>VWYP01004537.1:36670-56466 GCA_013400435.1 Pycnonotus jocosus
AAAAGGAAAAAAAGTGAGGATTGAGAAAATGACCTGTCCCAAGTTACCACAAGCTCTGTTAACAGGAGCATGATTGACCTTCTACGTATCCTTCTACAGTTTATCTCAATCCTGACAACTGTTTTTTGTCCTCTGAGGAGCTATTTTGCTAGGTGTTGGCTGCATTTCAAGAAAAAGAGGGTAAAAAAAAAAAGAGTTCAAAATACTACATGAAGCAACAGCAAGGAATAATCGTGGTTCCTGGAAAAATGCTTCAGGAGCTGGTGTGGATGGTCCTTTGGACTCTTGTGCTGTTTGACACAGCTACAGACTGCCCAAACTATGTGCAGCAGCAAGGTTAAAATGATTCCTGTATTCAAAGCTTCTCTAGCTTAAAGTTTTATTAGAAATGGTCTGTTGGGCTCTGCTTGCAAGCCCATACATCCCACACCACGCTGGCTGTGAGGCCTGATACCATCTCAGTAATTAAGTGCCAGCATCCTACAGCACAGTGGGTTTAAAAGGCTGTCAGCAGCTTAAATGCCACCTGATATTAAATTTATCAGTCTTAACTTTTCAGCATTCTGCAGCTGACCCCCAGTAACAATGACCATGGCAAGTTATTTGTGGCTGGTGCCTGCTGCACCCTCGCTGCTTGGCTGCTTTAATTGCTGATCTCTAATCTTCCTCACAGAGGTGGGAGTGCAGGAGAAGAAAGGCAGCACTACACTTACAGTAGATGATTTTTTTTTTGCCCAGCTGCCATCAGTCCATTCTCTGGCAGATTTTTGATTTTCCCAGTGCATCAGGCTGTGCTGGGCCCCAGGGCAGTGGTGTCCCCAGGGCAGTGGTGTCCCCTGGGCAGTGGTCAGTGCACAGAACCTTCACCTCACTTCCAGGTGTGGTGATTCCATCACTTCCCTGGGCAGCCTGTTCCAAGGTCTGACTATGCTTTCAGCAAAAAACTTGTTCCTAATATCTAATTACAGTTCTTCACACTCCCCCAAAAATGCAAATAATGGCGTGGATTTATCCCTCTCTGCCTTATTTTCTCCCATTGTAAGTTGAGGCTAATGATATGCTCCTTTTTTAAAGCTCTTTGGGACTGTTGAATGAAAAGCACTATGTAATTATAAAAATGCAGCTTTTATGGTGCTGCCTTTAGAAGGAAGGGGAAAAAATATATTCACTTGGCAAAATATTGTGTTGTAGATGCAGCTTTGGAAATCTGACTTTCATTGTTAAAGCTAAAATTAAAAAGGACTGTTCCACTGTGGAGTGTCATACTAAAACCAGGCCTGTGTTGAGGCTGCAAAGAAGCTTTGTGTGCCACTGGAAATGTATAAAGAGAAAGAGGAGCAAATTGAAACAAAAGAAGGGCTGGTCAAAAATAGAATAAAGTAAAGCCAGCAATGGCTGTGAGTGCCACTTGTGTCTTTGGGACTCTGAGTTGCTTAGGCAATGTAACATCAAGTTCTCAGCAGTGTAGATGCTTCTGACCACATCATTTTCATGGCCATTAAGTTCAAATGTTTGTCTGTTTCCTGAGATGAAAGGAGTGAGAGCTCTCTCAAAAAAAGAAGCCTGCAAATTCTAAAGCAGCTGTGCTGTATGCAATTTGCCTAGGAATTTTACCTCAAAATACCATTTATACCTACTTTGAACAAGGCAGAGGCTGATATGAATGCCTCATTGTTTTGTCTCAAGATTGTTTTCCCAGAAAATATCCTTCAAAATATTTTTTTTTTTGGTAAATACATGTGTATAATTATAGATAAAGGCTAATTTGTGTAGCTGAGTTTTGTGCTGTCAAATGGAAGCTGAGTGGTTTAATACTAAAATGGGACTTCACATTTGAATCATGCCTATGTGCTTTTTATGTTTTTTACAATAGATTCAGTAGCTAATCATCACCTAAATTGGCTTTTCTAAATAACAAGCCGTATTAGATAGTCTAATGGCTTACTTGGAAACTGGGAAGCCAAAATGATACCAGAGTGAGTCAAGACTGTAATATTGAAGTTAAAAAGAAGACAGAAAATAATGCCTCATTTGTCTGCCCATTTGCACTCAGCCTTGCTAATGTATTTCCTGATCAGCAGAATGCTGGAATGTTTGAAGAATTTGATTAATAAATTGAAAATCTCAAAAAAATGTGATGAGAACTAGCAAATATGTAAATTTTTTTTGTAGCAACATCCAAAGTACAGGGTCAAATCTTGCTGAAAGTGCCACAGAGTGTTCTCAGTACTCAGACCTTAATTCCAGTCAAAGCCCACCTGCATGCACAAAATGAGAAGGATAAACTCATGACATTGTCACCATGATGGAATCATCAAAATCATGGAAAGAAAACGCTGTGGAAGTCAATGCTTTCATTCTTAAAATCAACAGGGACAGAGCATTTTAGGGGCACAGTCTGCTTTCCAATGCATTAAGCCAAGTTGTTCATGCTCACCATTTATTTTTTTCTTTTCAATATCAGATGTGGCAACATCAAACAGCAAACAGCTCTGTCCATCACCCAGCTGGAAGAAACTAATGCACTGCAATACACAGCTCAGTATTCATCTGGTCAGCCACATGATAATGATTTAAATGATCATAAAGCTGGGGTTTTTTTTATAATACAGAATTTTAAAAAAACCCAAGAAATTATTTGGTAGGTCTACTAGTTGCCAAACTTTTCAGAATTCTTCTGCTGTGGAAATCTTTAGAAGTTCCTGTAAAATCTGTGTTATTTATTTGTAAGCCCAAATAAAAATTTTCAACTAAATATGACCCAAATCAGTTAAAACATTTGCAAGCTACAGAACTGTGGCCAAAAGTTCCACGTTTGCCAAAAAAAATAGTTAATTTGTATGTAGGTCTACAAGTAGTTAATTTTTAATGCAGGCAGGTGTCTTTTTGGTGTTTCAAACCTGTCTTTTATTGGGCAGGAGATACTGAAAATGGAATAGCTTTGGAGAGCTTGTGGAAACTTTGTAATGAACAGAGCTGCAATTTTAGCCCTTAGTGTTTTTGCAGTGGCTGTACAAATGGCTTTATGTGGAGAACCAAGGGGAAAATGTTTGGCTTTACAGTCCTGATGCATTCCAGGTATGAGTTTTCCAACTATAAATTGTCTGAATTCCCTTCTGGTTTTGGAGTGTGAGAGGGAGCAGTTGTGTTCTCTGGGTATGACAGAGAGCACGTTCCTGTCACCTGGTCCCATTGATCCATTGGGAAGCATTTTGGCTTTGGTGCTTTTATTATGTCTGTGAAAGAATCACTTTCAGCTCTGGTGTTGCTGTATAGTGGACACTCACCAGCCTTACAGTTCAGTTTAAGCCTCTTGTTACCAAATTTCCTGAGTTGTTCCAGGAGATGAGCATCCTCTGGCTTGAGGGTTAATCACTCACTTAATTTTTAAAGTGTGCTCATCACTTGGGCTTTAATTGCTGATTTGTTGTGTTACTAATTTGATGGGAAATGCTTCTTTGAGGTATACATGTGATTATTTATGTAAAGAACTACTGCACTGACCCCTCAGGACAGCACTCCTCACTCTGGAAATACTTCAGCCTTGTAAATAGGAGTTTGCAGTACACAAGCTAGAGATTTAAAGGAGCAAATACAGACTTCTCTTGCCTCTCTTGAAACAATTAAGTATCTTGGCTTTGTTTTATAGCATTGCTGCATACAAACTAGGTCCTGACAAACTTCTGAAAGAATGGGGTTGGATTCTTCCAGTCTTTGAGCATTCCAGATGCTTTAAATATCATCTTAAAAGGTACTGTGTTGTTTAAGTGGAAGTTACAGCCATGGTGGAGGTATTACTGGGTGAAACATTCTTTGCTTGTCTAGAGAGATCAGACTGAATTATAAGAGTGGTGTTTTCATGTGGCAAAGATTCTTTCTTTTGGATTGTTCTAAACTTGAGTCGTAACAGGAAAAATTCCTCCTGCATCACAAGAGAGGCCGTCTCCTAGTTTAACCTTCTCAGCTGGCATAAATCACTGCAGCTTTTTTTAATGTCAGGTCACAGGCTTGGATAAGCATATTTATTCATATCAAGCCACTGAATATTTTGAGGTTCATCTATGACTAACTGAAAGTCTTTAAAAATAGACCAAGCATCGGAAAGCTCTTGAAATGTTTTGTGATATAAAGTCTACTTCAAATAAATGGGATGGTCTCAATGGTCTCTTGCAGCTGGTTCATTTTAATGGGTTTTTATCCTCTTTTCTTTCCCTGATGAGGCCAAATGCAGCTCACCTCTGGCATGAGGTCGGATGAGTGCTTGATGAGATTTGCTAATGTCCCTGGTTATAATAACAGCCACGGGCCCACCTGACGTAAAAGGCTCCTTTGCACTTATCCCTGCACATCCAGGTCACCTGGCCCTGTGGGGACAAGCTGAGGGACTCTCTGGGCTCTCTGACACCTAACTATCACCTAGAGAAAGAATGAGGTTTGGTATGTGGGTAACAGTTGCCTGTTGAAAAGCTTCCAATAAAAGCAAAGTGATGGGCCACAAGATCCGGTATGGAACAGCTTTGTAGGTGAGGCTTCCCTTTAATTCAGCATCTTCCCCAGGATTAAGAATGCCAGTTCTCTCTTGAGATAATGTTTGTTTGAAGATCCCTATTGGTGGGCTTTGTTGTTGGGATTGTGGTGTTTATGTTGGGATGCTGCCTCAATGAGGTTTGTGGGAATGGATCTTGGGTCTGAGATTTTGCTTCTGTGTTTTGCCTTGATAGAAATCAGCACCAGTTCAGCCTGTAGTTAATTCATGTGATTGGGGTGCAGGATAGAAAGGAGACACATTCTGAACAGTTCCAGTTGATAAGGGACAGACAGTCCAGGTTCACAGGCCTATAGAGGTCCTAGAAAATTAAGATGTTATTTTCTGTTTTTCTATTCATTGTAAAGGGATGAAAAGGTTCCCCTTAAGTTCAGTTATGTTGTTTTAATGATATGAATGATTTGATGGTGCAGACAATTTGAAGTGGAAACTGGATTCAAAAATGTTGAGGCCTACATTGGGCAAGTAGATTAGGGACCACACATGCAGGCTTGAAAACATTTAATTTTTAAAATCTTGTTATGTAAGGGGGCACAAAACAATGTGAAAGACATGGGGCCACACTCACAGCAGGCATAGATCAGCACAGCACTGTGGATTTCAGGGCAGCAACACCAATTTCTGCTGGTTGAGATCCTGGCCTTTAATCTGTCACCAGTCTTAATAAAATTGAGCTGCTCTAATTACCACCGTGTCAGTCAGAAATATGTTTGCCTGAAATGATAAAGCTGAGCTGGATCCTGGAGCCCACACAAGTCAGCAAGCACTGTGCAAATCTGAGTTAAGCCATTTGTTTGCCCACTTAAAGAGAGGTTGTCCACAGTCATGGAATGTGTGGAAAGACAGCGGGGGAGTGAGAGGAGCAACTGAAACATATGGCCCAAGTGAGCTTTCTCTTTATTCCAATGCATCAGGATAAGACAAGCTGTTGAACCGATGAGAAACCTTCCTTATATACCATATTTCAAGATTAAAACTGGGAGAAATTCAGTACCAGTGATCTCACATCTATGTTTGACTAAAGGTATAGAAATCCATTAAAATGCAAGCAGAGGAAAAAAGCCCCCAGGCCCAGCCTCTCCTAATCCATAATATTTGCATCATTATGTAAAAGAAAACAGCAATTTCCCCACCAATGTGTCCATAAATGGAAACCTTATCAATACCTCCAGATGCTCCCTGGCTTTATGACACTATAAAGTTTAATTGCACTGATATAATGGATTTGTGTGGGAAAAGGTCTTTTCAGGATCTGGTTTGGGGAGCCTGCCGCCACAGGAGAGGGGCGACATACATTGAGACATTCTCTTCACTGCACCTTCACCTAATTTTGACCTCTGTTTCTTGAAGAAAAGTGTGGAAGTGTCATTTTTGCAGTGTTTGTGACCTCCGGAAAGGTCAAGATTGAGAACTTTACTGCAGCTGCACTTGCTGCAACTTAACGCTCTTGCAGTGGGAGTTAATTTAGTTTTCAGTAAAGAACATTGGATTATTATTTACATGAACATAGGAGTTACAATTTTGAGCTATGATCCTTGAGCCACTTCTGCAGTCAATGGAAAGAGAATTTTTACCATCAGTTTCAGGGTGATCAGAGACCAACTTCTGCTGGGTCTGAAAATCCCAACTTGTGGTGAATCCAGGGAGAATCTTGGTGTCTGTTCTTGAAATCTTATATCAGCAAAGCCCTTCCACCCCCCCCAAACCTAATGTTTGCAGTTTTTATCAGCTGTCTTAGCAGGATAAATTCATCTTGTCCATTTCCATCATTAATTCAAAACATCTGCTTTATGTTATAAAATGTAGCCACTCACCAGTGTTGATGTACCAGTAAGATTTGACAGCATAAATACAGAAAAAAAAAAAAAAAAAAAAAAGCAACACTATTCTCTTCTTGCCTCTCCCCCAGAAAACTCAGACACCTACAGGGTTTTCTTACTTCCAAACAAAGATACTGCCTCAGAGCCAGGAATGAAAAAGACACAGATTTTGTCATCTTATCATCTTTTTTTAGCTACGTGTGTAAATAAAGATACCAGTATGACAACCAGTGACTAAGTGCAGCTCGCTGTGAGTAACACCAAGAGGCTGTGCCCCAGCTTTGCCTTTGCAGGACCTTCTGAAATGTTCCCAATGAAGGATGCAAAAGCCAGGAAAATTGTCATTGTTACATGGTTGATATCCCAAGGCAGAGGCAGCAACCATACTTTCAGGGCAAGGGAGCAACAGTAGTGACTGGCTTTGTGAGAGCACATTTTGCAGTGCCCTAAAGCTGCAGATGTTTTGCAAGATATATGGATAGGTTTTTTTTTTTTCCCAAAATTCTTCTTTGGTTTAAGGTGGTTGGAACTGACATGACAATATTAAAGGAATTGCCCTTCATGTAATATAAAATAAAAGTGAATATTTTCTGTATTGAGGGGGGTTTTTTTCATGTTACTCTTGGAGGGCTTTCACCTGAGACAGCTTTTTCTCTGCATCCTATATGTCATAGTTATGCTGTATTACTTGAGCATTTTTGGAAATTGATGGAGTGCTAGCATTGGCTAACAGCTCTTAACCATCCCAGGGCCATCAGCTGCTGACTCCTTCCTGGAGTTGTGTTCCTCCATCAGGTACTCTGCTGAGTGTTTTTATTTTTTTTTTTAATGTTGCCTCTCTGAAGTGATAGTTCCTGTCAGAAATCTAGTTCTGTATCACTCTTGGTTAAGTCTATGTGGATAAATACAATGTATATATTTATTTTTCCATTATTTTGAAAGATTCTTGGAAGTGTTTCTAGGAAGTGCATGGCTCTCAGCTTTTCTTTCTCTGGGTGCACTATTCCCTTTTATTAACATAAGAAAATCTTTACCTCTTCTCCATTACTGTGTCATTTAGTCATCACAGGCAGATGAGTTTATCTTCTAAAAAGTGCCTTTAAGATGTTAAAGTGGTAGCATTACAATTTAAAATCCTTCTGACACTGCCTATTCCACTGGAGTACTAAATCTTGTCTTCAGTGTGAATGGAAATCAAATAAAAGCTTTCACTTGCTTGACAATTGTTGCAAAATAGAAGAAAATGTTCAGGCTTTCATATAGTAATGACTGTGTCATGTCAGTGCAGTTCAAAGAGCAAACCCTTTTATGCACATAGACAACGTTTACTTTCGAGATCCATCGCTATTTCCGAGACTTTTGTGGCAAAAAAATTAACAAAGGATTTTGTAGTTACCATGCTGTTTACTACAGTGTCTCTTAAATGATCTTGCTCACTCACATCCTGAAAAAGAAAAGAAAACTAGATTGTTAAAAAAATCCCAAAACGTTGGGAACTGATAGACCAGAAACAAACTGAGAAGCATGGAAAGGTTTGGGGGGTTTTTTTGTCTTCTGTGCATAATGGTATAGCTGACATCTGCATAGTGCCATGTAGGAGGGAAGAAAGAAATGGTTTATCAGTAGCTTCATCTGCAAAGTACCAAAGAATGAAAAAAAAAAAGCAAAATGAAAGCTGTACAGCAGAGGAAGCAAGAACTTCACAGAAGCAAGATCTCTCTCTCCTGCATCACAGATTTGAAAACAGAGGAAAATTTCATGGTTGAAATGCCATTGTCAGGGTTGAAAGTGTCATGTGTACTTCTTCTTCAGTTAGATAAAAAGCTAATAAGTCTGCATGCTCATTATGTCTGTAATATGCACTGATGGAGAGGGGATAATAATAATTCTTTACTCTTTATGCTTTTTTCCCCTGTAGTTTCTGAAATCTGGGTTTCTACAAGGTGTTGTGTGTAAGTACAGGTAATCGATGCTGCTAACAGCCCGGGCCAGGCTCTGTGGTAGCAGAGGAACAACTGCCTGCTATGATTTGCCTTTTTAATTATCACTTCAGTCATGGGTGCTCAGCATTTGTAATGGCAATTGATACAGTCATCAAGGCATAACGAGGAATCATGGAGTAGCGTGAAATTCATCACGTTTATTTAGCCTTTGTGACCCTTGGAGAAAAAAATCTGGTTATTAATGAATTATTGTATCCATGAGAGTTAAGGTAAAGCTGGATAGGAGAACATGACTTCTGACATGAGATGCAGTCTTGTCTCACCCTCTCTGCCAGGACAGAGCCAGGCTAGTCAGCCATGTAATGGGTATTTTATGGGGTACATGTGAACTGAAGGGACTTGATAGGAGTTTCCACCCTCCCTGTGCCATTGGAATGAATAGGGACTGCTGAGCCTGCTCAGATTTGAGGAAAGCTGACAATTTTCAAACCCAAAGGAAGGTCTCCTCCCTTCTGCCTGTGCTTATCATCCTTGCAAGGCTGAGCTTCTGCTCTTCCTTTATCTGCACACATACTAATCATGTACATCCCACTCCCACTGACTGGGATCTGCTGTACCTTTGAGCAGGACTTGTGGGAGCTGGCTGTCTTCTCTCCATGGAGTCTGCTGCAGCTGCAGCTCAGTCCTGCAGGTTGGTTTTTCTGTTCCTCCCAATCCCACTTGTGTAAAATCCAGACCAGACCATGGTTTTCAATGTGGTGTGAGGACCACTGACCTCTCAAGCTTCTGTTAGCACATTCTGAGCTTCAGGTTCGAAAAAATGAAAATATCTCTTAGGGAATTAATACAAGAGTCGTAATGAATCCATATGTGTGTGTCCTTTCCTGGTTTTCCACTGCCTGTGTCAATCAGCCATATGGTAGCATGGTGTATTTGTTGTTACTCATGTGGGGCAACCCGCAACAATTTGTTTTTTAGATGTCAGCAAGGATATTGTTTTCCTTCAAAGTAGTTTCAGGATCTCTTCACAGAGACAAAAATAAAATGAAGGGGTCAGTTCCTCCAGCAGTTATTTTGTGGTAGCTCTGTTGGATAAAACCGATTACTTACATGGCCAGTGAACTTGCACTGCTTGTTTGTCTTGGGTTGCATTGTATGAACTGAAACAAAAAAAACACATCCAGACTGCTTTGGAGTGGATGGATTCTGCTATCAGTTCAATCTGTTTTCCTTGTTGTTGTTTCCATGTAATGAAAAGATAAATATGCAAACATATTTACTTCATTAATTTTAAACAGTGCCAGGAAAAAGGCTCTGTCTAGGGATTGTGGAAAAATATTGTGAAAATTAGCTCTACATATTTTGCTTTTCAGTCAACTCTCTTAATTAGGATCAAAGTACTGCAATTTTAAAAAGTTCTCACTGTTCCTTCCCACACATTTTCATATTTCAAGAAGATGCAGTTAACTAAGTCTGAGACTGTCAGTAAAGCCCATGGGAATGAGGGTTCATGTACTAATAGCTGGGTACCAGCATCCCTGAGGCCTTTGAAAATGTCAGGATTAGCTGTGGAGGGAGGTCAGATTGGGTTGCCTGTCCCTTGGGTGACTGCTGGGATGGAAATGGGGCAACTGTTTTCCCACCCATCCTCACTGCAGGGTGTTTGTGTGTGGTTTCCTCTTTGCTCTGATAAGACAAGTGCTGTGAGGTAGCTGCTTTTACAGGTGTGAAACATCTCTTTTTGCCTTGAAATGAGCAATTGGATACTTGCAGGAGGAAGGTAAAAATGAATAATAAACTGGGTTGGTACAAGGTACTGGTAGACTGTGGTTTTCCAAATGACCTCAATACCAAATGAAGTCCTTAAGGTGGTTGTCTGAAAAGAAAAATGGGACACAGAAAGGTGATGTCCAGTCTCCCAAACCCTCTGCAGGCCATGGACAGAGCTGCCACACCAGAGCCATCACAAACAGGAGGTGTTCATGCTGTGTTTCATGTGCCTTTCCTCTCAAGCATGAAGACATTTCAAATTTAAGCAAGCACATAGTTATAAAAGGATGTTGAGTCAGCTTAAAAATCGTGCCGAGATAAATAATTTACCTTTATTGGCACTGATAACACTTTAAATTCTAAATACTATTTTCCCCTGTGTTTCAAGGGGGATTCATGACTGTAATTTATGTTGCTGTGTTGCTTTATCTCAGTTCAGATGCAAGGCTTCTTAGTTTTGTGCTTTGATATATATTTTACTTTCCATTTATTGTGCACTGAAAGATCACAGCATTTGCCTTTAAAACATTGTGTGAACTTCTCTGGGTTCACTGCTGGATCTCCAGCATTGGCCTGTTAAGAGTTTCATTTTTTAAATGCAAATGGTATGTAACTGTTTATAAATCTGACAAACGCCTATACAATGGGCATAGATCTGCCCTAATTTAATCACACTGGAGAAGTGGCAGGAGGTTTATTTTGCCCCCTCTGCAGAAGTGTCAGCTCTCTTCCCCCTGCTGAGAAGTCCTTGGCACTTTGTTGGTCCATTCTCAGTGAGAGAAACCTTGCCTTGTAATTCCCAAGGGCTGGGTGAGTAATGGCACACATCAAACACATGTTTTCCCAACCCCAGTGACTGACAGCAGCATATCAGAATGGGTCGTGGGTGAAGGATTGCTGCTGCTTAGCTGTGGCTGCCTTGGAGCAGGAATCAGTCTCATTATTCTTTGTTACTACAGCATCTTCCTGAAAGTGGCCCTGGTCTGCAGCTTGGCTGTAAAACAAATCCTGCTGCAGGCTCTCGCTGCTCTTGACTCACTTCCTTGACTGGGAAATGCAAGGGGCTACAGGGCTGCATCAGGGGAGGGACAGATGCACAGCCAGCCTGGCCTTGTGCAATCCACACAGTGCAAATTCTGCCTTTGGTGCCAGAAATTGTCCTCTTCTGCAGCTCTTGAAACTTCACATTTGTTTGAACCAATCGTGTGTTCCACCTCACAAATGGGTGACAGTATTGTCCCCTGCCTCTCTTGGGACACTTGCTGGTGATCTAATCTGGCTGGACATCCATATCAGCTACCAGCCTTTCCTTGTCCTTGCTTCTAACAACCACCCTGGTGTATCTGCTGACACAAAGCACCGTTGTTCCTGGGGTTTTTTTGGAGAGGGGGGGTGTGGAGTGTCTACTGGCTTGACAGGGAGATGATTTTCTTGCAAAGCACACAGCTATTCGGTTAACTTTACAGCAAAATTCAAAATCAATCCATTTCTGTCATTGGGTGCAGTCTAATGGGAGGCTGGTGTGTGGCATTAATCGTTGCAGACTTCTGCAGTGAGGCTGGGATGCATTTGTATTCAGGCAGAGGATTTCTAGGTGCAGGAGGAGATCTGAGGCTGATTCCAGACACATTATAAACAGAAGGCAATGTGTGCATGCCTCCATCCCCATCCCACTCCTGCCTTCTCCTGGGCTGGAGAGCCACAGTCCCAGCTGACAGCATGTGGGAGCCACAGGTCCAAATCTCAGCCTGGTTTGACTGCCGGATTTTCAGAAAATAACCTGCCTTCCTCTGTGTCCCTTTGTGCTTGTCTTTTTTAAATAAGTAGGAATGCTGTTGTTTGGTTCTTGTATATTGAATTCCCGACCCTGTGCTCTATTTAAGGGCTGACTATTACTTGTTATTTCACCAAAGTGCAAATAAAAACAATGAGCTCTATTTAGTCCTTGATGTTTGGTGGGAGAACTGGGGGAAATTACCTTTAGGTTGAAACAATAAAAGAAAGAAAAGACATATATTGCGTTTTTCTAACTAATAAAAATTAGACATGTGGTTTCTAATCCTCAGCCTGATCTCTCTTGCATTCCAATTCATAAGAACAGCTTCTATCACAGAATATTAATTTAAGACAGAATTAAAAGAATTAAGTTTCAGGCAGGTCATGTGTCTGTCTGCAGTGGCATGGGGTGGGTGGTGAGCAGTTCATTTGTGCTGAACTGCAGTGTTCAGTGCCCACGGGGGCTGGGGGGGCACGGGAGCCATTCAGACCCATGGCAAGGAGAGGGGGGATGGCAGAGGGGCTGGCTGCTGGTGGGCAGGTTTGGGTGGGCCATGTGGCACAAAGGAGCAGCAGAACCTCTGAGCTGCTGACAGGACGTGTCTTGTGGCGTTTGGTGCACACAGCACAGGTTTGCAAAGCTCAGTCCTTGGCAGGGGCAGCCTGGTGGCTTTGTGCCCTGAACCTGCGTGGGAAACCCTGCAGTCTTCCTTTGAGAGGACGTCATGAGCAAGGTGTGAAGTTGTAGCCATCAGCTGGAAACAAGGAATTGAGGAGGGGGGCAGTGAAAGGGCTCCCAAATGGGTCTGTGCTCAGGGGAGTATCCTCACTCATGTGCAAAGGGTCTCAGAATCCTGCTGAGGAGAGATTCTCCCTGGCTGAGGAAATCCATGGGGCTTTCAGCAGTGCAGCTTGGAGGCTGCAGTGTTTATGGGAAGAGAGCTGGCTCTCACCTGGCAAGAGTGAGCCAAACTCCCACTGCTTGTGATTATGTAGGTCTGAAAGGGCAGAATATGCTGCAACTGGATCACAAGCACTGCAAGCTGCTTTATTATTATTATTAATAAGAAGAATAATTAATATTGTTGTTGTTGTTTTTTGAGGCCTGTGCAGATGAGTAGTTTGCTACCAGGTGTCCTCACCTTACAAGAAGTATCATGCCAGTCTAAAATGAATGGGATTGTGGAGCTGGTGTGACTGGACAACTCACCTGGGTGGACTGGAGCCTGTGATCTGAATTGTGCTGGTTTAGGTTTAAGTCTGGTCTCCTACAGAGCAGTTACAATGAAATAGTTGAAGATGGAATAAATTGCATCAGGTGAGTCCTTTGATGTCAATCAGCTGCATGTCTGAGTCTTGCTTATGTTAGCAGTATATCAGGAGGAGTAGATGTGAGGAAGGTGGCATTCCCATGGGTCTGTGGATGGAGGAGCTTCTTGTGTGTGACAAAGTGAGTTGTGACTGTCACTTTTTAAATGCTTGTTTTATTCTTCTGTTTATTTATTTTTAAAGAAGACATGAAGATGGGGGAGGATTGAGGACAGCTTTGTATTCCTCCTATATTTGTCAGCTCCTGTCTTTCCAAAAATGTCAGATTCAAATTTTACTGTTTCAATACTGAAAAAAAAAAAAAAAATAGATATATCCCTGATCATTTTGTCTCTCTGGTTTTCCCTAGAGTTTGTATCACCTAGTTTTTGTTTCAAATCATCCTTTACTTAGATCAGTAAAGAAACATCAAGGACCAGAACTGCAGCTGTGGTAAATCTGTACAGCTCCCTCCGTGGGGAGCAGCCAGGTCCTAGGCTGTTACTGGAGTTGGTGCACATGCATCCATACCCTGCCAGGCCATGAAGCCAGACATAATTTTCCAGTCCTGGAACACTGAATCAATGCTAGGAAGTGATGTAAGGCACAGGGAAGTACAAACCTCCCTCCACTGCAGACATTTGTAGAAGTTCCCCTGGGGTCTCGAGGGCTCCAGGGAATGGTCTCTTGGCTCTGTGCTTCTTTGCTTTCATGCTCTCTTGAACATTTCCGGTGTTGCCACCTTCTTCTGTCCAAAATCAGCATTGCTGTGCTAAGCACTCGGCTTTTTCAGCGTTTCAACCCAGTTGCTTATGGTCCATCCATCCCCTTGTGGTCCACCTCAGCCCTGGATGCCTTTTCCCCTCACACTTGCACAAATCCGTGTGGCTGCCCGGGCAGCGAGGCCTCTTCCCGCACTGAACCTTAAATGGCATCACTTTACACACAAGTATCAATTTCTTTATTGCTGGTGCCAGTTTCCCTGATGTTAAAGAAACGTTAAGCACCATTAACATAATCATACATGTCACTGGCAGTGAGCGCACCTTCAGAGGTGCCTCAGCAGAGCAATGTGAGCTGCCCTCCAGCTAGGCAGAACAAAAGGTTGTGTGTTAATAATATTAATGGCTGCACGAAAGCAGTGCAGATGAAATCAGGCTCACTTTTAATCAGTCTTCAGGGGTTTCGTGTGCTGAGGCTATTTGTTTATAGTGGAGGGCCAGGTTGTGCCAGAATCTATTAAGCACAGGGAAAATGATCGGTCAAATTTTTTTTTGCACATTCCTAATGTGAGAAAAGGAGACACTCCATGGCAGGGGAACAACCTGAAAAGATACTTTGCAGAGCATCTCTTAGTCTGAGTGGGGCTGGGATACAGCGATAAACACCGTGATGAATCTGTAAAGGATCCTTTTAACATCATTGATTCTACTTACATCTGTAAGCATCAAAGCTAAATGTGTCTGTGGATTCTCTGGGGGAGTCCTCAACCTCTTCAGGGGGCTCTGCCTCATAAAGAAAGGAATTGTCAGGTATAGATAAATACAGCGTCTCATAACTTGTTTGTGGGTTGTATATTGGTAAAATACAAGACATTGACCACTTACTTGGGTGAAACACTTCCGTGATTCAATACAAAAAGCACTGTTTCCTTTAACAGAAAGTTAAATTCATTAGGAGGGTTGTTTTCTTTCTGTTCTGTGAATATTAAAAGTGTCATTTCCTATATATCAACTGGAATCCCTTAACTGTGATACTTTTATGGCATGGGGGATGCCTTTTAAATATTATTTTTATTATAGAAATCCACAGAGAAGTTTAAAAATGAGAAGTTTATTATTGTCACATTGTAAGAATTTTCATGCTTCTGCTCTTGCAAAACAAACAAAAATTCATATTGGAATGTACAAGTGTACCAGAGTCCAAGTCAAAGTTTAATATTGACATTTTTCAAAAGTAGGCATTTTCAATATATATATTCTGTATACTTCCATTTATGTGATAAAAATGGTGTTCAGATAAACTACAGTATGTGCTTCCAGACATGCCATGTAAGAGCAAGAGGGAATATCAGAACAGTGCAGGTTGAGTTTTGTTTTGTTTTGTTTTGTTTGTTGTTTGGGGTTTTTTTTTTAAGCTAATAATAGTTCTGCAATGTTATCTGCCTGCGCTCAGTGCCAGAGGAACTAATTGAAATTTTAGGCCTGGTTTTATACAGTGCAGATTAAATATCTGTTCCTAAAATCAATGACCATGAAGAAAAATCAGTGCATAACAATGCACAGAGTTGATTACAGTTTGCAGATGACAGTGAGTATTGCTGTTCAGAATTGTGCCCTCTTCATGTACCTTTGTGTAGTACTCTGAAAAAAAGGCAGATTTGCTCTCCAAGGACACACCCACACCCACACACACCCACATGTATTCCTTGCTTAACAGGAGCAAGTGCCAAGGACCAGCTTACAGGTGAAGCAATGACCTGAGATCTTATGACCTTTGTACTACACTAATCAGGCTTTTACATTACTTCTTCCTCTCCTGCCTGCCTGCCTGAAATAAATAAATATAGCAAAGTAAGTGTCAAATTAGTCTGAGAGAAGTTGGAAGCCAACCAGTTGTGCTTCCAGCCAACTTCAAAGAGTGAGGCTGTTTTTTTCTTCCTTATGCAACACAGAATCTTGTGGATATGGGCTCCAACTGTTTCTCTGAAGTTAAGTTTTTAGGCTTCTTTAAGATTGCCTCTATGTTTTTCTCCTCAGTTTGTTTCTTCCTACAGAGTCTTGGCCAACTCCAGGACTACCCGGTGATCATTATCATTTCAGCAGGAGACAATGAATGCAGAGGCACATATGTCACCTGTTCCAGGGTGACACTGCAGCCATCGCTGCTCTGCGGGGGTGCTTCAGGGATGCTGAGCATCAGGGGGCTGAGATTCCTGGAGAGAAAGATCTGGGGATTTTTTTTAAGAACTAAATTGCGTTCCCTTAACAAGTGATCAAATGTGCAGGAAGAAAAATGTCTCATAAATCACTTTATCCTGCTTCAAATTATTTTTTAAGAAATACTAAGTTAAATCCTAGCAATACGCTAAGATGTCTTTCAGGAATCAAATTGTGACAGCAAAGAATGGACTTTCATTTTCACCTATTCAAGGTGATGAATTGGACTTTTTTTTTCCTCCTAATGTTCCACATCCTGCTGCCATTAAAGGACAATGACAAACCCCTACTGACTATAATGGGGAACTGTTTGGCTTTTTATCAGGGCTAAATTCTAATTAAGCCTGACAAAACAGGTCCTCGGCCAACTGTACTTTGCCATGCCAGTATCACATCTGGCCCGCATATCTTTACACTGTGCATATTCAGTCTCCTGTTGCTGCTGGAATTTTCACCGGCTTTGCCCCATGCTATGGGCACCTGGGGTTGCTCTGAGATGCTCAGCAGTGGCTCTTGCTGAAAAGGTGTGGAAAGCGAGGATGTTCACACTCTGGAGAGGTGCCAGCTGATCACCAGGGGGCTGGAGCATCCTTCACCTCTCTCACACATTGATTTTGCCCATATGTGGGAAGTCCTTCCTTTCCACTCCTTGGGACTAAAGCTGTCCCTCACCACCCTTGGGTGGGTGTTCCTCGCCCTTCCCAGGCCATGTGCTGCCCTCAGTGCACTGCCCTGGGTTCCTGCACACACCTGTGAGCAGCAGCTGGAGCTTTGGTGGCGGTATGGACTGCCCTTCCCCTGGATCATGGATCGTGCTTCCCCATGGGAAGAGGGACAGTGATGTGCCGAGCTTATTAAATAGTCTGTGCTGCAATCCTGGAGTGACTGCAATCCCGCCTCCTGCTTCCTCTCACCTCTCAAGCAGGAGAGGTAATGAGTGAGCAGAGATGAGCGGAGGGGCAGTACCAAACCTTCGTGTTCAGACAGGGGCAAATTAAAGATAACAATGCTTTGCCGAGGCTGGAAATTGCAGGCAGGCGGAAGAACAGCATTACCTTTCCCGATTGACAAAGGCACTGCTCACTCCCTGCTCACCCACTTCATGGATTTTTTGATTCAGTTCTTCCTCTCACTCTGAAATTAATTTATAATGCGTTCCAAGAGCTTTCCACACTTCAGTCTTAACCTTTGTTGAGACATTTCTTACTTCCTACGGTCAAATTTGGATGGTGGTCCTGATTAAAGTATCATTTGCTTTTGGGTGTTGCCAGCATTACAACATTAGGAAGGTGGGAATGGCATAGGAAGCATGAGGTTTGTTTCTTTATTATTCTTTTTCCTTCCTCTGCCTTTTATTATCTTTTCTCTTTTCTTAAGCCTCTGAGGAATTTCGGGAGTAAGTTCAAACTTCTCTTTCAGAGCCATAAAGTTCCTTTCCCGTTTCAGAACAGGAAGAAGGTTTTATGGAGTTTTGTGTTTGTGGTTCGTGTGTGATGGCTCCAGGAACCAGGATTTTAACCCAGCTACACAGCTGGGTGATGTGATGCCACAGCGTGTTTTTGTTAACCCATTTTTGGATAAACCTGCTTTTATTCAAGCATCAAATACCTTATCAGTGTTTACCTTTGTTTTATGGGGATGGCTTGCCCTAACTTTTAGTTAAGTGCAAATGCTGACACGAAGTAGGCAGCCATCAGGGATCAGCCAGATTGTTTGGAGAACTCTTCCAATTAACTGTGTTACTTTGCAAAGAGAGTTTAGATAACCAAGAGAAGCTGCATGTTATAGGCTATATATATGTGTGTGTTTATTTATAGCTCCATATGCATATTGCTTCCTATGTTGGAGGGGACAAAGAAGGACACTGTTAGTCCTAAAGATATATTGGAGTGCAGGGGGAGAGAAAAGGGCTTAGTTCTCTCCTTTGTGCAATGAGAGAAAAATTGAATGACTTCCATAAATGTTTCTTCATGTTTGACCCTATGGGTCCCACTCATGAGTGTATTTAAGGGGAACATGCTGCCAGTGTGCTGTGTCCTCCAGCTTTGCTCTCCACTCCCAAGGATGCCACAGTGTGTGCTTCATTTCAGTCTGTGTATGTGTGTGGTTATTCCTATATGAATATTTTAAAATTATTTACCGTGGGGAAAGGAGGAGAAACAAAGGGCTTATCACATTTTCTTCTTTAAAACAACAAAATGGAAATCAGTGGCTTTGTACAGCTCAAGGATGCACTAACTGTGGCCAGCCTCACTCTCCAGGAATGTATCAGGCTTTATCCAGGATCTCTGTCTGATGCTTTGTGCTTATTACAAGTCTGAATGGCACTTCATTTCGGAGTGACACTTCATTTTCCGAACTGAGTTGATTAGGGAGATCTTACCCATCTTCAAATCTTTGCATTCAGCGTTCAGGTTTGGTTTTTTCCCCCTCCTTGGTTGGGAGGGGGATAAAAAGAAGGGAGGGGAGGGGGGGAGGAAAGGAAGAGGGAGTGGGAAGGAGAAAGAAAGCTTTTCCCTTTAAAGTAAAGCCTTTCTTAGGCTTAACCTTTTTCCCCAGATTGGGGCGAAGCGGAGGTCCAGCGAGATGATTGTCAGGATCATGTGGTGCGTGCTGTGGGTGCTGTGAGAGCCGTGTTTATCCAGGGCCATGTGGAGGTGGGCGGGTGCCTACCCGGGGACAGGGGGACAGGAGAAGCCGGGCTCCTGCAGCAGCCACGCTGTGAATAGCCCACATTGACTGAACTGTCTAACCGGACTAATTTGCTGTGCCTGTGGGCTTGATAAAAGAAGCAGCTGCTGGAAAGGGCTCGCTCAGATGCATGTAGATGAGGCTGTGGACTGCCAGAAGGATCCGAGCAGATTTTTTTTTTTTTCCTTCCTTGCTGCATTTCTGCTAGAATCCCTACCTCCGGCTCCCGTGAAGTTGCATTGATCAGGTAAACTATTTCAGTTGTTTCCTGGCTTCGGTGCCGGCTGGCCAGCGTGCCAGCCCACGGGATGGAGAGCGGGATGAGCGGGCTGTGCTGCAGGGGTGGCAGGAACAGCTCCCTTTGGAGCAGACACACATTTTCACTGCTCCCCCTGCAAGCTGGCAGTCGCGAGGCTTTGAAAATTGTGCAGCCATGTTACACAGCCACAATTATTTCCCTTTCTCCCCCTCTCCTCCCCGTTTAATTTTGCCGTGAGTGAAGGCTAAGTCTGGTATTTCTCGTTTGCATCTGTCGATGCACCAGCCAGCCATGTTTTTCGTGTGATTCTGTGCCGTGCGGGTCTTGCTGGGAATGCAAAGATGTTCGCTGTCCTTTTGGAGTCAAGCCCTTTACGTCTCCTCCTGGGGGAAAAAGAAAAAAAAAAAAAAAGGGAAAACAAATATCTGTAGCCTGCTGCATGGATTTCTGTGAGCGCTGGGGACGTGGGTTAGAGGGCTCGGTTGGAAGCAGGGGGAAGATGAGAGCTGAAGGCTCCTCACATCCCCTCACCCACCAAATTTGATTATTTGTGTCAAAATAGGTGTTGTCCCATATCCTCCCTACCCCCCTCCCCCATTTGCATCTATTTTTAAGTGTTGATTAAATAAAGCTATGGCTCAGCTGGAGGAAAATGAAGAAGAAAAAAAGAAAGAAAAGGATGGCCTTTTGTGTGGAGATCTTTTGTGCGGCTCACCCGCCCCCCTCCAGCTTCCCGGGGTAGTA
>VWYP01004537.1:56723-67341 GCA_013400435.1 Pycnonotus jocosus
GGGGGGGGAAGCTCCGCTGTGCCTGCTTGCAGCGTGAGAGAGACGTTAAATGGGATTGGGAATCTGCAGACTGGAAAATGCTGCACAATTTAACGGAAAGGGTATTACCTGCAGGGATTAACCCTATTTACTGGCGGTCTCTCGTCTCTTTCTGCTTCCTCGCTTCACACTCGCTGTGTAATAGCTGTTGCGTTTCTGCAGCAGGAGCCGGGGTGCTTTGGAGCACGGGAGTGATTTTACCTGGCACATCTGAGAAATGCCCTGTAAATGCCTTAAAACCCCGAGTGTTCCATTTCTCCTGGGAAGGAGGCGTTAGGAGGTGTTGTCCCTCCCTGCAAGACATGCTAATCAGCAGGTTACACCTTATGAACTTCGGTGAATGAGTCTAGAATTCACTTGCTGTGAATTTTCCCCCCACTTCAAGTGCTTCCGCCCCAAATGTATCTGTGTGCAGTCCTTCCTGTAAGCATTGCCACTTTTGGGGTCACAGCTGGTTTGCTGTGGTGGGATTAATGGCCCCTGTGTTGTGGGAGGTGCTAGGTCTGTGAGAGAGCCCTGACATTCCCTTTTCCTCGAGGAAGTGCTATTTTATCCCCACAAAAACAGACAGGTCGAGATCCTGGCTGAATGGGGGTGATTTTTAAGCTGTTTGCCTGCGCTGGAGGGTGGAGCATCTCTTTAATATTAGACCTGAGTTTCAGGCTCTGCTGTTTTACAGCCATGGGGGAGCACAGTACCTTGAGCTTGTATTGCTCTGCTTTCCCCAAGTCTCAGTGCCTAAACTCATCCCTGAATTCATAAATTCACAGCCTGATTGCTGTTGGCCCTCACAGCCAGAACTGAGCATGTTGCAAATTGCAATGTGCCAGTATGGGCTGTATCTAAAACCTGATTTTCTCCATCTCATGGTAAAAACTATAATTAGGCTTGCAACGGGGTGGCTTTGGATACACATCAGTCATCCCTGTGGGAATATGGGGGTGTCATCGTGCAAACATTTTTTTCAGGGTTTCAGAGAGAGTCTTGTGGGTCCAGGCCATTCCTGGAGGGATCTAAACCCTAAAGCCAGCAGCCTGAGCTTTGTTGTTCAGGATGTCGCTGCCTGATTAATCCCTTTTCTTGTGGGATATCGGCTGAGCAGAGATTGGCTATTGTCAATGTGAATTATGGAGTGGATGAGCATGTCATCTGTTGCTTTTGGTGGTATGCACTCTAAAATACTCATGCAGGCAGTTGAAATAAGCTGAAAGGAATCTGAGGGAATGAAAACAGTGAAAATTGTGAAACTTCAGGTTGCCTATGGACTGTCTCACCAGAAGGGGATGTTTTGTGGGGATTCAGCTGTCTCTGCTAGGATCAGCACATGGAAACAAGTCTGACTCAGTTATCAGTAGGGTCAAAAAAATCAACTATCAATTTAAAAACAACAGCAGCAACAACTCATTGGATAGAAAGGCAGTTTTAATTTTCCAATTTCTGAGTAAATTTCCTTTTAAAAAAATCCTTTGTGATTTTTATCTGCTTTTTTGCCTTTGCCTTTTTTGCCTTTGTTTTTCTCCCAGATGAAAGCAGGTGAACATAGAAATGAAACAATGAGATGAACTGCACAGAGAATATTGCAAACCAAAAGTGTAAAATATAAAATGATTTAAAATAATTTTTAAAAATTTTTTTTTTGCTGTCATCTGCCTTGCAGGCATAATTAAAGCCAGTTTTCAGACAGAGCAGTGATTATCAGCTTGACAGTGTCATTTTTAAGCCCTCATTGGTTTCCTTACCAGAGACTGGTGTCTGGATGGATACATGGTTGGAAAGCCAGTTTGCAATATGAGGTGCTGTGTTTCAGCTGTCCCTTCACAGCGTATTTGAATGACTGGTCTTCATGTGTCTTCTGGCATTTTGTAGGATGGTGAAGTTATCATACCATTTTCTTAGGTTTCAATTAAAAAAAAAAAAAAAAAAAAAAAAAAAGCTTTTTAAGATTTTGGATAGTAATAAGTAGATAAAAAAACAAACAAACCCTCCATGTGACTACCTAAAAGAATTTCACCCATGATGATGATCTGCTGTATAGGTTGTCACTCTGCTTAAATTCCACAGCAGAACTGTGACACCATCTGTTCCCTTTCACTGTGTGCAAAAAATGGTTTCCTTTCATTAGCATTAAGCTGCATAAAGAGACTGGAGATCTAGAAATATCCCAGTCTTTCCCTGACACATACCTTCTTATGACAGAGTTCATTGCAAACATCACTCCTATTCCTAAGAGAATGGGAGGGTTTGAGTTATATTCTAATAAAGATCTTTGAATAGCAGGGAAATAAAATAAAAAATCGCCCCATCCATATATTGCAATGAAACCAGAAAGCTTTCTGAGATGTGTTAAGATGATGTTGATTCAGAACAGCTGTCTTTACTATTGCATCCCCTGAAGGCAGTAGGGCTGCTGTCTGCCAGTGTTGGTGGTATCTGGACTGCTTTGGGGCCTCTGGGATGCAATGATTTCCTGAGCCTGGGTCAAACCCCACTGTGCCCGTCCTCAGAATGTGAGATTTCTATCTAACAGTAGTCCTCTTTCACTAAAAAAATCAGATCAGAGACCTCTGCAAAGTCTTAGGAAGGTCCTCAGATATAGAATTGTTCTGAAAGTTTGGCATTTTGCTTTCATTGTCTCTTTTCGTTGGCCACAGTGTGTTTTAATGTTATTTTAATGCCAGTGCAGTGACCTGTTGGTGATGACAGAGATGTGTATTCAGCACTGCTCTGTTGCAGGCTCATCCTCTGGCTCCCAGGATAACCTGGTAGATAAATGCTAGGCAGAAGAAATCAACATCATTCTTCTCTGAGATGCTATCTCTATGGAAATCTGTGGTGCCATTTGTTCCCCTCTAAAAGTTGCAAAGCACTTTCGGTTCCTGTTTAGTGGTTGCTCCCTCTGAATTACATGAAGCAGTGAGAGAGGTCAGCCAATGCTGTCCTGCGGGAATGAAACCTCTTTTTGTTGTTGTTCCACTAAGCTGTTGCAAATAACATTGGAGATGCAGCGAGCACAGAGCAAAACAAGCCAGCAGAATTACACTGCATACCCAGTGGATCTCAGCATGAAATATTAATCAGGCACTGCAGATCTCAGTTGTCATCTCCTGGTATGGAACAAGGCACGGAGCCCCGCTCCGCCCCTTCCTCCCGAAGGTCCCAGAATTAAAATGTTTGTTAGCTGTGATTAATAAAGACACCTGGCTGAGCCCTTGTTGTCAGGGAAGAGTCTCTTAGCATTTTGGATCAGGTTTAAGGATCAGACTTCAGAGCTTGATAAGCACAAGCCTAAGCTGAAGGGAGTGCAACATACTTGGTTTAAGCTTATACCAACTGGTGAAATTCACTTCCCTTGGATGTGACAGTGTTTGTCATGACTTAAAAAATGCTTTTGCCTAATTATCAATAAGTGATTCCTATTTCCTTTAAACCCCATTAGTTCTTCTCAGTTCTCTTTTTCAGCAGTGAAAAGAGCACTGTTACTCAGGTGCATTTTTAAACTTCAGTTCTGGTGACATCTTCCATTCCAAACCAATTTAATACCAGCACAGCTCTTTCTCTACAAGCTGACATGCTGAGGTGAATGAGTTGTCAAGGTATAGGAACTTTGCTTGTCATGCAGTCACAGGGAAAGGTTTCTTAAGAAGACACACTCTTGGTTTTGGTGTTGTTTGAGCAGCTGATAATTTATTCTTTGCCCATCTAGTGAGGGCCTGCTAGTTCCTGGTCAAAAGAGCAGTGTGTCCTCAACATAAAGCATGGTTTGGTTGGTGAGGTTGTGCCTTATAAAGAGACTTAGGTCTGTGGGATGCTGTTGTGTATGACCTGTGTTCTTACAGATGGAGCTGGCATGAGCTTTTTTCCACCAGAGCATTCTCTCCACCCAAGCAGCAATTTGCATTAAATGTGTCAGGGCGGAATAAGTTTCAGTTTTCTCCCGTTGGAAAATAAAAGGTCTGATTTTTACTACTCAGATTAATTCAAGAGATTTTGACTACAGCAATATGGCAATGGTAAAAGAGAAGGCAGGTCTTTGTAACCGACTACTGTGAAAGTTTGGAAACAAAATGAATCCTGTGCAAAGCAGTTCTGATTTGAGGAAATCCCCTGGAATGGCTCTTCTGAATTCTTGCCTGAATCACATTGCTTCAAATCACAGTTCTTAAGATGGCCTACAAAAATATGAAATCTAATTTGAGGCAGCAATTTGTGATCCAATGTATAAGGAACAGATTTGAGATAGAGATTGAGGAGGGAGGACAATGCTGGGACTCAAAATGCTCTGCTGCAGATTTTGCTCATCATGACACGAAGTTAGCACCTGTCCTCCACCAGCGTGTCCTGGTACAGAATTCCCTGTGCGGAGCCCTGAGGGCAGCTGAGCTCTCTGGCCAAGTGTATGAGTGAGCTGCATCCTTGTAGTGATGGGTGGGTACCTGGGATCCAGTCCAGCCAGTGGGAGGAAAATGCTGGATAGTAGAAGGAGACTTGAGAAGGGGTAAAGCCATAATGCTAGAATGTACTGAATATCTCTCAGTTATGCTCAGAAAAGAATCAGATCTTCCCCTCAGTGTGTGTTGTTGCATCTTGCAGATGTATTGGAAATCTGTGTTAGAGCTGTGAGCAATTAACACATTTCCTGAGGACACATGGAGAGAAACTAAACTTGCATGTGATCTACCACAGTTCTGCCTTAATAGACTTGGCTATACCTGTGATTTAAAATGGCTTTACTGACACACAGCTATAGTCAAGTGGTGGTGGTGGTGGTCTGGTTGTGTGGAGAGGGTTCATGGTGCCAGTGCAGGCTGATTACACCCCTGGTTTGAGTAATTTGCTGGGATGCTGTGAATTTTCCCATTGCAATGGATACAGACTTTGGCCCAAATTCAGACTGGCAGTTTTCACCTGGAAAAATGTGGTTTGGCTTCTCTTTATGGAGATGCCCTCAGAAAAAAAATACAGGCAATTAATGCAGTTGAATGGGAAACAATTTTCCTTCCTACTAAGTATTCTAAGGAGCAAGAAAATTCCTGTAAATTCAAGACTTATTGCATTTTTTGTTGAACAAAGATGAGACACAAGTTAAAAATAACCCTCAGTGCAGCCAAAACACCTGCAGAGGGGAGAGTATGGGAGAACTGGCCTTTAATAATCTGGATTGATGGGTGCTACCACCATGCTCCTGGAGCCTGGAAAGCACATCCAGTATCTGCACTGCTCAGTGGGGACCAGGTCCATACCGAAAGGAAAAGGGGGAAGCAGCAGGTAAGAGGATTTCTTGGAGAAGAGGAAAGGGTGGAGATGAAAAGCAATAAAGCAGCTTGTCTGATCTGGGGACATTTTTCAGATAGTGTGGCATGGAGGAGGAATAAAGATAGTGGATTTTTTGTAAGAAGGTTCCCAGTCTCAAACGTCAGAGATTTGAGATTGATTTGAGATTAAAATTACGTGATTGGAACATATCAGTGGCATTTCTCTGAAATTAGAGTTCCTGATAACTCTTGGATGCTGTGCATGTGCTAAGACCTCATTCAAAACATTCAAACATAGATTTTAGTACCGTGCTGGATTGGGGCCATCATGATAAATAAAAATGTTAATGATTTTCCAGGCTCATACTTAAAATTCAGTGATGGAAGTTTGCAAACGGATTGTGCAGATTGCCAAATTAGGTCCAATTACTCAAATTTAGATGAGCTTAGCATAAAACATACAAATGTGTTCAATGCAGTATTCTGCTTAGGTCTGTGATTTTGTTTCACCAGGCTTATATTTGCATGAGTTCATTAAAATTGGTTCCATTTCTTTTTTCCCTTAGCTTCGCTTTGAAAAAGTGGTATTTAAGCTGGGGAAAAATAGTAAAGAACAGATTTGTAATTATAAAATGAAGCTAACTGGAGTCATGCAGCACTGCTGTGATTCATTCTGTCAAAGAGGGAACTGGAGAGCTCATTACTGAGCCCAAAGTTCAAACTGACCACTCTTTAGAGAAGGTTCCTGGTGTATAAGTCAATTAATTGCAACCTTCTACTCCATGGTTACCCGGTTTCTGAAAAAAAAAATCTCCACTTCAGCAGGACTGCTTTTGGTTTGTATTCTAATTAATATTTATTTTTCTTATTAAAAATAAGAAGCTGGACAAGAAAGCACTGCTCCTCTTCTGTTTGTTAATCCTTTGAGACCAAAAAAAACCAACAAAAAGTTGTCTTAGCCCAAACAAATGGGAAAATCTCCAGACAGACTAAAGGCTTTAATGAGATTGTTACCACTATCTAAAGCCACACGACCCTTTCAAAAGGTGATGGCCTGGCACCTCCTGGAACGTGGAGACATACCTACTTGTCTGTTTTAATGGCTTTATTTATTGTTGTATAGGATATCCAGATGTCAAAACAATATTTATGTTTATTTTGAGGAACGACTTAGTGCTCCAGTAAGTTATGGTTTGTTGTTTGGAAGTTATTTTATCTAGTTCATGGTCCAGATGTGAGAAAGCACACTTACTTTGCATGCAAAACCACTTTTTCAAAAAGAACTGTAATACAGCTCTACAGCCCCCATAAGTGTATCTGCATTGGCATAAGAATGAATTATCCATGCTGTGAGTCTGAACACTTTTAAATAGCAGTTTAAACAATAATCTCCAGCAGTCTCAAAGAAGCCCTAATGTTTAATAAATTGGTAATGAGCCCCTTAAAAAGTGTATTATGGTATCATAACAGCAACTTTGTAATCGAGATTGCAAACTGTTTTTCTACTGTAGGTGAGTTTTGACCGTCTGCTCTCGCTCAGCCTTCTTCAAAGAATGGGTTTCAACTTGAAATTTCTTGTATGTGACAGGAAGGGGTTGTTCCATTTCTCCCAGTCCCTGTCTGCTGAGGGCGACTGCCCAAGGTGTTTCCTCTCATTCTCCTGTTTTGTCAAAATGTAGTGATTCTGCTTTTCAAAAAGTGTTCTGGCTCTTGGATAAATAGAGTGTGTCAGAAATTGCTTTGTATAGGAGAAAGAATATCGTTGTTTGGTTGACTGCCATAATAGTTATACAGGTGTTTTCAGAATAGTGGGATTGTTTGCAGGATGTAAAAATTCATGAGACAAATCCTCTCTGACCTCGGTGAACTGTGTAAACCTTAGTTACCACTGGGTGTGGTAGCTTAAATACCTTACTGTAGTCATAAATTTAGCCATGAAAATAGAGTCCAATCTCTGGACAGCCCAGAGTGTCCTATTTCCCCACTGCTTCCCAGTACAGCACTGTTAATAATCTGTGTGTGCTGGATGTGCCTTTGTTAGTGCAGCCCCTTTCGGCGTAGGTGCTCCTGTGCCATGTGCTGGGAGTGGGAACAGTAGCTCCATTATTTGTGGAATGATTCCTGGTGAATGCTAACATTGCAGCCACTTCCTCTGAGTGCCCTGGTGCTGTCAGTGTGAGTTCTGGCAGTGGGAGATGTGAGTTTGTGGGGAGTGCAGTTACATTTTATGTTTCCACGCTGTCACAAGCGAAGCAGGCAGGGCAGCCTGGGCAGGAGCGTCTGGCACAAGCGGTTCTCAGTTGCTTCCTCCGTGAAAGCTGTTGCTTATTCATTTCATTTGTTTCTCTACTGCGTTTCAGAATAAAACCCCCTAGAACATACAGACCTCCAAGTGATAATTGTGTGAAGTTTTGAGGCTAACCTCAGTGGCTGAGCTGTGAAACAGAGGGTTGTAAATAAGGGCTGCACTCACCCTTGGACAACAGTCTGGAGTGAACGTTTCAGCATTTTCACTCCGTCTGTCACTTCCAGCCACACACTGATCGTATATGTCTGAGCTGCCTCATCTTAAAAAGCTATATTGCTGGTTTTTATGTGCCTCCCAGGGCTGCAGGTGGACTTCATGGGACAAGCAGTGTGCCCTGCCTGCCCCCAGCCACATCCCTGGGACAGCCCTGCTGCCCCGGCACTCACAGCCGTGATGTGTTTGAGTTCACTGGGAGCCAAGGTACTTGACACCTCTGAAAAATGAGGTTTAAATCAAATAGACTGTTCAAGCACTTTATAAAGATGAAGTCTTTGGGCTTTCCCATTTAAAACAAGACACCAAACTGAGGCACAGAAGGGAAAGCCAAACAAAGCGGCGGCTGCAAAACTCTGAAGCCTTCCAGTGTTTGGACTGAGTTTGCTCTGCCAGGCTGGTGCCCTGCTAGAGAAGCAGGGAGGACAATAAAGCTAACCAAAGAAAACTGTCACTAAAAGGAATATTTAATCTGGACTCTTCTAATAAGACATGCTTTGAGCTGCGTTGCCCAAAATTCATGTGACAGAGGGTAATGTTACCTGAAAACCAGGGGTTTTTGTGATGGAGGTATGAGGAGAGATATGGTCCATATAGGATGATATCTTCTGGGTGTCACCTCCCTCACAGGGAAATACAGGATATTTCATCTGTGGAGACTGGCTTGCTGTATGTGTCACCCTAATTTGTGTCATGGTGTTTGGTGCTATTCCTCCAAGAGAAGGCTCTGAGCTGATGTGAATGTATTAACTCAGGAATCTCTGTCTTGTGTCTTCCATCTTTAGATTTAGCAAGCATTACCTAAATTTGGATTGTCAGGACTTGAAATATTTTTTTGGTCTTCCTGTTTAAGTGAGATGCATCTGTATTTCTTCCAAATTTATGCAGGAGTAATGCTTCGAGTCCCTGCATTTCTAGAGAGAGAAATCAGGGCCATCAGTGTTTTGGGCACATTAGGGGTTGGCCTAATTCCGTTCAACTTACAAGATAAAATACTGTGAGTTCTCTTAGGTTTGTTGAGAAACCAGGTTAAATGCTTACATAAATAGTCTGTGAAGCTCTAGGAGTGTGGCTTAATGGGCAAAGCACAGTAGTTCAGGTGTGTAGGTGGTGGTTGCAGATATGTGTTTCTGACCACCTTCTGTAACCTTGGGAAGCTTTTCCTTTGCTGTAAAATAGGGATAACAACACATGTCTGCTTTAGCAAAGTGCCTTGAAGCAACCTGATGAAGTGTTACACACAACCAGCCCAGGATAAGAGCCTTTATCTGCTGCGTCAGTTATTCCTGTTCTGAGGCTGGCTGCTGGGGGAATAAATAGAACCTGTTCCTCTGTATTGCATGAGTGCCCAAGTTCCTGTCTGTTCTATATTTAAACATGCAGTTACATGTTTTAAGACATGCATTTTTACAGGTTTTGTTATTAAGCACATGTGCCTTTCATGGTGTCATCGGGACCATAAAGTTTGAGTGCTGAATGAGGAAAGGGGGGAACGAGAAAACCTTTTAACCTGCACGTTATTAGAAATCCATTTCAGATGATCCCTGTGGAAATGTTGCTGATAGTTTTGTTTCTGAAGGCAGACAGTAACTAGTCATGATTTTTCCAGAAAGGAAATGCTATGAACTCTGCAAAGCCTGATGAAGGGGAAGTGGCTGATTTATAGTAAACAGTTATGGCTTTCTGATGTTGCCTGGATTTTATGTTAACCTTGTTGTGTGGACTCTATGTTGGGAATAATTGAGAAACATGGAGGATTGAGTAGCTTTTGTAGTCCATAAATGATTGCCTAGTGAGTGTAGGTTATAGTCTTGATCAACTTCAGCACCAGTTTCTTTTATAACTTTTCCAAAATTTTAGCCACTTTAAAATACCAGGTTATGATACACAATAGAGTTCAGAACAGAATTGTGTCCTATAGAAGATTCCTTCAAGAAGGGATTCCTTTAAACCTGAAGAAGAGAGGACAGGAGGAAGCAAAACATTAAAGAAAACCCAGTCTATGCTAAAGTGTAAATTCTCTCATTTGAATTCTGAGCATATGTTTCTTTAGATATAAAGACATACAATGGCAGCAGCACTGCTGTATTTCCTGCTATTGCAGAAACTGGGAATGCCACATAAGACCTTCCATGCTGGGAATGATCAAAAGCCTCCCCCAGGTTTTTGGCTCATCCTTTGGTCTTTAAAATGCCTTTTGAAGACAACATATGTGGAAGAAGTAAGAGCAGAGGACAAGGTGCCAAGGTTTCTGCTGCAATGCCAGGAGCAGCTGGGTGCACTGGGAGGTGAGCACCTTTGGGCATCCTTTGAGGTGCCTTCCAAAGCCCTGCCTTTGCTGCAGGATTGTCACCAGCCCCTTTGATTTTCCTCCCAGCCTTTGCATTGGCAAACGAGCAGTGAATAATGCATGATCCATAGGTTATCCCTCCACGTTGGGTCCTGATCAGAAAGAAGCACCATGTAGCTCCTAAATAGCTATTTCATGAGAGTTCTGCTGCAGTCTTTTAGGGGGAGCACAGCAGAATGTACCCAGCTTAAACCTGTGCCTGCAACATCTTTCTTTATGAACAGGAATTAACACATATAAAAAGAACTTTAAAGGTGCACTATGTAAATCAATCCTAGATTTCTGAGAAGATTGGCCTTTCTATGTTAAATATGATTTTGAACTGGAAAATATGTGATTTTTATAGAAAGTATGTGGTTGTGATGACTGAGATACCCTTATCATATATACTTGAATTCACTGCCTCAGCTAAACTTTGAGCTTGTGACATCTTCTGCTTAACAAAAAAAAAAAAAA
>VWYP01004537.1:67384-214658 GCA_013400435.1 Pycnonotus jocosus
TCCATGTCCAGCAAAAGAAAGTTCTTCTTTCCTGCTCTCTACCCACAAATTAATCTTCCACATGACATATTTCTAATATCACCCAGGTAGCTGGAAAATCCTCCTTTTTTCATACAAAATTGCATGTGTCAGAGCCAATGACAGGATGGGCGTGGGTTTATGCTGCACTGAGCACAGCTCTTCTAGATGCCAAGATGCTGGGTCTTTCAAAGGTTTCCTAGAGAGCTCAGGAAACAAGAGCTTTATGGTACTGAAGCATGGAAATTTTTACCTGCTCTGTAAGGGGCCCACCTATAGACTTAAGAGAGAGCTATGCAATCAGACTTGAAAGCTGTCACACTAAAAAGCTCTCTCCTTTTTTTTAGCATTTTATTACCTCTTTCTGAAATAATCCTACATTGATGTAAAACCATGTTATGTTACAGTGCATGTATTTTTATTAAACCAGAGTCTTTCCAATTTTTCTGTGCACCAGTGCAGAAGAAGGAAAAGCTGCAGAGGGCTTCAGTAGGCTGCTGCTGGGAATGGCCTCTGTATCTCCAGATGGGCTGTGATGAACAAAGGTTATGTGTGTTTGTAACAGCTGAGGGGTCCCACTGATGTTGGTTCTAGCATGGCTTAAACTTAAAGCTAAAGAAGACAGCTTGTGCACGTTGATCAGTAGATTAAAGCTCTCACACTGTTTTTTATTCTAAGTATAGTGTGGGGCAGCGTGAGAAGGGCACATTAGTCACAGGTCAGAGCTGTGCTGGGTGTGTAGACACTCAGCACAAAATCAATATGCAAGATTGCCAATGAGATATGATGCAAACTGGTGTAGACATGAAGGGATTCTGTGATACAACCTGTTGGACAGTAGCTGGTGGTCCTGGCACCTTGACAAGCCAGTAGCTGCCAGGAGGGGCCTTGGCTTTTAGACCATTCTGGACAAAGAAAGCTGGGAAACCACAGTGTGTCATGAATGGCTGCTCAGCACCTCTGCCCACCTGTGTTACTGTGAGCAGAACAGTAGGATGGATGGAGCAAACACTGCTGGTGGCAGATGGATGGAATGAGATGTCAGTGGATATTCTAGAACATAAAACAGCAATATGTAAGAGACAACGGCATGTGTTGACTTAGTAAGGTCTCATATTAACAAGTGTTTAAAGATCTCTACTTTTAGAAAAGAGATTCCACTTTGATTTTCTCAATGGATTATCTTTGATTTTCTCAGATCCAGCCCTGGGCTGATTTTTACTGTGAGGATGGCGAGGTCCTGGGAACAAGACCTGGATTCATCAACCCTGGCAGTGCTCAAAGCCAGATTGATAAGGCCTGGAACAACCTGGTCTAGTGGGAATTGTCCCTGCCCATGGCAGGCCCAGCTGGGACTAGGTGATCTTTAAGGTCTATTCCAACCCCCTAAGATTTTATTATTCTAATGATTATCAGTTGGGTTCTCAATGAGCTCACCACAACTCTCTTTGTAAACTCAGAAGCAGCAGAAGCAAAGGTAGAAAGAGATTTTGTGCCATAGGTCTACTTTTTCATTCCTTCTGCTTGAGGGAAGTTTGGATTTTCTCCACCTTTCACCCTTGGCACTCTTCCATGTTGTTTTTAATTTCAAAGCAACATGGTGCTTTTTCCTCAGCTGGAAGAGTTGGCACACATTTCTTTTGTGCAACTGAGACAATAAACTGCTGTATTAATCACTTCACACAAGGTAATAAACAATAGCAGAACTGTCGCTTCTACCTCTCAGGTTTCTACTAAAATAATCCAAATTCCTGAAGGCCTTAGGAGTGGGATTATAAAACTGGATTTCAATCTGCATCTTTCCGAGTGTCTTCTGCCTGACCTTGCACTATGTGAGATACCAAAAATCTAATTGGCAGTGTAATTGCTAAAATGAGTTCTTATTTGGAAGCAGGATTGTAGACAGCCTTTGTGTGTTGTGTACCTGGTAAAGTCTCATTTAGGTGTGGGGAAAAGAACAGTCCCTGGCATCCTGAGCCATATGGCTTTCTGTGAGATGTTGCTAGGTGCAAGCTGCCTTTCTTCTCTGGCAAGATTAAAAGCAAAAACGAGCTAGGATTGCCCTTTGGGGATGGTTATAGATAGGATGTGAGAAGCCCTTCAAAACTCCTCTTCTCAGCATTGCTTATTTTGCTAACAGAACAAAGCATCGAGCACACTCCACAGCAGATAAAGGGATTTTGGAAATCACAGGCCCAGACCAGTTTTTCAAAGTCGTGGGGTTTGATCTTTTGAGGTTGACACTGTTTTACTGTCCCTACCCACACTTGCAAGCACCAGCCTGGGAAGGCACAGCAGGAATGAGGATTTCAGAGACACCACACAAAGGTTGCAGCCTGGTGGGTTCCCCAGTGTGCCCGAGGAAGATGTTGCATTCTTTTTTTCTTTTTCTGCTGAGGGATGGGAGATCCATGTAAAGCCTTTGCCAAGAAAATGTTACAAGTAGAAGCAAACAGTCAGGTGAGCTGCAGAAAGTGAGCATGTGAATGCATTTAACACAGTGCACAGGCAAGGAGAAATAAGTTTTCCTCCTTTATTTCACCATATTTAATGACATAGTTGGTCTAAGGGGGGGGTTGCAGTGAGGTGTTGAAGCACAGCTGGGCTCTGGTCAGTGCTAAATGGTGGTAGCTGGATTTAAGCACTTGAAAAATCTCAGAAAAACTCACATTTTGATGTTTAGTTTTTGAAAGGGACAAGTGTTGCTTGCTGGGATTTAACTACACTTAAATGCCAGAACAGAGCAATTTTTCAGGTTAACAGCAATGTTAGTGGCAACATTTCTGTTCAGGGCTGTCTTGCAAGCAAGGCTGAAAGCAGGAGTGCCTGAAAAGCAGAAAACCACAGCATTTACAGTGGAGAAGGCTGTAGCTTTTCCCTACTGGGACATGGTGCCCATCAACTCAACAGCTGTTCTGCTCTGCAAGGACACTGCCAAGGTTATTAGTGTCTACAAATTGAGTGTCTTGCTGATGATCTTTTGTGAAGTATTTAATTTCTAGGTGATGGAAGAAGGAGTGAATAAATTGCTTTATCCCTTGTCAGAGCTCTTCTTTATGAAGTGCAGTCATTTTACTCCCAGTTTGGGATTGGCTTCCGTATTTTTTAATTACAAAATTAAAATATTCTAATGATTAAGCTCTGCTCAGGAGCAATAGCATTCTCAAATGTTTAGGGAAAAAAAAAAAAAAAAAGAAAAAATCCCATACGCTAAGTTTCAATGTGGGTCATGTACACATGAAGTCTATGACAATTTGTTAAAAAACAAGGTCACTTCAGTATTTCAATTATTCAAGGTGTTTCTGCAGGATTTCTGTGGCTGTGACTGCAAGTTCCCAGATGCACCAATGTTGCTACCATGGGGGGGAGAAGATGCCAGAGCTTCATGGAAAGCTTAAATTCTGCCAGGACTGGCTACCCAGAGTAGAATGGGCTCTGGGGAGATTTGCTTATAAGAGAAGCCTGCATGATACTTATCTCAATGAATTGGGCAGACAGAATTGTAACAGGATCAAGAAGTGATCCTGAGCTGATTCTCAAGTGCTTTGGGTGTTTCTTCACTGTCAAAATTCACTCTTTTTTTCAATGTGAAACTGTGATTTTCATTTTCTTGAATATCACTCAAAATGCATGAGCTGTGAGGGTAGAGTTGGCTTCCTACACAGTGAGAATTACATATGCTTATGTGATTTTTCATTAAAAACAATGGTGGGAAGATTCAAAATTCAGAATTCATAAGAGACTTCTTAATAAACACAGATGCAATTCAGAGGAGAAGCTTTTCCTTCCAAATTGTATCAGTAGGATTTTTTAAAATAAAACTTGACCTACATTAGCAGTCCCATCTAATACAGCACACCTTGCAGGTGATTTCCATGTGGTTTTATTTCCTAGCAGATTCGTGTGCTGATGGCAGAATTTCTTCTTTAATAATGCAACAGAAGTGTAAGGAAGCAATGGTAACTCAGCTGCCAAGGCAGAGCCAGAGACTCATGGTTGATTCAGTTGTTGGAAGAGACCTGGAAATTGGAAGAGATGGCAGAAGGTGTTGCTTCTGTCTTAGGTGGAGAGAGAACTGTCCTGTGGCAGATCATGGATATGTGAGTGGGGAGAGGGAGGTGATGGAGAATGTATCAGTGAATCTGAAAAAAAAAAAAACAACCTATCCAAGTTTGAAAAGAGTGTCCAGAGACCCAGGAGCAGAGATGGAAGAGGGAGAGGAGGGTGGATGCACAGTCTCAGGTACAGGATGAAGCAGCTGAGTCTGACAGGTGAACTACAAAGGGATTTACAGTGATGAGGAGGGATTGACACCAAAATTCAGGGTCACTGAGACAGCCAGGCTGGGGACAGTGGGGTGATGCTGCTGGGTGGGTTATGCTCTGAGGCAGCATTCATCTCACATGACTTCAAACATCTACACCTGAGCTAATGCTGTAGCAGGCCTTTAAGGCCAGTGCAGATAAATTGATGCTCCTGGAGCTCACCATGAGGTGGCTGCTGGCCTGAGCAGTGCCCTGGTTTGGCTGTGGTTGTGTCTGGCTGCTGAGAGCGGGGGGAACCTGAAGCACTGGCTCTGTCTGAGGGGTCTGCCCTGCCAGCAGGGAAGCTGGGTGAGATCAATGCCACCCCCAGGACGTGACCCACTGCAGTCAGTGACTGGGTGGACACTAAGGAACTTCACCTTTAGCAGCAGCAGCAGCAGCAGAGAGATTTAAATGGCAGCAATAGAAGAAGTTTCCAGCAGATAGGGCTGAGCTGCTCCTCGCATGAGTGGCTGCTCTGAAAGCACAGTCCTTTGGTTGGGTGCCCACTGAGTGCTAATAAGATGGCTTGTGTTGCATTATTTCACAAGGTGGTGTCAAAGGCTACAGAAGATCTTGTTAGTAGCTGCAGGAGGACTATGATATATTCTGATTTTGTGTTCTCTTCTCCCAGAGGAAAACGGTAATTTAGTCCTTTTCTCATGGGAACCAAACACTGGAATAAACTCGGGGGTCATGAAATCCAGTGACCCTGCTCCCTCAGGCAAACACATAATATCATCCCTTTCATAAACTGATCAAATATTTGATCTCATGGAAACCCTACAAACTACAGGTTATGCTGACAAAAATAAAACAAGCTTTTGTAGGGGAGAAAGAAGCATCCATTGCTCTGTGCTTTTTCTTGGCTCTTTTGTTTTGTTGTTTTATGCACTGTGGTGTCACTACTCAGGGCTTTATTAAGGCTGTAAATATAGATTTTTAAGAGAAGATTTGGATTTGTTTAGTATTTGAACATCTTTGTGCTGTCCATGGTAATTCTCACCTATCTCCTTGTGGCTTTGAAATGGCAGTTGTGTTTATAAATGGCTTTAAGATAATTGATGAAAGGGGTGATTTGCATGGAGAACAAAGTAGTGCTGAAACTTTGGTGGAGACCTATCCACACCTTTTGGTGCATGGGGAAATATAACATGAAAAAAGGAAAAGGGTTTTTTTCCTCCACTTCCACTTGTCTTTGTTCTTGCCCCTGGAGGATGCCCGTGAAGCACAACTGCTCTATTCCCAAGATGATTTTAAGTAAGTAATCAGTTGGTCAAAACTATAAATAACCTGTATCAGATTAAGTAAATGGAATAAGGTCCCAGAATTGATATTCCCCATTATTATAAATGACCTTTCCTAATCACCCTGGAAAGGCATCTAGCTGGCTTCAAGGGTACGTCCTTGCAAGAAGGGTGGAGTGCAGATCCATGGATAATACAGCTGGATGGTTAAAAAACAGACCTAAACTGAGGAACAGGTGTGAAGATCTACTGAAGGTTTAGAGCTGATCACATAGCTTTCTACATGGGTTTTTGGGTTGGTTGGTTGGTGGTTTGGGGTTTTTTTTGGTTTTTTGTTGTTGTTTTTTTTTAATTGTAGAAGAACTGAGCAGTTGCTCACAAAATAGGACAAGAACTCATCAGCTGCCCACAAGGAAATTTAATTAAGTCCTCTATCAATTTTGTTTATTTGAGGTTAGTTACCGTAAATAACCTTTGTAAAGTAGTCCGAACCTCCACAAAAAGAAGAACAAAAAAAAAAAGGGGAAAAGCTCTGGGACCTAGAAGCCACCAGACTTTCCCATCTCTAGCGTTGGGCAGAGGTCCAGGACCGAGAGCTGGTGCTGGTGTGTTGAGGAGCGCTGCTGCCTGTTCCGGAGGGCGGGGGTGAGGGCAGGGATGAGGATGCTCCCCCTGGGCAGCCGCTGCCATGGGCGGGGTGCGGGCGGCACCTCCGCATCCCCCGCGCATCCCCCGCGGCCACCACTCGGCGGGACCGCCACCAACGCACCTTTTCCAGGCAGAAATCCTCCCAGGCACCAGGTCTGCATTGCCCACAACTCGCTCGCGAAGGTTTTTTCTCGCCTCGCCTTTCCTTCTCTGCTCGCCATCCCTTCTTGCTCCGTGCGCCGGGGCGGGCGCGGGGTGCGGAGGGCTCCGGTCCCCTCCTGCGGTCCCCTCCCGCCACCACTCGGTGCTGGCAGCCCTTTTACCCTGAAAGCTGATGGTTGATGTCGAGGCTGGGAGCAAACAGCTGCTGATTTGGTTCTTACTCTTCCATCTCCTGACCTTTTGGAGCATTGTGGGAATACTGGCTCACCTTGTCACGCTTTAATGCCATTTGGTGCGGTACTTCCCCGGGAGCAATGGAGGAGTGATGTTGTACAGAGGTAGTTTAGAAATTCCTGTTCCTTTCCTTGTGTTTATTTACAGATATGGGGAGAGAAGTGAAGATCTTGCTGTATGGAGGAATGGAAAAGTCATCTGTTTGACTGGGAGCAGTTACAGACATAGATGTGCAATATGTTAATAAAGTAATTGTGCTATGTTGCTATAAAGAGGATGGCTTCATTATAAAATTCTTGGTTTAATACTGTCATTACAGCAGATGTATAGCATATGAACTAATTTGCATGCAGATAAGGAGGCTCTGACAGCTTGGTAGCATAATTACTGCATAGCATACAGCTCACTAGTGCTGGGAGCTGAAGCTGTTACTGGAGGGGTGCTCATGGGACTAATTACATAGGCTTTGTTAAATTTAAAATAGTGTATAGCCAGGAAAGAGACCCTTCTCCTGTGCTCCATGGTGTGTGCACAGAAAGTTACAGAAGCCTTGAACTGCTGCAGCCATTTTAAGCCATGCAAATGTCTGGATCTCAGCACTTCCCAGCGTAGTGGAGTCATTGACTTGGATTTAACCAGGGTGCCTGTACCAACTTTCAAACAAAAGGTTTGAAAACTCTGATATTAAAATCTCAGCACTTCCCAGTGTGGTGGAGTCATTGACTTGGATTTTACCAGGTGCATGTATCAACTTTCAGACAAAAGGTTTGAAAACTCTGATATTTCTGTACGTTGAAACTCCAGTTGGGTCCTTTGGATAAGTGAAGAAAACTAGAGCTGCAGTAACTTTGTTTTGTTCAGTATCTGATGGAAGTGGGTGCTGAATGGGTGCACTCAGGCTGGTGAATGGATTCTCCCCCCTCCTGGGTGCACCTATTGCCTTGCTTCATCACATCCGTGTCTTTGTGGTTTGTTCCCACTTCATTTCAAAAATATTTCTGCTTCCTCTTTTTTTTTGTCTTTGCTTTGACTGTGTCTGCAGTCTTTTAAGATCTTATTATTGAGGTTCCTTTATGGATTTCGAAATGTTTAATTCATTACTAAGTCATTCTAAACTGAAGGCATTTTACTTTCCCGGGGAAATCAAGACAGTGCCACAGGAGATTATTTCCCCCCCTGCTACTGTCAGATTAGCTTGCAGAGAAGGGAGGAATTTGTGAATGCACAGTTGACTTTGATTATGTAAGCTGGAAACTGGCAAACAGTATGGATTTATTTCAATTCCACTTACTTTAAAAAGAAATACATATTAAATTGTGGGTGCCTTAGGGCATCAGGCAAGTGGGAAGCACAAGGTGTGTATTCCTCCCTGACCTCTCCTGCAGAGCAGTAGGTGATGCCAGGGATCAGAGCTGCGGGTTGGGCCAGAGGAGTGGGATGGTTTTGGAGAGGATGGGAACCAGACAGGAGCTGGTTTATAGCCAGGACAGGGCTCCCTGCCCTCGGGGAGGGGAGAAGCTGCTGGTTTGTGTGGGCCACTGCAGGTTCTCACTGGGATCTTGCTGGGATGAGCAAAGGGAAGCACCATTCTCCCTGCCCTGTGGGGGACACGGCAGCAAGGGACCGGGTGATGCTCGGCTGTGACATCCTGCTTCAATCAGCTCCCAGGTTTTACCCTGAACCCATCAGAGCCTGCCTCTCATGCCAGGAGGGCCCTTCTCCCATGTCTTTACCTGCTGCCAGCCCCAGGATGGAGCTGGATGTGGAGCCATGCTCCTAAAAATCATCAGCACCAAGAGACCACTGGGACACTCAGCAGCTCTGTCCCATGCCATGGGTGAGGACATTGAGCTCCTTTGCCCTAAATACATTCCCTCCCTCCAAGCAAATGTTGCAGCTCCCACTCATCTGTCTCCATAATACTCCATGCTAAACAAATATTAACTTACATTTTTTAAAAAAAAATTTTTTAAATATTTGCCCAGGTATTTTATTTTGCAAAATTCAAGCTCATCCTTGTATGATCTGCTTGCATTTTGTTAATCTGAGAATATTAATAGCCTGCTGGCATTACTGCTAATTTGGAGTTTCAGCTGTGGAGTGAATATAGTAACAAATTTTTGGAATGGTTTGTTAATCTTATCAATGTTCATTATGTGTTTATTAATAGTAATTAGAGCCAGTCATAGTGATGCATTCGGATTTTTTCATATAAATCAAACAACCATTTTTTGAGAGGAAGATTTTTTAATAGGAAATTTAGTGTGTAAATATGTAAAAAATTACAGATGGTAGGAGAAACAGTACAGGAAAACACTGAACTGAATTAATAGTTTTCACCAAAATTCTTGTCTTGTCCAATCCTCCCCACCCTTTCTTACACCCCCTCCCTATTTGTACAAAGAAAGTAAAAAAGGTGGAAGAAGGAAAAGACCTAATCCCTCTTTCTAAAAATTACTCATTGAAACAGTTTTAATTAGGCTTTCTTTCCATATATCAGCGATATATGGAAATGTATCTGAGATTTCAAGGCAATTTTTTGCAGGTTATTCTGACAGTTTTAATATGCACATGCATGTTGAGTTGGGGTTTTTTTCGGGGTTTTTTTTTCTTTTTTTCTTTTTCATTCATTTTTGATGGTGAACTTAAGTTATTTCAAAGGGGTTTGGTTTTTCAAAGGCCAGAAAGGAACACAGTTTTTTGAAAATCAGGGCTCTGCTCTCTTGACTGGGTCTCAGTCACGTAATCAAACCTTTCCCAGCCATTGGTGTTGCTCACTCCTCCAGATTAATGTCACAGTGTCCTTTTAGGACAAGTCCTGAATGAGTCCTTCAGGTCTCTTGCAATCATATGAACAATGAAAAGAGTAAGAGCATCTCTGAGGAGTCATGATTGGACTTTGTTGTTGTTTCCTTACCAACTCTGCTCCTCCGTTTATGCTCTTTAGGCCTGCTGTTGCCACTCAGGAAACAGATTATCCAGCACTTCTCCGTCTTCCAGCCCAATCAGAGATTTCTTCTGAATCAGCAGTGCTTATTATCTCCAACTGTACATAATTATGGTAGAGAGGTTGCACCACCATAACTGGATAATGTCAGCATTTCTATTACAGTGCCATACTTTTAGTGGCCTGAAATGGGGATATAAAATCTCACTTTAGCTTTATAGTCCTTCCAGTGGTGAGAGATAAGTGTTTGCAATCAACCTTTAAGCAGCTAAAGAAACACATAAAAAAATTCCTCTTTGGGATGTCAAGTTTGTAAAACCTTGTTACAAACTGGGGTTTAATGCACTTTTGCAAAACTATTAAGCACCTGAAGCTAGCAAGCAGCCATGAAAATATCAATAATGCACAAGCACAGAATGATTTGCAGGTTGCTGCAACAAAAGAAAAAAAAATATAATATGTGGGCTCCAGTTTTAGCAAGTCTGCCAAAATGTTGTGAATATTTAAGGGTGAGGAATGACTCCTGCAGAGCTGTTCTACTCCAGGAAACATTTGAGTATACATATTTAACAATCTATTAGTACAGTTGTATAAAACCCTTTTTAATATATTTAATCCTTTATAAAAATGGTACTTGACATGTGAGAGGTCAGCTTTTTGCAGCTGTTTTTCTTTAAGTTTTTAGTGGCATTTTGAACCCTTTTTCTCACTGCAGGCTGCTCTCCCTCCTGTTACCCCCTGCTCTGTTTGCAACATCATGCATTAAAAGCAGGAGGTTGGCATTAAACAAGGGCTTCTGCAGAATGAACCAGCCTGATTTCTTTAAAACGTGCAATATGGTCTTTTTCAAACAGGAGAAGAGGGTGATGGTTCATCCCTGTTTAAGAACTCAGCTAGAAGTTCTGCCTCATGCTCTGCTGCTTATCATATTCATGCCAGCAGAGACCAGTGATGATTGCAGTGCTCTCTCTGAGTTCTGACACACTTCTAATTATAGCATACACTGCTGTAAACTCCAGAGGTGATAATGAAGCCTGGACCCATGTGTCAGCAGAGCTTTAAAAGGGTAATGCATTCCTGTTCTGCACTACTGGTCCTTATTTGTATGTGTGCAGGCATCTAGACTCCAGAAATGATGTCTTGCTTGTTTTCACTGAGCCAAGAGGTGAAACATGCAGAGCAGTGGAGATGTGTAATTTTATCAAGGTAATTGAGTATTAACTATTTGCATGTCCTTTGAGAGATGCACAAGGAGAGGGGCAAGGGCAGGAAGCTTTTCATACAAGACTTTGTATAAACTTGTTGCCTAGAAAGTGTTGACAGGTCTTTAGCTCTTTGCTGTCTGATGAAAACTCTTTCCACTTCTGAGCATGGAATGTAGGAAATGACTGATCCCTGTAAACCAGGCTTACTTCTATAGCACAAATTCAGCATTCACAAAATCTGGATGTGCACAGAGTAAGGGAGGGACTGCACTGAAGATGAGTTAGAAACTAGGAAGCTCTTGGTGAGTGATGAAGACTTTTTTTCCAGAAGTGATGAACATAATTCTGCTGTTCTCTTACGCTTCCCTAATTGAGATGTGAACCCATCATGCATATTCTGCTCTTTAATCTTAGCATGTGAACCAAGCTAGCTCGCAGAGAGGGAGAAAACCAACTTTGCCCCCTTCCTTCAGGTTCTCCAGCCAGAAAGAAAATAACCTTCCAGGCTTCAGCCACTAGGAACACCTTCATGTCTGGATGACCTGACAAATGAGTCCTGCCTCTTACTGCAGATGAATCAGCACAGTCTGTGTGACAGATTTGGCCTTCTGTTTGCTTTGCTGTGACAAGAAGAGTATCTTGAAGCAGGTCATGAGGGTGCAGCAACTGGTGTCTTCTGTAGCCATTACTACTTAGTGGAAAAAGGTGATAGAAGTGGCCTTACGGTCCAGTGTGGGAGGGGTGTCCCCATCTGAACTTCTCATCCATCTTTGGTGACAAGGTTGGGACCTTATCCCAAGGTCCAAGCTACTCATTTGAAAGATAGAGCCACTTGACTCTTGTGGTTGTGCTACCTGTGGGCCAAGGGTACCAGAAACACCTGTAATGATACAATTTCAGTCTCCAGGAGGAACAGATGTTTTCCCCTGCCTTTGCTGTGGGGTAGAAGCAGCTGAGGAGGAGAGAAATCTAATTTAGCAGAGGTTTAACAGGTAACATGCTCCAAAGATTTTGATATGTGTTGAGGGGAAATCTGACATAACTGAAATCATACAAAAAGCAGGTATTTTTTTCCTTCTTATCTCACCTATTTTTGTCCAAGAGAGGGACTGAAACTGTTTGTGAGAGAGGGGAAAATTGCTTGAACAGGTATGAGAAAGAGAGGGAAGGAAGGGAAGGGAAGGAAGGGAAGGAAGGAGAGAGAAATCACCATGGTCTCCTGATGTGCTAAGCCAGAAAACTGCAGCCCTGTGCAAAGCTGAGAAAACTACACCCTGTACAAAGCTGAGAGTTGAAGAACATGGGCCTTTCGGTTCGTCCATCTCTTTTTGTCTTCCTAAATATGTTCTTTCAGTTGTGTGTTACCAGCGTTCATTTGCCTGGACCACGATCATCATCCGCAGCTGCCTCCGAGGTTATACAGAATATCATTTAAAATTACTCGGTATTGTTTAAATCCGAATGCGGCGTGCTGAGGGCTGCCAGGCTGTGCCGTGCTGCCCGTAGGGCTGTGTGAGGCTGAGCCAGCGCTCGGAGCTGGGGATGTGCAGGCGGATCGGGGAGGGCAAGGGGCACTTGGAGGTGAGGAGGGGGTGGGAGCTGCCGAGCACGTGGCACCGCGCTTATCTGCGTGGAGACGCGACACCTCGCTAACTTTTAAACCTTTAATCCGCGACGCGAGTTTATGTAAAGCCTGAGTGCGGAGGTGTGAGGGTCAGCGGGCCCCCAGGGAGGCTGGAGGTGAGCGGGGCCCGCAGCGCTGCGGAGCCGGCGGGGGCTGCCCGGGGCCGGGCGGGGGGATCGCGGTGCCCGCCGAGCTACCGGGACCCCGGGACACAGGGCACAGCCGGGAGCTGCGGTAAAACCTGATTTACAGGAGAGGGAATTCACGTTTTCAGGTGAAAAATCAGGTTCTTCTCGGAGATGCCGGCTCGGGCTGTTTCTGTGTTACTGTGAATAAATGGCTCTGTGCGACGAGCCGGCCGAGACTGTGCCGTGAGGATGGATGCTGGGGTGGAACCGGGGAGGAGAGCTGGTCTGAGGAGAGCTGGTCTGAGGAAAACTGGTCTGAGGAAAGCTGGTCTGAAGAAAGCTGGTCTGAGGAGAGCTGGTCTGAGGAGAGCTGGTCTGAGGAGAGCTGGTCTGAGGAGAGCTGGTCTGAAGAAAGCTGGTCTGAGGAAAGCTGGTCTGACTGCAGGAGTGGCTGGTGTGAGCGGGGTCCCCGTAGGTCGCTGGAGCCGCTGTTGTGAAGGGGCTTCGGTCCCGGCAGCTGTAATGATCTATATCGATCATGCAGTGATCAATATAGGTCATTATATTGATCTATATAATATAGTGATCTATATAAGATAATGGTTTATTGATCTATATAATAGAACGATCTTTATAATAGAATGATCTACATAATAGAATGATCCATAATGATCCTATTGATTATAGGGTTATATATGACAATATGTAACAGATCTGTATAGAACGCTTGTATAACGACATATATGAAATTTATACATACAAATTATTGAATACAATCCTGGAGCATGCAGAGCTGGGCAGAGCCAGGCCAGGTGGAACAGTGCTGCCCCAGCAGAGTCCCACCCAGCACCCTCCTCCATCCCCCCTCCATCCCTTCTCCATCGTCAGTCCTCTCCCAGCCCTGGTGGGCTGCCAGGATCTTGGGCGAGGAGTTCGGATCTGGACAGTGCTCTCAGGCAGGCTGTGGGATTGTTGGGGTGTCCCATGCAGGGCCAGGAGTTGGACTCGATGACTCTTGTGGGTCTTTTCCAACTCAGAATATTCTATGATTGAGTGTGTGGTTCTGTCTGTGCTGGGCAGTGTTGATCACAGGTGTGTAAAGGTCCTTGGCTGGATTTGAAGTTGAGTGTTGCTCATAATCCAGACACATGATCTCTTGCCCTTGGTAAGATGCAGCACCTGCTCTAACAAATCCATAAATACTTGGCTGCTGAGCTCTGGCCTCGAGTGGCTGCAGTGTAGATGTGCAGTTTGTAAAAACTCATTTGAAAGAGACCTGCTCTAAACAGATGAATGAGTTGGCTTGGATACCTTTGAAAAGAAAAATCCTCTTCTACCAGCACACTTTACAACTCTGACATTTTTTACAACAACATTGTCCTCTTGAAAATTCTGCTGCATGGTTACAGTGTTGCCAGCTCTTGTGATTTGCAAACTTTGGAAGAGACCTTGAAGGAGGTCTAAATTCCTAGAGGAATTTAATCCATTCCTCTACCTGAAGGCAAGAGCAGCTTTGCCTAAGCATCATCTGTGAAAGACGTGGTTGAGAGAGTTATTATTCTGCTCTTCATTGTTTCAAAGCCACTGACCATTGGGACCATTGTAGCTGCTAGTGCAGAGCCAGTCCTCCTGCAAACTTGAATTTTTGATGTTGAACTCTCTCAAAATCTACCTGTAAGTGCTATAGTTTTTGCCTAGACACTTTGATATGACCCTGGGAATCTGAAGACCTTATCGTGGGAATAGTGTATGGGAAAATAGGATGTCACTAAGTAAACAGGTGCCATCAGCAGTCCACAAAGCTCCTGGCGTGTGTAACACAGAGTACACAAAACAAACCACTCATTTTCCTCTGCACTACTGTTAGGCCTGGAAGGAAGAAAAGCAAGCACTGGATGTCTGAGAATAAGAAGCTTTATAAATCCAGTTCTATAAATAATGTGACCATTGCTACCTGACTAGCAGGTATACCAGTCTAGATTAATTCATTGTGATTTGTAAATACACAATGTGGTAACTTGTAATCATGGTTTCCAAACAGATGAGGAGTGTAAGCTAAAGGTCATGAAACAGTACCACAGACAGTCTGTGGATATATTCAGCACCTGAGTTCCATTGTGTCTTCTCATGGCCACACATTCCACATTCCCACTGATCCTAATGGGAATCATTTGCACACACCAAGTGGGGAATAAACCAGGAAATCACTCACTTGTCCATTAGAGAGGCTGTATGTAAATCTGTGACAAGCAAGAGTCACAGCTGCCACTGTCTGCTGTGAAGCATTCCTGTGAATGACCCTGATCTGTGTGCCATGGAAAATACCTGCTTAGGTCTGTGGTAGGAAGAGCCTCTCATTGATCAAAGCAGGTTTCTCAAAGTTTGACTTTTTAAAAGTGTGCAAGTTCATTGCTGTGCATTTATTATTCAGAAAAATTCCTAATCCAAGCTGTGGCTGATCAATGGTTGTATTAATTATGCATAAAAGGGTCAATTCTACCAGCCTTGTTCCCTTTGAATGCTGCTTTACCCTGGGAGGAATTGACTTGCATTATGCAGGTTGGACAAATTCACCTCCAGTCTGAACTTCTGTAAAAGTCTCCAGGGAAGGTCAAGTTTCTGTTATTTTCAATAATAAATGAGATTCCCATTGAGTAAAATGATCCAGGAAATCAGCTTCAGCTCTCAGAATAACAGTTTTGTGGTCTCTGATGGAGGGCTGGGAAGAACTGATAAGAGTTAGAAGGGAGATGAATGAATCTCTCCAAGCTGCAGGTTTTACAGTTCCAGCATAGTAGAATTGGCTCCCAACACAAGTGTTAATAACTTTTTATTTATTTTGAAGGTTGTCTCAGAGTTGTGATTTTCAAATACACTTGTTTACAGTCTTATCCTATCTCAGGTAAAATTTTTACAGGTGAAAGACAGCTACAAAAATAAAGGCAAAGACTGTAGTTGTGTAATAGACGATGATTTCTCACAGCTTACAGGAATGTCTTCCCTTCCACATGTTTTTCTGCCAAATGGATGTTTGGGAAGCGTTAATGATTGCGTTTTGCCCTTCAACTCTGGAAGTAGCCTAATTTGGCTTAAGGGTCAGAGAGGAAAAAAAAATAATTAAGGTGGTTCATTCATCTAGAAAGTGTAAAGCATAACTTAAATGGCAATAGTGGTAGAAGAAATGCTATAGTGAGTGTTTCAAACTTCAGATTTTCCATTGAGGTATGAAGTGATCTGAAAGGAGTGAGGGGCAGTTCATCAAAAGGATGTGTGTTTTCTTCTAATACTGTTTTATTGGCCCTTTCCAGCTATTAATCTCAGAATTGCTAAAACCACACAGGATAATGGATGGTTGCTGTTCAGAGGTCTAATTTACTTTACTGCACAGTCACTGTGGGAAAGTGCTTTAGCTACTTTGGCTCTTTTGTATTGCCTCAAGAAAGAATTTTCCCCATGTGTTTTGCTCCAGAAGTCGTCTGTTGTTTTTCAGTGTATGCACATAAACAGCTCTTGCCATTATGGCTGGATGTTGAGTCAGCAGTTCCCTCTGATGAAGCCATCACCAAAGCCTGTCAGGTTGATCTGCACAGATCAGCATCACAGAGCACATAATGCCATTAACTCCCAAACATTGTCTGCTAACCATGGAGCTGTGGGACACGAGTGACCTTCTGCTTTTTCCTTCCTAATCAGCTCTGGGCTTGGGCTGCCAGCTTGGCTGTTCTGTGCCTCCATAAACCATCTGAAAAATGGGCACAGTTTCATCTTCCCACCTTGCTGGAGGCATTTTGAAGGCAAACGTACTGACAAATGAGACCTGCTCAGATTTTTCAATGTATGGTGGAAGATTGAAGTGTTAGTTTTAGTTTTACTTTAAATATTTAAAATGCCTCCAATGGAAGTATGTCTCATTCATTGGACTTTGGTCACCCTCATCCTTCAGTGGCAGAGGTAGCAGGGATTTCTCTCTTATTTTCTTTTGCCTTTCTGCAATACACCCATGACAGGATGAGAGAATATTTCTTTAAAAAATGGTGCTGGGAGATGGAAGCGCTGCCTCTCCCCAACCTTGTCACCTCCACCAGTGCCATGGCCAGCAGGGACCACCTTAAATCAGCAGTGTCCTGAGCCAGAACCAAAAGACAATTTTTTTTTTCATTTTTCTCTTTTATTCACAAAACATTTATTGCCCCGAGGCTGTTATCCTGCAAAAGCTTGAGCATGTGTTTAACACCAATCACGGAAATTGGTCTTGAAGCAATTGGGATACTTGTGTGCTTTGAACTGAGCAGGTGATTTGCAGCAAGTCCCATTATCAGTTCTGTACCAGCATCTGTCTGGCAGAGTGGTTTCACCTGCGTCACTCCTCTGAAGGACTCAACACAGCTGTCAAAGGATAAATGCTTCACACTTTGAAAATAAGTGCTGGAGTTTAGATTTAAACTTTTTTTTTCTTTTTTTTCTTTTTCTTTTTTTTTCTTTTTTAAGTAAGGTCTTATCTGTCATATGATATTCTTGTCCTGAAGAAAAGCAGTCTATCTCTGGTAATCACTCGACTGACCTCTGAGTCACATAACGTACAGATACTTCTGAGAGAATTTCATCTCAGGGTTTTTCTGAAGCCTGGATCTGATGGTGTGCTTCCAGGCATTCGTTTTCCAGGCATGTAGTGATCTAGCAGCATGAGGAATCAGATTTCTGGGGAAACTGCCTTCTCAACACCTCACATTACAGCACCCTCCACCAACCGTGTCTAAGCCGAGGAGGTAATCAGGGTATTGAGGATTTCTTCCCTATCCTCTGTGTGATGCCAACACGACTGCGAGCTAAAACCTGCTGGTGTTTTTCTTTGCAGGGAATTGGAGGCAAGACAAGGAACAGCTCATTTGTTTGGGCTGCCAGACAGTTGCATGAGGATAACTATTGTGTGCTGTTTATTTGTGTTGGACTCAAACCAGTGGTGGTGGAGACCTGGAGATACTCTGGAATTACTCACCGCAGTGAAAGTTGGAGCTGTTACAGCTCTGTGAGGCACCTCGGGTTGTCTGGTGCCCAGTCAACACCAGCAGGGCACTGATAAACCAGCAAATGAATTTAAAATGGCATTTAAAACTGGGGCACTTGCAGAAAATTATTTGCAAGAAGGTAATAAAATGATGGAGTGTGTAATGTGATGGAATGATTGTTTTGTGTGAGCGCAGAGCTGTAAACGACTGTGTAGGGACATTTAACAGAGAGAAGGTGGAACTAGAAGTAATCAGATGAAATGAAGCAAAGATCATTTAAGCCAAGCACTGGAGTATTTTATAGGGATGTTGCTTGGCTTCAGAAAGGCAGAGTAAAACACTCTGTGAGAGTGTATTCTGTGAAACTCCTAGGTGATGACAGGATTTGTAGGCAAGGTTTTTATTGTTTGTGTACAACTGGAAAAGCAATAAAATCAATGGAGAAGCTTGTATACATTATCAATAACAAGACAGTTCATTTTGGACTGCAAAGATGCAGAGTTATGCACTACCCAACCAGCAGGCTTTTACTGTACCAGGAAATGTTTTAATTAAAAGTGAGAAGAAAGTATTGTAACTTGAATTTTCTTTAGTATTCTATTGCATTTAGAAAACTACAAGTTCTTTCTGTGTTAGAGCTGGTGGATGTGGAATTTGCAGCAAAGGAACTGTAAATAACAAAACATAGTAATCGTTTTTTTCAGTGAGGTAAGAAAAGATTTTAAATTTATGTATTTGGTTTCTTTTACATTTTAACACTTCCATTTATCAATAGGTATGAATCTGAAACTCAAGCACCAATCAGCTTCTCAATGTTTGGCATTTTTTCAGCATCTTGAGCTGTGATCTAATCAGCATCACAGAACTATGAACCAGGAGAGTGTTTTCAACCAGCTGAAGTGATAGCAATCATGAAGGACTAAAGCATGCCTTGCATACAGAGCTACTGAACAAAAAGGCAGGAATTGGTAGCAGTTAAGAACAGGTAAAATTAAGGGACAGGATCTGTAGCAAATAGTGCCTAAATGTGCATATTGTTGGGTAGATTTGCTGTCTGTTCTAGTCCTTCCCTTGAGTTTTACAGCAGGTGCATCCATATGGTTACATGAGTGCACATCTCTATAGTCTGCATCCTCTTTGCACAGGTATTTGCTTCTTTTGGTCACTATTGAGTATGAAGCTGGAAAACTGCTAAGCAAAGGTGAAGGAGGATTTGTGAAGGAAAAAGAACCATCTGAACCAAGAGTTCATGAGTGGGCAGAGCCAAAACTTGAGGAGCCACAGGAGACTTTGACTTTCCAAGAGTGTGATGAGGTTATCACAGTTTGAAATCCATCAGTTTTATAGCATTTCATAGCTCTGGGCTGTGGGAGAAAGTATTCCATAGAGACAGTGTTTTCAGTGTATGTTGTTCAGGGAAAAAGACTGCTTTGAATAACTATATTGATGTCCTATGGAAGTGTGGTGGAATGGAGGTGATGGTAGTGGTGTTTGTTTGTTTGTTTTGTTGGTTTTTTTCTAAAAATTGGGAAGAAAACCTCTCTGACTCTTTCTTTACAGTAGACTGGATGCACTGATTGCATCTCAGATTGCACTGATTGCATCTCAGATTGCACTGAACCAGGCAATACCTCAGAGATAAATCAGTATGTTTTCTATGACTTTTTCTTTCTGTGGTGGAATTTTACAGGGATTAGACTAATGAACTGATCTTCCTGCTGTTAGGTGAGGTGTTTTATTTAAACTTTTAACTACAAATCAGAGTCATGGTGCAAGGGCAATTAAAGTCAAAAGAAGGAGTTTTATATCACACCCAAACAGGGATGACCCACATTGTGTTGTATCTCAGCCATACAAACAGCAAAAGGAGGTAAAGAATCTCTATTGAGGCAGCTGAGCTGTTGGACATCAAATAATCTGAAATTTAGTGCTGTGGCTTTTAAGTGCAGGATATCTCTTCATGGATATATGTGCACATATGTATGCAGATGTGGAAAGCAAACACTGTTTTTGAATAAAAGCTGAATTGAAGTACTGCAGGTGTTCAGTCTGTGTTGGAAATGCCATTTATTATAGGGCATGTCTGAAGCCTTGAAGTAGAACAGAAAATAGGATATCTTGTTTTGTGGAATTTTTAATGTTTTGGTATCCAGTTTTGAAGAAAAGTGTTGTGTTTTTTTCTTCCAATAGTTGTGTCAGCTTGTGTAGTAGTGCTATTGAGGAATACAGGTAGCTGGTACAGATTGAGATGGAGATTGAAATGCACATTGAGCTCTGGGTGGGAGCTCCAGACAGGAGGCTGTGAACTGCCAACCTTTGACATAACAAAGGACTGGAGGATGGGAATGCCAAGCAGGTGAATGGACACTGCAGGTGCCTTCCAGTCCCAGAAATTAAAGTCTCTGACTCTTGTGTTTGAAATAGTCACATGTACTGCCCAAACAGGTTTTCATTATTTTTTGATAAAACTGATCACTGTTCACTGTATTTCTGCTTCAAAACCCCACTGCATGTCTTTCCCCAGATAGGAAAATTCCTCCACTAGATCATGGCAGGCGAAAAGGATTGTATAATGTTTATAAAACCCTTAAGTTTTCTCAGGAAAACAGTGAGCTTGGCTGATCAGATTTCCCTGGTTTTGTGTCTGTCTTTGCTCTGTGACTTGGCAATTCATCTCGTAAGGGTTTACAGTGTATCCAGTCCCAAATGCTGTCTTGTCCCCTCATCTTTTCCAAAGCCCTCTTCTCCCAGCCTTTGGTCTGGAACATGAGGCAAAAGCTTTGAGAGCCATTTATTTCTTACCTATTCTATGGTTCTGTATGACCTACTCAAAACTTGCACCAAGCCATGTGAAGATCTGATAGCTAATGAAATGCAGTTTTTAATATTACACTGTCTTAATCCAGCCACTCAGCCAAACATCCCAGGGGGTCAAAGGCTGTTTTCTTTCTCAGCAGCTGGATGCTGCTGCTGGATCAGTTCATAGCTGGGTTTAATGCTGTCCTTGAGTTATGAATCTCTCAGACTGGCCTACACCTTCTCTTTGGCAGTTTGGAGAAATCAGATAGCTCTGCAAGCAGCCATGAAAAAAGCAGATAAAAGGCATGATAGGTTATGCCTCCTGATAAACTGCTTCCTAAAATGTGAAAGTATAAATAAAGACAATGAAGTATTTGTTTAAAAGTGCTGAATGCGTGGGAGTAAACCTGCATCCCAGGCCTCCTGTGAGTTAAGGGTATTTTAAGCACTTCTCCACACACACCTTTGGCCTGTTGTGTTTAATACAGATGTCCACATTCATATGGAATTGTCATCTGAATCCAAATTGTGCTTTTTCACTGCTCTGCCTCAGCGTGGTGAGGCTGCAGGTGACTGATGTGGAAGCACTGCGGGGATCAGGCTGGGCTTGGGTTGAAATAGCAGAGTGAATGATCCACAGGATTAAAAATAACCAGCTAATCAGGATGCTCTGTAATTATCCAGTGTATGTATTTAATTTACCACCCTCAGCTATAGCCTTTCCCAAGACAGACTTTTGTACTGAAAGTAACTATGATAATTTTTACAAAGTTGAAAGGGGATCCTTTTGAAATAAAGGTGTGTGCCGTGGCTGCAGAATTATCTAAGCTTCTAAAAATGTATATATGAGAGAAATGGAATATAAATGCAAGTGTATAATCACCTTGCTAATTTACTTTCAGCTAATTTCACTTTCTATAAGTTACATCCATACTTAGATAAATGGCAATTTTCATTCATTTCTGTGCCAGTATTTAAAAGCAGAACATCACAGTGCAATGTCATTATTACAGCTTTATTGATTTATAAAATTACACTTTATTACACTAATCCATATATTAGAATGAATAAAACTGTGCATAGTTACAGCTAAGGTATTCTTGCCAAGGAGGTACATAGTTTGCTTTTTCATCAGTAGTTCACAATTTAAATTAGTGGATGTCATGCTGTTGGACTCTAGGAACACGGGATTAATGGCAAACTCATTAGTTCATGAAGTTTAATCTTCTTGGTGGGTGTCCCACCTCGTGGGAAATAAGAGGGATTTGGCTGCAGGTGTCTGGTGAGGTAACAGCAATCACTCAAAGAAAGGGATCTAGAGCTGCTGCTATTGTGAACCTGAGAATATTTATTATTTATGCTTTATCTGGTGCCAGAATACTCCTTTCTTTGCTTAGGAGAAAGCAAATGAGTGCTCTGAAGGACACATGAAGAGGCTGTAACTGCATTAGCGAGTGCCACATGGCAGTAGAACCACTGGTGGTGCCTTCCTCAGGTCAGAGGGGTGATGCTCTGTTTGAATATTTGGCATAGATCCTTAAACAGGTCTTCCTAAAGTGGTTTTCTTGGGAATGTGGCAGGTTTTATACCCTTCCCATCATCAGGTAATTATCAGTTTCTTTTCAGTTGATATTTCAGTGGAGAGTGAACCCCTCATGCTGAATTGGCCTTGCCCAGCCTTGGCCTGGTGTTTCACAGCACGTACAGATGAGCTTGCAAAGCCCCAGCACAGTGGCAAGTTATTTTTGTCCCTTTTAATCTGTTAGGCCCTGATCCTGATATGTAGGGTTTCCTAAATCCCATTGATTTCTCTAGAATTAGGTTCCTGGAGTCCTCTGAGAGCCTGGGTTTGGCTGGTCTTGTGCTATTAACCAGAAGCAAACCCACTTTCTCTACCTCAGAGTGCTCTAAGGATAAATGTGTTGAAGATTATCAGTGTTCTTATTTGGTGGCAGGGAAGGCCACTGAAATACCAAAAATAGATTTATGAAGGACAAAAATAACTTGCTGCCTGGAGGGTTTACACAATCTGAGCTGTGCTGTGTGGCTTGGCTGAATCACTTCTCCAGGGAGGCTCGGGGCAGTCCGTGCTGCTCTGAGGGGAAGGACCAGGGAGATGCAGCTGGACACAGCACCTCGGAGAGAAGGAGAAGGGGAGAATGTGTGTGCTGAGGGTCACCAACCTGCCAGCACTTGTGTGCACGGCTGGCACAGCCCTCTGGGCAACAGAGGCTCCTCACAAGCTGTTGCTCTGGGGTCCTTCTTTGGCCACTTGCTGGAAAGGCAGGTGAGAGAAGGAAATACTAAGCTCTATTGTACAAATCCCTTCCATCTCCCCCATGGAAGAAAAATTGCTTTAGGCTGCAGCCATGAAATGTATTTCTGTCTGAAACGTGGCTGTAGAAAGGCACTTTTGTCTTGGTCAGCTCTTTTCTGGGTTTAATCAGTCGTTCCTGCTGACCACAGTGGCAAAAATTTGCTTTCAGTCCTGCAGTTGTGTGTGTGGCCAGGAAGAGTCAATCAGCATCTGTTCCTGGGCATGCATCATTAACAGGGCTGTGAGTTAATTTCTGGCAGCAGACACATTCTTCTTTGGATTGAACTTCTACTCCTTCACCAAGACACTTTCGATGAATGTCACGTTCTTGGGTGTCAAGTCGCTGGCTGGAGAAGGGACTGAATTTAAAACCCCAAAATGGGCTTCCTGAGTTTCAAGTTTCAGGAGAACATTGTATTTATAAGCTGAGCGTGTTTGGTTTGTAACAGATTGGGCCTGTCTGAAATGTCCATATTTTATGTAGTTACAACTATGAATGACCCCTTACCACAGGTACATGGGATTACAGTGTATAATGGATTGCACAACAATGCCCAAATACAATTCCTTTTACTTCTGTTGGGGAAAAAATAAAGTATTCTTAGTTTGAGTGACCCCAGAAGTCAATAAGATAAGGTAGTTCTGTGTACAGTGTCTTCTTGCAGACAGGTTACACTTTATTTTTGTGGATGTGGATAAGGCTGTTTTTAGTACTGTGCTGCTGATAAGTTCTGCCTTAGGCTTGGCTGCTGATCAGGTTCCCTCTTCTGGAGTCAGACCGAGTTGTCTCTTTCCTTTCCCTTCTCCATTTGCTATTAGCAGAGCTGTGAAGTTTGTTCTGCCTTCCACTTATCTGGCGCCATAGGTGACAGATGCAGGAGAACCAAGGCAGGCTCTCCAAATTACCCTGTGATGTGAGGGAAGAAGGTGACCTCCAAACACAGTGGGAGGGAAAAGGGGCTGGTTTTCCTAATATGTTTCTTCTTTGGCAGCTGAAGGCTTTTTCCATGTAGGAGATGAGAGCAGTCTCTTCTTGCTGAATGAACAGAAATACCATTTTTTTTAGAACAATGAGAAGAGCAGCACCCTGCCTTCCTCCCACCCCAGCCTTTCCAAACCTCCCACAGCAGCATTTGGCCGTGCAGCCTCCTGAGTCAGGAGCATCCCTGCACACTTCACATTAAAACCTTATTTACTGCAGTTCCACCCTCTGCTGGTAACCACCAGTGGCTTGAGTCTGTATAAAATATGGTTGTAGCAACTATTACCATTGTTTTGAGTGTACAGCTCCCACATTATTTGTCATTTTAAGAGATACTGGTCAGTGGAGGTGAGGAGCAAATGGCTTGTGGTTTGATGAGATGTATTTTGGTGGCTCACCAGATTGTCACTGCCAGCCAGTGGAACTGGAGAAGGAGTTTGCAGAAATTACTGCTTTGCAAATGGGAGTTGTAGGTATTCTGAACTTGAGATGGTGACTTCCAAATGACTTGCTAGGGGCTGTTTTGGTGCACAGTAACAGCATTACTGCTCAAGAACAGTTTTTCTTTTAACATGGAAGCAATTGAAGTGACTGCAGCCCCATTAAGTCTTATTTTTAGATTACAATAAGCAAGACTCTGATTAATTTAGCAGCAGGGCATCAGTGAATATTAACAGCTTAACTTGAAGCCCTGGTAGATTGATAAAGAACTAAACAGCCCCTGGGTCGTATATTAACAGTCTGGCCATACTATAATTGAGGCTCGTGTTGAGTAAGTGTCAGCATGGTTGATAGGAAACACAACAGCAGAAGCTATTTGTCTTCTAAATGGGCACTTAAATTATTCAGCACAGTAGTTGATAGTCATCAGTACATCTGAGCCACAGCCCAGTTATTCTGGGCATGTGTGCACGAGATCTCATTAGTTCAGTGCTGAGCTCTCCTTGGGCAAACTCACCCGTGTCTAGAAGCAGTTCTCAGGTGGGGTCTCCAGCCCATGATGATCTCCCCCTCTACTGTGGCCCAAGCATTAGGGATGCATGAATAAACTGAAATGCAGATAGTTTGGGGGTGATAACCAAACCAACAGCTGGGCAAACATTTCGTCTGAGCCGCTCGTGTTAGATGTAGCTTTACTTCCTCTGTCCACGAGAGAAGGTAAAAACTGCAATGCTAACCAGTAGCCTCATTTTTTGTTTGTTTTCTTAATCTTCTGTGGTTACAGAAAATTTGAGGAATTCCCCTGTGAATGTAATGTATCTAACTAGTTGTGTGTGCTGTGGAATATGCTAGCCAAATAAGACTGAAAGCTTAAGAACCATTAAATGTGCAGAAGGAGTTGGTAGCCACTCAGTTTCCCCTCCAGTTCCTTCTTGTTGCAGCATTAGCAATTCTGAGGTAGTCACAAATGGACATAGCTCAAATTAATTAGCTAAATTGGTACCTAAAGGCAATAAGATTTCATGCCACTTAATATTTCAATGCAAACAAGACAGGCAACTAAACATATTTAAATATGATTGGCTCATCTTCTCGAGTGGAGTATCTTATCTTTTGTTTGGGCTAAATACAGCTCTCATTGTGCTCAATTAATTCTGCCATTAGCAGTGGTCTGAACTGCTATTAGCTCTGATAAAACGTGCAGTCATCCCCTTCACTGAAGACCATTCCTGTGGTAAGGACGTTGAAATGCAATTTAAAGGGGGATGGAGGATATACACATACTTTGCTTTTGTACATCATTAAGCCATGCTAATGATGGGAGACTTAATTACACGTGGAGTTTATCAGCAGAGAGCTCCAGCGGTGGCTTGCAGAGGCTGTGATGGTGCTGGCCTGTGCACACACAAGCTTGGAGCAGTTGTTCCAGGCTGTGAAAAAGGGCTTTGGGTGGAAGGTGCTGATTATTCTCCGTGTCCTGTGCCTGGGAAGAGTCAGGGAGTTGGTGCCTCTTGGCTTTCTTTTCTTCCCCTTTTCTTGCCGCCCGCCCTCTCCCCCCACCCTCCTGGCGAAGCAGCCCTTCTGGCTTTGTTGTAAGTGTGGTTTGTAATCATTGTACACATCCCAGATGGTTCATGAAAACTCTTTGAAATGCCATCTGCCAGGCGTGTGTCCAGCCGGCAGCCTGTCATTCTGCTACAAGAAAAACGGAGGCGGGTTTTCCCTTCCCCCTGCCTTCCTGCATCGCATTCAGCAACACTTGCTCAGATGTGCAGCGGGATAACAGCCGGAGCATCTGCAAGCAATCTCTGCTCCAGACAGCAACAGGGAAAATTGTTGGGTTTTTCGCCTTCGCCCAGATAAGATATCCCAGCCAGTGTGGTTTTTATTTTCCCTGGGTTTGCTGCTGAGGACCAGCTGAGGTGACAAATGTTATCTCTGTTTTCCTTTTCCGCGGTGACTTTCCTAATGCTTTCTGCGTGTGTTGCAGGCACTCACACTGATAGCAGGCACAGCTGCAATTTTTTTTTTTTTTTGACTTGAACATATTCAGGAAATTAAGAACACTGAGATGAAACAAATAGATCCATTAAAATGGCTCAGAGGAATTATGGCAGAGATATAATTGTCATGTCAAATAGGCAGCCAGCACTAGTAAACTGCTGACTGCAATTTCACCGCTATAAAAATTCAGGAGGAGGGAAAAAATGATTAATAAATATGCTCTGTGGGAAGATAGAGATAAAGAAAAAAAAGGAGGCTTTAAAAGATAAGGTGAAAGCAATCCTAAAGTTCCCTGATCTTTGTGTCTCATCAATGTGTTGGTAGTTATTGGGAAAACACACGTCCCAATCTTTGTCATTTGGCTCACGTGCCACATGGCTGGGGGTGATGTTTGACTGATTGATGAGCAGTGCTACAGAGTCTAATTCTCACTTCCATTGTGCTCCAGGCATGGGACAGCTACAGCACACCACTGGTCACAGTTATTGGTGTGGCTTTTCACCCTCCTTGCTTCCCACTCGTGGGCCGGGTTTAGGGGAATGTGACAGTGGCCACCAGACACCATTTCTATGGACTAGATCTGTGAAAGAAAATTGTCTTCTGTTGCAATCTACCTGGTAAAAACTGGTTTAGCCTTACTATTAGGATTCAGAAATAAAAAGAATGCAAGACTGAGTCCTGTCCAAATAGAAAAGAGTAATTCTGCTAGCAGGGTGGAGATATCCATCACTATATCCATCCTCTTCCTTACTTTTTCTCCCTGCTTCACCCATTCATACAGCTCCAAGAGGAGGAATGCTGGAAAAAAGCACAAGAATTTATAGACTCTCTGAAGGCTGACAGTAAATAGTAAAAAAAGAGCATTTCTATTCTGAAACAAGAAATGGAGGATGTTAGAGAGAGTGGGTGTCAATCAAGGAAATTAATCTAGTGATAGTCTTTCAAGGGTGTCACTCTGTCAAGACTGACCTCTTGAACAGTCTCTCAGATGAATGGGAGATAAGCAGACTTTCCGCTTTCCTGGCACTTGAGGAAAACATTTGCCAGATGCAGGCATGGTAAATTTATGCTCTTTCAACTTCTGAGAACTGGAATCCTCCCAATTAGTTTTTAGAAACTCAGCTTCTTTATTCTTTCTTCTGTCTTTTTATAGAGGGTTGGAGAAGTTGTATGCACTGAGAAGACACTGCCCAGGGGCCAGAAGAGTCCCTCAGAAGTGAGAAATCATGCTTTGCTGAATGTTAGGTGTGGTTTCCACATCTCTGAAGTTATTCTCAAGCCAGCAGACTGATTTCAGCCACAGCATTTGGACACCTCCAACTCTCTAAATCCAGTCTTTCTTCCAAAATTCAGCTTCCTGAACCAGCTGTAAATATGTCATTTATATTTTATCTCAGATGTACAGAATCCAGTCACCTCCCAGCCCCCAGAGTCATGGAAAATAAAGGCTATTGAGCAGAAATTGATCCTTATCAATGAAGCTGTGCTCAGTGACCTAAAATGCAGCATCCCAAGTCATCTTAGCAAAAAAGTCATGAAATTACTCATCTTACACTGTGCTTCGGAGTGCTGTAAATTGGCCAGAAGGGACAAGAGTTTCAGAGCTGGCAGAGTGGCAGTGATCAGAGCCAGTTCTCCATGGGCACTACAGAAATTGTCAAGTGCTGGAGAGAGAGATTGAGTGTGGCTTATTACTCAGAAGTATTCCTGAACTAGAATGAGCTTGTAGGTGAACTTCTGTGAGAAGAGTTGGCAGGTTGTCTCTTCAGTGAGCATGTGTGAATGGTGCATCAAAACTGTCTCATGGTACTTTTTAATGCTGGATAAAAAGTAATAGCATAAATAGAGATAAAACAGTAAGAAGAAACAAGGGAGAAATTATGTTTATGATGTGAGAGAACACTTCTGTGATAGTGATACAGAAATAATGGAACCTGGAAAATAGTTATCTGGTGATACAGATTGCAATTTTGGTGATGTTGAAGTATGAGAGACAGTGCTAACAGCAGGAAGGCAATCTCTGGCATATTCCCAGGTACCAAATTTTTCCATCTGTGTTTCTGGACACGGAGATAAAAGATTGCTTTGCCAGGGTCATTCTGAGAATACAAGAAACCAGTTGTTTTGTCTTAATTGGTGCTACCAGTTCAACCTGAAATCTATGTCTTGTTTTCACATAGGCTCCTAACTTTAAACTTCTTTTGAGCCTTGCAGCTCACAGGAGGGTGTTTAACAGATACTGTTGTATCTCTGTGAAGATTTGTTACTGTCCCTTTTAACTCTAACAAATGTTCTGATTTTTCCTTTCAGGCACAACCCGCCCTCCAAGAGAAGGAGAAGTGCCTGGTGTGGACTATAACTTTCTGACTGTGGAGGAATTTCTGGAGTTGGAGCGAAGTGGGACCCTTCTGGAAGTAGGAACTTATGAAGGTATGGAGCCCTGGGCAGTGAAAAAGCACCTTCAGATGCCTGTGGTGGGACACCACCCTCGCTCAAGTTAGGACCTTGCTTTCCATCCCAGTGCGCTGCTGCCCTTTCCTCTGTAACCTGAGAGAGTGAATTCCAGTTTTGCTGTGCTTTTATCTTTTGCTTTCAAGTTAACTGCCTGAAAAGATCGACGTCAGTAGGCCAGGAAAATCCAATATGTAATCCTGTAACAAAATATTGGGGCAGTGTACATTTATTCTTTGTATCCACTAGGGCTCATCTCCTTGTTCAGTTTTTCTTTTCCTCCTGCTCTTTCTCTTTGCCTCCATCTTCCCTAAATACACTCCCTTCATCACCCTGTTGTGTGTCACTGTGCAGCTACATGATGCATTGCTTTATTTGATTTTTTTTTTCCTTATTCTTGGATAATTGCTTCTAACTTGGGTCATTGTGTTTTGCAAACAACAGCACTGACACAGCCAAGGGGCACTGAAATGTCACCAGGGTGAGAGCAGGAAACAGCTCCAGAGAAATGCAAGGCAAATTGGCCATTTTTAGGTACACAATAGGATTTGTGTAACTAAATCTGCAGTCTATAGCTCCTTTAAATTGAAAACTCTTGCTGGAATGGGTTGAGGTTTTTTTCCTCAGGAGAACATTCAAATGTACCTCTTGACAAGACAATGAAAATAAATACTTTGCAGGTTTCAAAGTCCTTCCAGTGTACTTCAGCTCAGTCATTTCATATTTCCATTTGAAAGAAGCTTAATGATTCTTTCTGTAAATATGAGAGATTGAAAAAGCCTTATTCAAATTATTCTTTATAATAAGAAATATGGAACACATTAAAAAATACAAACTACACACAACTAGCCAAAAGTCCTTGAAAAGTGGTCTTCACACATGAACAAAAAAAAATTGTGACATGTGGTGTTGGTGTTCAGAGTCTGAAGAAAGAATCCTGTTTGTCTCCTTCTTTAAGAAATCCTTTTTAAGGGCACCTTTAAGCCTTGTGCTCATTCCCAACTGCAGACAATTGCAGTGTCAAACCTGGTTTGCATGAAGATGCTAAACATATAATTTGGTTACACTCTTCCACTTCTCTGAGCTGATTAGCTCCATCAGCACCAGTGCTAACGTTCCAGCAGCAGCTCTTCTCCAAAATGAGCTTTTTCCTCTCTGTGTTTCTAATTATAACACCGAATTAGTTTTCTTTGTCATGGTGCTTGAAATAGATCAGCTGAAACCCTCGCCATTGCTTCCTGATCTGTTTGTTCTAGTGACCTTTCCACTTGGAAAGACAAACTGGGTAACTGTCTGTAAGCTGGCTCCTGGGACATGCTGGGAATTAGTTCTCAGGAAATGCTGTATCCATCTGGGACAGTTATAACACGGTTGTTTCATTGCTTATGTGATTACATGCAGCAGCAGCTAAACTGTTTAGATTTCATGGCTTGCTCTTTTCAGTTGCTGAAGATGAGGCTGATTTCTCATAAGTCTAACGTGTATTTCATTTCTGTGGGTGACAGAAGTGCCTGAACTTTAAAGGAATCATTTGTCAGAAGTGCTGAGAAGCTTCTTTCCCCATTGACATCAGTGATGCTGGTGCATTGTGGTTCTGGAGTGCTGGCCCATGGAAGGAAAAATCAATAAGAGTAAAGCAAATAATGATGATGCATGTGTGCACATATGCATCAAGACACATTACTGTTTGATTGTAATGTGAAATAAATAGAGTTCATTTTTCACTTATGGCTTAAAGAAATTATTTTGCTGCCTTCTGAGGTTTCTTTAATGGCTTTGTTGTACTTTTTTTTGGAAAATCTTATTTTACAGCTGTATCGACCAAGACAGTGTTGATCTTGATTAGATCTTGGAAGATCAGATGATTCAGACTCAATGCTGTGATTGCAAGCAATTTTGTCTATAAAAAAAATCTGCCAAAAACCCAAACCACAAAGCAAGTTACACTTTTAATGGCCAAGTCTCTGTTATTTTTTTTTGTCCAGCTTTACAGTCTTAGATATTTTAATTATCGCTTGTTTTTTGCTGTGTTTTGCTGCCACATTTTTTAAAATTTTAATACATGTTCCACCATGATAAATTTGACTGTATTTTGATCAGTGATGGCTTATTCTAAATCAGAGAAATAAAACCCAACAAAAGGCAATAATCTGCTAGTCCTACCTGCTGTGCTGAGTAGAAATTGGAACTATTGAAGAGATAGGGTTGCTTGTGATTTAATGCTCTCAGGTGATTTAGAGATGAAGGAAGAGGAATGCTGTGACAGTAGGGATGAGGAATGGGGAAGTTTTCATGTACCAGCCAGCCACAAGCTCATGTGTCTCAAGCAGCCTGGTAGTTTGGGGTCACTGTGGTCCCGAGGACCCTTCTGGCCTTAATTTGTAAGCATCAGCATGTGGTAGTGGAGAAGATGGAAATAAAGTCACCTGGACACTGTCACTGGGAAAGGTTTTGCAGAAGAAGAGGTAGCAAAAGCATTTAATAACAGTTACTGAAGAGGAGTTCTGGGGAGAAAGATTAAAAAACAGGGAGCCATCAGAAGAGGGGTAATACACAGGACTTTGATGCTGATACAGATACTATTGATTTGGAAAGAATAAAGAACAAGAAGAAGAGAACAGTTGGAAACTGTAAAAAAGTAGGAGAGTGTATCAGGTTTCAAAGACAACCTGAGTTTTGAAAGTGCTCTAATTGCAAAAAGAGAAAGTGCTAGCTGAACAGGAGAAAAGAGGTGTTGCCAACTTACAAGGCTCAGTAATGCCATTTTTATTTCTTCTGGTGCACTGCAAATGGGTTCCTCTGGGCAGCTTTTGATTCACGTCTCAGTGAGGGCAGAGCGGGCACAGCAGCTGCTGTTCTGGTCACCTCTCATCTCCCTGGTGTGTTCTGCACCCAAAAGGCTTCAAAAAATGTAATCAGGTGGGAGGGGGCACTGGCAGGTCTTAATTCCTGAGGTTTTCAGTTTGGCTTTTAACATCCTGATTTTTAACCATAAAGCCCAGAAACATCTTCTTTCCCTTGCTGATGAAAGCTACGTGTTGCTCACATGAATCCAGCAGCTGGAGCTGGAAGACCTGCCCAAAGCTGCAATTGGTGATTCTGCCCCACGTGTGTGCTGCACACAGCACATTCAAGCCAGTCAGAAATCCCCATTGACAATACTCATTAGGAAGGAAAATTCTTTTTAGGCTGCACATCGTCTAGGCCTTCTGGTGGATAGGAAATCACTGTAATTGTAGTCTCAGGCATTTATTGACTGCTCCTTCAGGGCAGAAAATACTGATGGATGCATGGAAGTAATTGTGTAGGTTACTAATTATTTAGCAATTACTTCTGCATTTGAATTGCAGACTCTCACAGGCACCCCAAGGGAGGGCTGTTTTGAGCACAGCCACTGCTTCCAGATTTCATTCCCCTTTTTTCCCCAGCTGCTGAGTTGCCCTGGGCAGATCAGGTAACTGCTCTACACTTCAGGTTACTGGCCTGGAGAATATTAAAACAACACTTACTTCTCTCTTCATTAATATTTCGGCAGATACCCTGTGCCTGCAACTCTCTGCTGTTTCAGATGGGAGGGGGAGAGTGGAAGCCATGGTGTTCTGGAGGGCTGTGCTGAATTCAGGCAGCCCTACAGATGGGAGCTCTGCAGAGGCACACAGGGACATGGTGGCTCAATTTTGAATGGGGATGGCTGTGTCACCAGGGTCTGGTGAGGCTGTGTGAATGAATGCCTGCCCAGCACTTAGTGATCCTCGAAAGAAAAAGTGCTGCACTTTATAACATGTGAAGGGTTATTACATTATAGAGTATTATTGTCAAGGCATCATCTTTCATTCTCAGGACAAGTGTTATGTGATTGCCAAGAGAAGTAATAAGTAATCTGCATTAGTCTCATGACTAAGATGTAATGGGGTGACTTGCTAACATTTTCAAAGTATATAAAACTAGCTACTGTAGACAGGGTCTCTGATTGTGGTACTTAATGATTGTAATAAATTACATTAATAGTGCAGTTTGAATTTGAGCCGAAGTAGAGAGGTGTATTCAGCAACATGCTTCAAATCAAGATGCCTTTAGCCTAATTTATCTGATGTGCTGGCTCTCCTTGGGTTTCTCTGCAGCAGCCATGCTGCCTCAGCTGCTTTAGAAAAACAGGTGGATTTTTTTGCTGGTGCCTTCCCAGCCTGCAGGTGTGACCGGCTCTGTCTCACCTGGAGATGAGAGCTGAGCCTGTGGCAGGCAGAACAGGAGGGGAAGATTGGTTGGGGAAGGGTGGCAGATGCTGGGAGTGCCCATGCAGGTGAACATGTTCCACTGAATAAGATCAGACCCTCTGATTTTTGTCTCCAGACTAGAGATTGACTCAATAAATCATAGAGGCTTCTTTAACACCATTATAATGGGTCACCCTGAATATCCACATACTAATATCTGTGCACTGTAGAGTGATTCCTCTTCTATTTTTGGCTCTTAATACTTTGCTTGGGGTTTTTTCCGTTGTTTTTTAAGCCACTAGTAGAGGAAAAAAGGCAACACCTTGTTGTGTATGTGCACAATTATCAGTGCTAACTAAGCCTGAGTGCTGCTGTACTGGAGTATCATCTGGTAACAGTGCTTCATTCTGCAAACAGCTGAAGTGGTACCTGAGTAACTCTTGTTCTCTAAAAGCAAATATTCAAATATCTCATAGGGCTTTAGAGTGGCTTTGAATTTCTTGCTGCATTCCTGACTGGCTTCTCCCTCTCTCTGCACTTTCAGTAACAACTTGCTCCATGTGAGCTCTGTCAGAAATGGTTCATTAGCAGTCATGCGTTTTAAAACACAAACCTCAGGGAAAAGGTTCCCAAACACCTCTGACAAAAAAGAGATGGTGAATTAGTTGCTTTCTTCTTAAGTTAGAGTTCAGGTTATTTCAGGCATCATTTACTTTGTAAACATCATTTGATGTGTTGAAGGCTGTTCCTAGCAGCCTAGGCACATTTTGGCATTGGGTTTTTTTTGGTGCAGGGTATTCTTGGGGCTCTCCAGAAGTGGCTGCTTCTTGCTGGTGTTACCCAGCTCCTATGCAGCCTGGCTTGCACAGACTGCAGCATTTCCGTGCCTGCAGAGCTCACTGCCACTGCCTCCCAGAGAGGGAGGGAGGGTGCTGATGGGACACATCCTCATGGTGGGACTATATATACAAGTATTTAACTGTTTGCAAGAAGAGTTTCATATAGCAAAGGCTGGACAGGGTATATTCTTTATTCCTACAGCCCTGTGCTAGGTAGGGTGTTTCCAGCTGCCTCTCCTGCTTTCTGTATATACCATACACAAATACATGTTTATTTATGTCCCCTATGATTTTTTTTTTTAAATTTCTTTGAATGTGGATGTAGCAGTTGCTATATCACAGCTGGTCTCGTGGAACACCCTGAGCCTCCCCAGCTCCCTCCTGGTCCATGCTAACAAGGTTATACTGCTTATTTATTACTTCTAGTATCATTGCTTTGTTTTAGGATTTTTCCATGCCTTAAATATGCTTGGACACACTTGTACATAAGTGCTAACAATAGCATGTGGCAACACCTAGTGATAGCACAGCAAAAAGCAGAATAAGTAAGAGTGATATGTTCTGTGAGTGACTTTCTCCCATGCTGCCACTGCCTTTAGGACACTAATGGGAGAATATGTTAAATTTCAGACCTAATTGAAATGTGCAGTTTGTAACAGTTTGACTTATTTAACAAGAAACCCAAACTGATCTTCCAGTTAACCTCATCATTAATAACTACAAAAGTTGACAGAGAATCCCCTATTTAAAGCAAATGGATTTATTGTAGGTTAATTTCTCTGAGCTCTCCTCCATTGCCTGTTTTCCTTCCGATCCAGATGCTGTATCCGCAGCCTCCTCCCGGTTGCCTGGATACTCTGAATTTCCTCAAGGCAATTGCTAATCAATGTGCAGTTGCAGCTAGGTGAATCCCACAGACAGCAGCCAGATCTGTCATCTAAATGTGGAAATCTGTAGCAGAATGTGATCTGGGAAGAGAACAGACAAAACACCGTGGCAGGAGCTCTGCTTCCAGGAACCAATTCCTCCTGTGCTCATCAGACACAAGCATTGAGTTGGATGAACAGAAGCTCTTCTGCTAAAATTAAGGGTCAATTGTTTTGATTCCCATACAGAGAAGAGGAGCTGAGTCACAGAAAATAAAACAATTACATTAATAATTGCATTCCAAGTCTTTGTGTCAAGACCTTGCTTAATTTTGCTGCTTATCTTCAAGTGTCTTTCCCAAAATACCCATTTGCACCAAGACAGAAAGCTATGAAGTGCTTTTTAAAACATGAGCTGTTAATGGAGTCCTTGTTAGCACAGAGTGGTCTCTTTGAAGATCAGATGCACCTCTCATGGACACAGAGCCCTCTGTGCTGCACAGAGGCTTTTGAGCTTCTTGGGATTTTTATAATTGCAAAATCAGACTTCACAAGTAGGCATCAGTAAATTCAGAACTGCATGAACTCTTCTTGGTCCTTTGCTGAGACACAAATGCACTCCCAGTCCCAGGCATAGACATCTTCCCACCAGAAAGGAGAATAACTGCTGCAAACACCTACTGATGAAAACAACTCAGATACGTGGTTTGAGACCACATTCTTCAATTGCTGTAATTGCACCATTAGAATTAATGCTCAAACTCATGTTTGACCTTGCAGTCAGCTACTCTGCCTTCTTGCACCTTCCCATGTCAGCTCCCCGTCCCCACCCCAGCAGCCTCCATGGTCTCCTCTTCCCTCTGTGCTTTAGTGTCATTCCACTTTTGAACCTCTTTGATTGTGCCTCTCTTCCTGTGCATTTCTACCTATCCAGAAAGAGCATCTTGGCTGGATGGAGTCCTTTCAACCCAAATGAAATTGAATTCAGCAGTGTGAATTCAAGGGGGTTTGGAATAGATTCATAGATATTTTACTTAAGGGTAGCTAGTTGGTGTACTTTTCTGAATTATATTTTAAATTCCGGATCACATAAACAATTTAAGGTGAACTTACTGCCCACTAGGGGAATATTTAATAAGAACACTTTGTTATTTGAAATATAAGATGAATTTCCCACTGACACTTCGTTTCTAAAACTTAAAAAGAAAGATCTCATTACTGACAGTGTTGCTTTAATTCAGGACAGGGTGGAAGCTGCTGTAGATTGCTTTCATTGATTGTGATCACTGCTTGAATTGGCAGAGCAGGAAGTGTTATGATGATGAGAACTTGTCTTATTGTTGTGATAAGCTGTTACCAAAGTCTAATTACTGGGTGTGATGCTAAAATGTGTAAGCTGCCGACACTTAAAGATAAGGAGATGAAAAGAAACCAACTCGTTCCAAAAGGCTCTTCTGTTTGGGTTTTTCCATTATTATTGTTATTTTTCTGCACTCTCCCAAGAGGTGCTTTAGAGTGCATGGATTAAGTCATGGATTTGGCTGCAGATGCTGCCATCAAACTTCAGCTGTGGTTAAGTAAGTTTTAAGCACCAAGGGACTGAATAAAATAATGGTTAGTGAAAAGTGATGACGAGGGATTCAGTTAATGGTGTGTGTGTCTGTGCAGTGAATGGGTTGTTATTAGCTATTAATTCAGGTGCTGTAGGCAGGATCCAAATGTGATTGAGAAGGGGGTAAGGGGTGGAGGCCCAGTTCCCATAGGAATTGCACATGGGAAAGTGAATTCCTGCCATGCTGGCTGCTTCAGAACTGGCATTTCCACAGAAAACTGGAGAGTTTCCTGCAGTCCTGTCCCGGAAATCTCCATTGTCTGGAAGGCAGGCTGCTCCTTTCCAGCTCAGAGACATCCTGTTGGGGTCAGTGTCCTCAGAAGTTCTGCAGAGCTTCACCTGAGCTCAGCACCCCAGGGAGTCCTGCCCTCACTGCTGTGCTGACTTCAGAAAATGTTTTGGGATCCTCTGGGATGACAGATGCTTGTGTATGCACATGTAACATGCTGTTAATAATTAGAGCTGATTGGATATTCAGTACAAATTACACTGGCTATGAAGTTAGCCCCTTCCTTAGGCTTACAAGTGGCTCACAAAACACTGTTAAAGCCTATTTTTAAGTGTATGTTTTTTCATAAACATTGATAGATTTAATTTGAATGAATAATGTCAAGTCTGAGTGTTGTAAAATTCTTGCTGGGCTGCTCACTGTCAGTTGTTAATGGAGCATGTTTGGATTTCTGAGTCACAATGTAAATATTTTCTATTTCCAGTTTTGAGGATGAAACATGATGTTTGATGATTATTTTTACCAGTCCCCCCTAATAGTGTGTCTGCTCCCACGCCCAGGCCCACATGCCATGTCTTCAAAAATAACTGCTTAGAGAAGAGAAATAGGGCTGACTGCATCCAGCAAAAATGAAAGATAGCATTTCCATTTTCTCTAATTTCCCATGTCACCTGGAAGCTGGGTTGGAGCATTTTTCTAAAGATTTTCATTATGAGCTGGGTTATTTCCCCAACCTGTTTGTCCTTGTGTGAATCTGAAGCAAGAGCTCTGATTTTTTTTTGAATACTGACTCAGGCTTAATCTGCCTCCTGTGGTGAAAAGAGAAAAGTTCAGCCCCAGCGGCTACATTTCCCATAAACCCCACACATGCAGAGCCATGCTCAGTTTCAAATTCATATTTGCTCTTTTCATATTTATATTTACAGGGATCCTGTAGGACAGCAGAGTGTCTTGGTAGAGAGTAATTATTCACTAATGTTAGTACCAACAACCATGGCTGGTTTGAAAAATGGTTGATGATTTTGGTGTAAGAAAACCTGAAATACTTTAGAGGAGCCTGTTTTTCTGTTGAGGAACAGCTCTCCGTGGACTGGTAGGAACTCCAGTTTTGCTGTTGCTAGAGGAACTGAAGAGGAACAAAACTCAGAGATATAATCATACATTTCTCTGTAATTGGAGGAGGGATGGTACCATCTGTGCTTTGTTCTTGTCCAGGGGAAATAAAACCCACACTATCAACATACCATATAACCCCTTCATCCTCTTTGCTCCATCCATCCTACAAATTTAACCAGTTTAACAGACCTGAAATAACTTTTGCATAAAATAGTGATGTGCAGTGCTATAAATAAAAATTGTTTTCATGTGTGTGGCACACACATGGCTCTCTCTGCTTAGCAGTTAATATCCTTAGAAAACACTTACTTTTTCCTGGAAAACCGAACAAAGCAACAACAACAACAACAAAACAACAAAAACCCACAAAATCTCAGAGTAATGTTGTTCTTCATGAGAAATGCCAAAGAAGATAGATGGGAGCAGGGTTAATTATCTTTTTTTTTCTTTTTTTTTGGCCACCTACGTTTGTATTTTCCCTTTGCGCTCTCTCTCCCCCGTTCCGCCTCTTTTCTGTATAAAACAGTTCTGCAGTATGTAGAGCATAAGAATTATTTCCCGAGCAGAAACTGCAACCTGCTTGCAGAGCCTCCGTACCCATTAGAGGCTCTTTCCAGAAGAAGTAATTTCCTTTTCCCCATAAATTATGCATCAACGTGCATTTAGGATTCTGAGATGATGAACAGAGGATGAAAGCGTCGCTGCTCCCGCGGAGCCGGATCCGCGTCGCCGTGTGCTGGCTGGAGCACACCTTGTGGAGACAAACCTGCACGTGTTCTGTCCTGCTGTAAAAGCACGGAGGTGGGAGCTGCTCTGGCTTCTTGGGCCTCAGCTCTGTGAGAAATACTTCTTCACCTCACAGGAGGCAGTGAAGGGGAATGATTACGAGTGTTTCCTAAGTGGTCTTCCCATTTGGACTCTGCCAGTCCACATCAGGGTGATTCCAGCTCCTGATGGCTCCTGGTCATCCTTCCAGAAGGATCTGTTCCTTGATCCTGCCAGGCTCAGAGGTGACACTGGCTGGCCTCTTCCTGGCTCCCCCATTGTTAAGAAAGGGATTGTGTTTTTGCTTTTGCAGTCAGTGGGAATTTCACCAGGCTGCCACAGCTCCTCAAATATAGTGGAAAGTGATGGAGCAACTCCATCCAGGTTCCCTTGTGACCTGCAGATGCATCTCATCACTTCCCATGACCTGTGCACCTTCAGGTTCCTTAGATGGTCTCAATCTAATCTCCTCCTACAGTGGCTGAGAAAATATGTACTGAAAAATTGACAAATAATGCTTTCAGGTTATATATAGTATGTGGAGATCAATGAAGAATGTAAATAAATGTATGTTTTAGAGAAGACTTTTGCACTGTTGGCACAATTGAACTATATGGGAGGGCATCCTTTGTGTTTTGTCATGTCAAAGAGCATAGGGAAGATTTTTAAGTCTACCCTTGAAATCTGAAGATGGCAAATAAAAATTTACAGTAAGTCTTGAAAGAAAATATTTGGGTAGTTTTATATAAAACTGTTGTATATAACAGGTAATTGTGTAAAAATTGGAAGATTCACCCTGCAATAGGTGAATTCTCTGTATCCCTCTGAATCAGAATCTCTCTGAATTCCTGTAATGCCCAGTACTGGGGGAACAGATTCCAGACCTGAGGTTGCTGCAGAGAATTTTAGGGCAAATCAAGCATTGCTGTGATGTGGAGGTGAAGTGAAACAGGGCCAGTGAAATACCTCTGTGCTGTTCTGGCATGAATGAACGTGCACTTATTCTGTGTCTCTGCCATGGTCACTGAAAACTACAGGGAGGCAGCCCAGGCACTTTGCACTGTTTCCATCGGATTGGTGATGGATTCCAAGCATGTGTTGGCATAACCAGGGGTGCATCTGTGTGCCTTCAAGTTTAGCTTCAAGGTCTGGTTCTTCACTTCTACCCAAGCTGACCCAACTCCCGAATTTCCCCTTCCAAGAAAGCAGTGTCATGTGGTATCTTTCCTTTTCTCTCCTTTGACTAAGTTTTCTTTTAGAGAGAGAATAGTGTTTGCTTTCCAAATGCAACATTCCCCCCTAAAAGAACCTGAGTACTAAAGCAGGCCATCGAGCCTTTCATCACTTCTCTTGGTGATAGCAGTCATGAATTTTTTATTTTCTGCAGGGCTCACTCCAGATCTGCCACAGCATTGTGTGGGTGCACACATGTAAAAAGGCTACTAATTGAAATTCAGATGTAACGAGATGAAGTTTTGCTTTTCACCATCACTGCCTTTTGTTTTAGCCCATGTACGCTCAGTGCACCTAAACAATACAACCATTGCTTCTCCTTTTAGATTCGACAAGAATAACTAAAAAGGCAAGAAATATTTCTGTGCCTGCTGCAGAGATGAAGCATGCACCCCCAAAAATGGGAATGGCACGTGCTAGCTTCTTTATTTGCTTATCTGTGGGGAGGGACGGAGATTTTAATGGAACAGTAAAGAAAATGAAATAGAAAACTTACTGCTGTAAGCTGTTCTCTTTTGAAGATGCAAATGTGTCTCTATTGCCTAGGTAACTATTATGGAACGCCGAAGCCTCCAAGCCAGCCCCTCAGTGGGAAAGTGACTTCCACCAATGCTTTGCAAAACCTGCAGTCTGGCTCCAAGCAGTCCACTCCAAAGCGAACCAAGTCTTACAATGATATGCAAAATGCTGGCATAGTGCATACAGAGAATGAGGAAGAGGATGATGTACCTGAAATGAGCAGTAGCTTCACAGGTAAAGCAAAGATACCACTGTCCTTCAGTTAGAATACACGGGGAAGGCCTTTGGAGGGTAATTTGAAGGGGGGGTGTTGTTTTTTAATGGGTTTTCTGCAAAGCTGTCAATGTCAAACAGAACTGGGTGGCACCTGAAGGGCAGATGTCCAGGTGTGAACAACCACATGCACAGCTGTCTTTCCAAAAAGGCCTTGTGGGATTAAACTGGTTGAGACAAAAATGTGCTAAAGTTCAAATCCAATAATTGCAGAAAGGTCAGGGATGAGGTGAGCTGTGGTTGACAGTTACAAACAGTATGAAATGACTCAGCCAGGTTTACCTTTGAAATTAATTATTGCTCCTTCCTAAATGTGTTGCTGTCCTTTATCCTTCCTTGAATCTAGAGCTGCCCATCACATACAGTTACTGCCCTGCTCCTTTCCCCAAGGTACCTGCCAGCACATGGGGTGCTGCTATAGCTGCAGGAGTGAGATCTGAAGCATGGGTGCAAGTTCTGTATTTCATGAAGGTCTTGTGTCCTGCTGAACACAGGTCTTGTTCCTGCCATGGCTACCATCAAGTCTTGGCTGAAAGATCACTGGAAACCTTTGCAATCTAAAGTCAAGTGCTGTGCAGGCAGATTCATAGAAAAGCACTCTTGGAGATCCACTGAGTTTCCACAGAAATCAACTGGAAGTTTGTGAAGCTCTGCAGGGCAAGAGCTCTTCCCCATGTCCCCAGGCCCAGTATTTGTTAATGCTTAGAGCATTGTTACCTCAGCTCAGTTTCAAGCACTGCATTCATCTTCTGGGCTCCTTTTGAGGCAGGTACTGAGTAAACATTATCCACACCTTCAAGCCCTTCCCAGCTGCTTGCCATGGTAGCTCACCGTAACTGGCACCGGGTCCTGTGTCCTCTGATCACTTTCTACCGCGACAAAAATTTTCCTTCCCAGCCTCTGATGAGCCAGAGGATCTGTCCTGCCAGTTCCTACCTGCCAATGTCCTGGCTCTAACACCTGTGTAGAGCTTTGAGAGGATTTAGGCTGAGATATAGTTTTGGTCTCTTTGGGCCAAACTGTCAAATGGCTTTTGAGGGTTGTAATCTGTTTGGCTGCTACCTCAACTAAAATTGCTTCTAGCCAGACTAATTTCTCCCAGGTTGGAATTTCTGTCTCTGCTTACCAGCTCATTGACAAAATTTTGCACCAAGGGTGGTTTCTCACACACTGTGACATGACAGCAGCCTCAGCCTTCATCATGGGATCTGATTTTGGGAAGAAGCTGGTGCAAGAAGAAGCTTGATTTCCTTGCTGCCTGTCTCAGTTTGGTGCCCCTGAACTAGCTTGAGCATCATTTCTCTGCCTTGTTTTCCTTTGCAAGATGAAATACTGGAAGATGCAGCTCATTTGTCACAATGTTATCACACCCTGGCCCCTTGCCTTCATTAAATGGGCACAGAGTCAAGAAAAGAGTTATTTCTCAGATACCAAAGCAATTCCTTATGCTTATTTCACATGAAAATGTGTTTGCCATATTAAAATGCTCCTGCTTCCCTAGGAGACCACTCGGTAACTTGTATTTTCCAGATTTTGGCATGTTTGTGCTCTCAGTTTTAAGCTGGGGATGATTCTTTCACGCTTCTTTATCTTGTCGTCTTCTACCTAAAAATATCAAACTCCAGGAGGGCTGAAAAGCAAGCAAGCACTGAGGGTACTGGTGTAGTCTAGATGTTTTTCTTCCTGTTCCTCCCAGTTCTTCTCCTTTGGTAATGGCAGCACACAGACTAGAATAATGAAGGAGCTCTTTCCAGGGCTGTGGGCTGTGAACTGAGGATGTCCATGGTCTCTGGTGTGGAGAGCAGGGAAGGTCCTGTCTGTGAAGCCCTTTCAGCCCCTCTCCTTGGGGATTTGGGAGAGGGTGACACTGATCTCTCTTTGTCTTTTGCTCAGTATGTTGTCTGTGCTTGTACTGATGTTCTCAGGGAATGTGGAAGTACTGCCATAAATTTTCAACACCTTCAAGAACCAAACAGAGAAAGTCCCTTTGGTAGATATAGGTTTAATTTTAGAATGTGTGTGTTGTTGCCAAAACCTCTTTGTGAAGGAGTGAGGGCACAGACCTGTTTATTGGGGAGCATTTACTGTGATTAGTGATGGGAGGGGAGGAGCAGCAGTGTTTCATGGGTACAGCTTAAAACTGCATGGGTACAAGCATAAGAAATATTTCCTTAGAGGGAGAAGGGCCAGATACAGCATAAAATACTCCTGACTGACTTTGACTGGAAGGATGCTGTGATGAGCCTTGGAATAAACCTCCTCAGACAGCAAGAATGGGCACTAATGAGCAGCAAAATGTGGACACATGGTACAGTGCTGACATCCATTTTAATTTTTAATTTAAAATAATGCACTGCACTGAAGACATTCACCATTAACTTGTTGACTTTGAGCTTCTGGCAACATTTTGCACTCCTAAAATCTCCTCTTTTGATCATTCTTCAAACAAGAAATTTTATCTTCCTAATCCTGCCCCACAGTTGGCACTGCAGGAGTGAACCTGTAAGCCTGCTTGGAAGCACACTGAACTCCTCTACACCAGTGAGCTCTGCTTGGAGGAATTTTGTACCTCAGCAGGGCCTGTTGGAGAGAACACAGGAGCTGACCACAGCTCCTGATTTGTTTGGCCAGGGTCTGGCTGGCAGAGTCTGTGGGCAAAGTGAGCTGGCCCCTGCTGCCACAGAGACTGCTGGGGCTCTGCCCTCGCTTCATCTGTTGCTGTGTCTCGTGAATTAAAAGGCAAGGAGAGGAAAACTGGCAGGGATAAACCTGGAGCAGCAAACTAGGGAAGGAAAAGAGTTGTTCTCATGTTTACCTGTGTGTGTTTGTTCTGCAGCAGAGTCTGGTGACCAGGACGAGCACAACACTCGTGTGGTGAGAGAGGCAGCCCCAGCGTCCGCGGTCGAGAGCCACACCCACGTCCCCACCACGGAACCATCTCAGAGCCTCCCTCAGTACCTACCTCCTTCTGCCGAGGATAACCTAGGTCCTCTGCCAGAAAACTGGGAGATGGCCTACACGGAGAACGGAGAAGTCTATTTTATAGAGTAAAGCACATTTCTGTTGTTCTGATTCCACCTCTCTTTGGGCATGAGTAAACCTCTGTGGATGAGTCTTGTGTGTGTGTGTGCGCGCGTGTATTAAATATTTAGTGTCTACTTAGTTAGGTTGCAGAGCTGTTAGTTCTTTACTGCTTCTGAAGGAGGGTTGCATTTCCTGATTGGATTAACATCCAAATTACTCCTGAGTTCCAAGGCAGCGGGAATTGCTTGTTTTATGAGGGTAGTTACAAAAGCAACAAAGCAACACACACTTATAAAATACAGGCCAGTTGTTTTCACAGGTGGAATGAAAGCTCCTAATTGGAAGGGCTGAGACTGCATTTCTGGTGCCTGTGTCTGTGCATAATGCAACAGAGTGGATTCCTCCAGTCCTGTGCACAGGCAGCAGAGCCAGGGATGAACTTCGTGTGCTGTCCCCTCATCACAGCGAAGGGGCCAAATGTGTTCATGTTCTCCAGTGTTTGCAAAACGTTCAGCTCGGTGCAGGGTAGGCACAGCAAGTTTGGAACAGCAGTACCTGAGGCTCTGCAGTCTTTGCCTAAGAGCTGATTGCTGTCAGCAATTTTATGATTACATTGATTTCTTTCATGCCATAGATAATAGTCTCAAGTTATACTTGTCTAAATTTATTGAGGTAGGAGTAACTTATAAAATAGGACCTGTTAGTGTAAGAGATGCCTTGCACAGAGTTTACCTAGACATTAACACTCAATTAGCCTTTGAAACTCAAACCCTTAGCTGCCAAGTAGAAGAGGGGTTGAGGGATTGATTTTGGATCTGATGGTCTGTTTAATGCAGTTGTGGAAACTCTACCAGAAGCCAATGCCCAGTTACTGCAGAAGGACTTCCTCTGTTAATTAACCCTCTCTCCTGTGGAGAGTTACACTGCATCAGGGTGTGAGGGCAGCAGTCCTGCCTCTTCATCAGGAGAGGAGACTTCTGGACAGGGCCAGGGAAAGGTTCAAGAGCAGATTTTCCCTTGGCTGCAGTGGCAAGGGAGCACAGGAGAGAAGATTGCCAAAACTGGGATGACTGAGGGCACTGCAGCAGCCCCTCTTCAGCTGGGAGAGGGCTGCTCTAAAAAAGGCCATTTTCCAGGGCACTCTCAATTACCTGAAGAGGCTTCAGCAGCCCCTGAGTGTAAGACAAGGTTGAGCAGGCAGAATGCAAATTCTCATCAGATGAAACCAAGATGTGTACATCACCCCTGAGCACGGCTTTCTGCCCCTTGCTGTATCCTCAGGGTGCCTCATCATTGACATACTCTCTGGCCTTTATATAAGGAACAGCCTCATAGCCCATTCAGCCTGCCATTTTCCTCCTTGCAGGAGGACAGATGATGAGTAGTAAATGCTGCCCAAGCAGTTGGCTGCTCCCCTTTCTGACCCCACAGCAGCCCCTGCTATCCTTCCTTACAGGTGCTTCCATCAGGAGTCCTGCTGCCGCCACTGATTTCCCTAAACCCACCCCCATGGCTGCTGTGTCTGTGTTCTCTGAGCAATGCAGGACTGTAGCACCTCTAAATAATTTCCCAGGAAGATCTTGTGTGTGTTGGGCAAACACAGCCTGTACACATAGGCCTGTGTGATGTGAGGCTCTGGTAGCAGCACCCACTCCCTCCCTGCAGTGAGGTTTGAGGATGCCTTCACATGGGGATGATTTTGTGCATGAACCTGTTGGTGTGGATGCAGCACTGAATATGTAGTTCTGTTAATTCTAAGGACACCCTGAGCCTAAAAACCATTTAGTTTGATTTGTATCAGATTAAGAGAGTGGACTCATGAGCAGTGTGGAGCCAAGCTGGCTCAGATGTCTCTTCCAGCATCTGTAGTCCTTTGGGTATCAAGTCAGGGTGCTGAAGGGAGCAGCATGAGCTTCTTACACAGAACCAGTGTCCAGTGGGGCCAGGGCTGTGTGTCAGATAACCAATCTTGATGTAGCTGGAGCAATTTGGTTCTTGAGATGTGTTTCTCTGGTGCTTTAATTGGGATTTTCATTACACAGCATATCCCAGTCCCCTGTTATCTGTGCATGTTACAGGTCTAACACAATCCTTTCTCACTCAAGAGTGTGATCTGAGAGGTGTTTAGCTAAATTTTCTGTGCCTCAGCAAACTACACTGTTGTGAGCCTTTGGTTAACAAGTACAAAATTGCAAGAAATATGCAAATATTCTATTGCTCTCCTCCCACCACCCTCCTTCTCAGCTAGACTGCAGACTTGCTTATAAATAAGGTGGCAAACCCCCTCTGCTTTATTTTGTTAGTTTGCCTGACTTGCAGAATTTCTGCCATTGAGTTTTCCAGGTGCCCATTAATTGCTCTGAAGCACACATAAGGATTAAACACATTTGCTCATCTTGCCTTGGGAGGGCTGGGTAGTAGCATGTGTAAAACAAGGACCTTTTATTTACTCACTCAGGCCCCTTTCCTTCCAGTACAATACAAGTTTTCTGGTTGGTTGTTAGCTCCTCAGGGATCATGGCCCTCATTACAGAGCCCTCATGAGACTGTTGTGAGGCTCAAGTTCAGTTTGTAAACCTCTTTGAGACCTTGAAGGAGTAGTAAATAGCATTACTACGGTATTGAAACCTAAAACTGTTAAGCAGTGTTAAAGGCTAAGCTAGATCAGAGATACCTCAGGGACTGGAGGGATATCTTAGCAGGTTGTGTCTAAGGTGACACCAGGTTGTAGAAGAATATAACCAGATTGTCTGCTTATGCAAATGAAATTATGGGGAAAAAATAACTTCTAGAAAAGTGTATTTTAAGCCTGTTTACTATGCAATCTTCACCGCTGGGACTGGCATCATGAGGCTGTCAGGGGACTTGTGGAAAGGAAGAGTTGAAAGTAAAGCTGTTCAACTTCCATCAAAGGCTTAGACAGAACATTTTTATTTGTGTAATTATAAAGTTTTCAATCAAAACCACTTTTGACTAATGCTTGGGTCAACTCTAGACGTGTCAAAGGTCTTTTGTAGGAACAAAGTTCACTGCGTAATTTAGTGATGAAGGGAAACTTCTGTCTTTAGTTCAGAGACAGCTCTTGGAATTAAAAACAAGCTACCAAAGGCAAAAATTTGGAAATAAATATTATAATATTGTAGCATTCACATGCCTCTTTCCAGTCAGGAGTGCTGATTTCTATATTTTCACTCGTTACCTTTGTGTTTTCAATGCCAAAGCTCTTGTGATTTGGTCAACTAGTTTGCACAGCATCAAATTGTAGTGCTGTTTCTTTGAATCAAAAGTATGCCTTCAGGTCTGTTGAATAATAAAGAGGATATACATTTTATTGTCACGGATACTTCAAATCTGCTTTATTAACAAAGGTCATATTTCCATTTTTGGTTTCCAGCCATAATACAAAAACAACATCATGGTTAGATCCACGGTGCCTGAACAAACAGCAGAAGCCTCTAGAAGAATGTGAAGATGATGGTAAGAGACTAAAAATAGTGACATAATACTGTGTTTGGTCCATTCCTAGGTGACTTTTTTCCTTTTCCTTCTCTCTTTCTAGTAATTAGTACTCAGAAAGGCTTTCACAAATTTTAAAAAGACTTACTAGTAAGTACAAAGAGGCAAATATCCATGATGTTGTAAAATCGCTGTGAATGTAAAACAGCCATTGAGGTGCCAGATCATTTAATAAAAATCAAGGAGGTGCTACAAGTTAAGAGGCCTCTGTTTTTGCAAAGGCATTTGAAAAGTCACTGATGCTGAACAAGACTCAAAGCTGTCTGACATGTTTGCTTCTCGGATCGCTGTGTGGGAGGGAGTGACTGAGTCTCTGCGAGCTCCGCTGCGTTCCGCTTCAACCGCCCGCTTCACATGGATTGAAAGAGTTATGTTGTTACTTCCTTGTTTGAGCAGAAATAACTCAATTGCTTCACTTCTTCTGTTAAATGCTGACAGTCTGCGCAGTGTTGTTATTGCTGGAACAAATTCCATTTGAAAGTGTAGCTTTCTGACACTGAAAATTTGCACTAAGATTTGGTATTCCTTGAGATGTTGGAAATGCAAGCCACTGTCCGATTTAGAGCAGCCAAATGCAGGACTGTTAATGCACGCCCTTCCTGGCCTCCTTTAGGAGATGTTGGAAGAAAAAACAGATTCTGAAAACAACTTAAATGTTTGGGAAAACCTGTGAGGGAATTTTGGTCTACTGACCGGGAAAGGTGATGGTATTGAAATACATAATCTTGGCTAGTACATGGTTAGCCATGTACTGTCATGGTAGACACTTCTTAAAAATGGAAGGGCTTCCTTCATCAGTGTTGGTGTTGTGCTTGTAAAATCAGTTTTCAAAATATGGTGAACCTCCTGCTGGTGTCAGTCATCTTAGTAAAAATCACAATTTTATTTCAGAAAAAATCAACTCAATCCCTTTTCACTGTTAGGTTCAAATCTCCTCCAGAACTGCTGTTAACCGTTTTTACACATGCAGTTTTTCAACCTCTCCTATCTTTCACCTGTGAGATTTTGCAGGGTGTGAGAATTTACCTCTGCAGTCTAGGCTGCTGTGATGGAGCAGGTCACCAACTTCCCAGTGCACAGTGCAGGATACCCTCAAACCATAGGGATGTGCCAGGCGAGGAGCAGCCAGTACCCCAAGGCTACAGAGGGTGACTGAGCTCCTCTGTTACACAGTTTTAAGTCTCCTTGCAGAAGGGAAAGTCTTTCTCTTGTCCTCTTAGCAATTATAAGGCAAACATTGGAATAATTTGTTTAATTTGGAATAGAAACATACAGCTGGTATTATTGTATTTCATTGAGTTCATAATTTTAGAGAGCAGTGGCATCTTTGTTTATCAACTCCTTAAAATCAGCTAATTTCATCTTCCCACACACTCCTTCACTTCATTCACCAAGTTGCTCATTAATGGATATTTTTAACATTGAATAGTTAAACCAGTTGCTTCATCGTTACAGCAGAGCTCTGCACTGCTTTGCTTGGCTGCTCTAATCATGCTTACCAAGTAAGAATAATTATGTTTCAAAAAACAAAGAGGAGAGAAGGTTAGTTTGGCTTCATCATAAAAGCTGGACCTCGTTTTTTGGCAAGGGTTACTGTTGTGTGTCATAAAAGTCAGTGGATGGACTCCTCTGTTTTGTTTGGTGTGTGTGCATGTGAGTTGCCAGGCTCATCTCACCCTCTCTATGGATTTTAAGATTGTTAGATATTGTTTCAGATTTGTTTGGGTGCAGTTGCCTTGTGCTTTTGCTTCGTCAGGGTATGTGTCCCTAACAAAGTTTTTGTTTGTTTCCCATTGTTTAGGCTATGAAAGGAAATTGCAATTTGTATTTCATACTAATGGTCCCAAACAACTGCTTTGAGTAGAAAATTTTGCAAAGAGGTTTTTTGGGTGTCCAGATGTTGCAACCCTACATCTTCTGGTGGCTTCTGTCATTCATTTATTTGGCTTAAACTTTGCTGTGTTGGGACCAAGATTGTTTTTACCATCTTTGTTCTGGTTTTGTCACCCTCTTTCATTTTCAGACTGCATTATTATTATTTATAGGCCAAGCAATACTTTAATCATCTGTGTCACTGTTAACTTATGAATATGGAGCAGATAATGATAAATGGAGCAACAGCGAATATTGATGGCTTTGTGTCTTTGAAAAATTATGTGATCTTTGTCCCAGGTGCCCTGCTAAAACTGGTGCATTGCTGTCTGTGCCTCACCAGTGCATCTGGACTGTGGGTCTGTGCCTCCAGTCAAACAAGGCACTTCACTTCATGCCTGTCTTAAATCATCTGAGTAGGGCAGTGAAGTCTGTTGGACCTTGAGTGCACATAAATTTAGGTGCTTTCTTGAAAACCTTGCTGCATTAGTCCTTACTCAGGTGCAAGGTTTCCCTCTCAGATTTCTTCATTAGTATCCAGGTCTGGCCTTCTGATAGATCCATGTGTCTGTAGAACAGATTGCAAAGGTCAGACCAAACGGATCTGAGGGAAAAGCCTCACTACAGTGAGAACATCACAATTTCATGACTTTGCCATATCAAACCATGACATGGAAGTAGTCCATTGTTGCAGATGTTTTGAGAGTGCAAGAACCGGTTCTTTCATTATTTGCATCAAATCCATCAATATTCTGATCACTGGAGTGTGATAAATGGACAGCTTGGGCTCGGTGTGTAGAAAATTAGTGCTGGTTCTGCTGTTTGCTGTAGGGAATTTCTTGCTTGGGGCTGGTATCTGAAATTTTCTTTTAATTTTTTCTGTCTCATTTACTGCTCTTCCCTTGGAGAAGAAGGGGTGCACACGGAGGAACTGGACAGTGAACTAGGTAAATCATCCATCTCTCATTTTGATATTTGACTTCAACTGCACTATTTTGAGCCTTTAATTACTTACTTTCTCCTTTGTATCATTTTGCATCTTTCAGGTTTTTTTTTTTATTTCAACAAGAGTAATTATCAATAAAACTTCCCCAGCACACAGAGCATTTATCTTTCCCTAGCTTCAGATCTGCAGTGGTTTTCTTACTGGTTCAGTTTGAGGGAAGCTAGAGAGCCCCAGTTTTGCAAAGTTGTTTCAAAGCTGCTTCCTCCTGGACTCTGCAGAAGTTGGGGTCTTTTACTTTTGCATCTCTGGCTCCAGGAAAAAGCTTATAGATACCAAAGATTAAATGAAGTAGCTCATGATGCTTTTTGACTAGGGCCCAAGACATTTCCCAGACAATAGAAGCTGAGTGTGATTCAGAAAGTTGAAGTATTGCATTGGATGCTTCAGCTGAGCTTGTGAATGAAACAGCTTAAAATTTCCCCTCAGTCAGTGATTTTATAAACAGATGATTTTCAATGATGTGGTACACTTTTATTTGCTGCATCTCTTTGTGAAGGATGCTGTCTTGATATCTAATCTCAGCAGTGCTCATTGTGTTTATACTGATGGCAGAGGTAGTTGTTATTTCTGTTCAGCTATGCTCTGGTGCACTCGCAGGGCTGAAAGGATAAGAGGTTGCATAGGATTCTATTTCCACTAGGACTATTATTGCTTTTAAAAAGGACTGTAGTTACAGTTCATAGTTCTGCATACTGGAGGAATTGTATTACCAGAGAATTAAGCTCTGGTTTCTGTAATGACTTGCAAGTAAGTGTATTCTGCACCCTCCTTCTGTGTGATGGATACAGCAGCAGCAGCCAGCAGTGGACTTCGAACACTGCTTCAGGAATTGTTTTTCTGAATAATATGCCTGGAATAATATGCCCAACTTCTTACAGAGCAAGAATTTGAAAGAAATGACAATTTAAAGGAGAATGCAGTCTCTTTAGTGGTCCATGAGTGCTACGTGCAGCTTGTACAAATGATCAGCAGCAGACCAAGTAGCATCAGAAGTAGGTGGATGCACATCAACAATCTGCAAAGGGTTCTCACAGAGGTCTTCACAACCAGTGGCTTAAAATGAGAGGGAGGTTCTAAAAAAGCAAATTTAGAGGCAATATTAAACAGAAATTACCCTTCTTTCAGTCTGCTCAGTTTAAGTATTAAACTAGTGGAAGAACAGAGCTGAAATAATAGATGCAGGAAAACTCATTAATTGATAAGCCTGACCCTGGATCTGCAGGCACTTAACATACACAAGTGTTCTGCTCAGACATCAGGAGATGTTCCCTTTGTTTCAATGCAGATAAGTTTCATGGAGCTCACAGCCTATCAATATCCTGCCGAGATGTGCAAATCTTGCAGTGTAAAGAAAGACATTTTCAAATTGCTCAATTGGTTACAGCAACATTAGGGAGGGGCCACGAAAACTTAGTATAGTTACAGTAACTCAGGTTAGTAAAAACCGGTTGGCAACAGCTATTTAGATCCTTAACTTATCAACAATTTCTGTTCTAACTATAAGAAGATTAAGACTTGAGGCATTTTCACAACTTACTGTTTTCCAAAGGGCTGTGGAGTAATAGGTCACTGCATTTTAACAGAAGGTTGCTCTTCAGGCACAAAAATGTAACCTATAAAGCAGAATTTGACATGGTTTGGACCAACCCTCCTGGCTTCACAGGGAGCTGAGTGTGCTGAGTTCCTCTCCAGCTCCTTCACAGCAGTGCATGGCTGTAGCTGAAATACCTGGTAGCTAGAGAAGTAACTTTTCAGGAATCCCTCCAGCCCCTGTGTATGTAGGGCAGGATACTAGAGCATCTCAACAGGAATCCATGTGCTTATCCAAGGCTTAAAATGGTGATGTTAAATATTTGTCCATTGAATTTACCCACCTGCTGATAAATGCTCTGAGACTGCATTGGTGCTGCGTGGATGTACCAAAATAAAAACCATATGGCTCATTCAGGCTCCTAATGATGCAAAATGGTTTTGGAAGTCTCATCTTTGTGATAAAATCTAATGCTCTGGGTCATCTTCAGTTTGGCAGGAGAGATAGAGAAAGGAGATGAATAATTTAAAGCAGCTAAGAAGCTAGACTGCAGCATGGCTATGGAGAATATTGCCTTTTATTTTAGAAAACTTCTAGCAGCTTGTAGGAGTCGAAAAGTGCATCTACATAATCAACAAGAAATGTGTTAAAAGCTGCAGTTCTGTATATTGTTATAGCTGAAAACATGGAGATGTGTTCCTTAAAAGAAGCTGCAGAGATAGTAAACTGGAAAGATTTTGGCACAGTGCCATTTTGGGGGTTAGGAAAGTGCTGGTGTTCTGGTCTTTTGTGAAAATACTTTAAAAGGGAAGGGGGAAAAAAGAAATTAAATACCAAAATCTTTTGTGAGCAGAAGAAAAAAAAAAACACTTTTTTTTTTTTTGCTTAAACTTTAAAAATAAAAAAGCTCTTAATAGTACAAAACAGACAAAAGATATTCAGCATGAAAACTGGTGGAACTCATTTGAAGGCATTTGTGCATCACTTCTCCTTTGCCTCATTGCCTTTTAATTTTCTTTCACCCCAGCTTGATCTCTTTACCATTCTACTTTCACCATAGACCAACAAACTAAATGGCTGCAACAGCTTGTGATTTTCCCAACTGCGTGCTAGGTCTTAATTGAATCACACTGAAACTCTTGGAGCCAGTCCCATGGTGTTCTCACCTTCTGGGACTCCTATGCAAACCTGAGAGTTCTCTTTGCAAAAAGACTTTCAAGATTGGCCTCTAGCTTTCTGACTTTTTCTTGGATAAACTTGCAGGGTGTAAGGTATTATCTAGGCATTGAATCTGCTGATAAAAACACGGAGTTTTTTCATGCCCAGGAGTTAGCATTGGCTTGCATTTAATGGCTCATGTCTCAAGGAATCCAAAGGTGTTAAACACAATGAGGATAAAATAATTACAAGAATGGAAAAACCTACAATTTATCTGCAAATAAGGGACATGTGGAGCAAAACCCGTGAAAATTGATCTGATCTCCAGCTAATTCTGAACACAAACATAAACTTTGAGTAATTAGTCCATGTGTGTTTGTATAGATTCTGTTCCTCTCCAGTCTTGAGATATTTCTATCCTTATGGCAACATTATTCTAATTAATGGGCCATTGTTCAGTGTATTGGCTCAGCAATTGATGCCATTAATGGAAATAAATATCTGCATTTGATAATGAACAAACATAGATTGCTGTCAGTGTTGACAAATTTCATGTTAAATTTTTACAGATTATTTTGCATGGGGTATTTAAACTTGTGTTATCCAACAATGTTGGGTTTTTATATATTTAAATGAATGTGCAGAGTTGGTGGGACCACATGTGCACAGTCCATAGTGTGGTGGAGCCTTTTTCTGAGTTGTTTCACAGTATTACACAAAGACACCGCTCTGTGTTGTTAATAGGATGATTATTTTGTTACCACCAGCCAATGGGAACATTGTGTTTAAATGGCACAAGGATCAGGTCCTTAAGTAACACATACAGCTTTAATAACCCTCAGTTGGATGCTGAAGTGATTGCATTACATTCACTAATTATAGTTAAAGTATTATCTGCAGTCTAGAAAATCAACAGGAACAACAGCGGATCCATTTCAAAATGTTAATTTCATCTTTGGAACTGTTTATTTTTTTTTTTTTTGTCAATTATGATATTGAAAAGAAGGAAATCTCTGTTCCATGTGACTGTGGAAGTGTTGTGCAATGAAATACACCTGTGTGCCAGCCCCTCTTGGTTGGGTTCCATATGTTGGCATCCACGTTAAATCCACCTTGTCCTGGTTTTGTGTTGGGCTCATGGCTGAGCAATGCAAATTCCAAAGAAAGGAGTTAAAAAAAAAATCCTCTTTTTTGCACTGGTGAGCATAAATGGCTCGGCCCTGGTACAGGAGATGGGAGTGGTCTCTGTCAGTGGGCTACAATTTTTTGTTGTAGTCTCACCCAGCTTCATGGGTTGGTGTTATAATGCCCTGGCATTTTATCCCCTGCAGTGCTCCATCCAGGGCCACTGGCCATGGTGGAGAAACCAGGGGGTACTTGAGGCAGTCCCAGACAGGAAATTTATTGAGCATTTGCTCATTTAATGCAAAAGGCAATCAAAAATGGGCCAGTGTGGGTGAATTTCCAGTGATGTGCTGACCCAGCACAGAGGGCACGGGCTGGGATGTTGCTGTCATGCTGTGCCAGCCCTCAAAGGGGGCTGTGGTCATTCTGAAAAGTATCTCAAGCAAGGTCTGGCCTGCTGATGAGTTTTGCACGTTGGGCAGGAGCAGCTGCCTGTCAGGAAAAAAACCTGTCTTGGAGGGTTCAGTAATGCTTTTTCTATTTCCAGAGTTGCCTGCTGGTTGGGAGAAAATTGAGGATCCCGTATATGGTGTCTACTATGTAGAGTAAGTGCTGCTCCCTGTTTTGGTGTGGCTGTCGGGGTGAGGAGGCTCTCCCTTCACTCCAGGGAAAGGAGTGCTGTACTTTGCTGGTAACAGCTCAGACCAAGGAGGAGGAGAAGACTTTGACCCATTATAGCCTGGGGGATGTTATGGGGTGCCTTGGTTTAGAAAGGCAGGTGTCTGCAGGGAAAGACAGAGCTTCTCTTGGAATGGATAATGTAAACCCCCTCTCCCTCCAAATTATTATAATTTTGCAATTAAGGGGGTTTCAAGCAGAGGTATGGGAATAGGAATAACAGTTCTTTACTAGGAATATTAAAAATACAAATGCAGTAGTACAAAGAATCCAAGCAAACAAAAAAAAATCCTAGAAACACTGAGAGAGTCAGAACATGACCTGACACCCTGTAGGTCAGGGTGTTGAGAGCAGTCCAAAATGAGTCCTCATGGAGTGACAGATGTGGTTCTGTTGGAGTAGAGATGATCTTGTAGAAGGGTCCAGTGGTGGCAAGATGAGTCTGATCTTCCTCTGGGAATCCAGTGCACACAGGCTGTGCTGCTGTTCTGACTCTCAGTTTTTACCCAGGTTAATAATCCAGTGCAAACAGGCTGTCCTGCTGTGAATCTCAGGTTTTATCCAGGTAGGAATGCTGGGCTCCTCCCCTGGGTGCAGCATCTCCCCATGGATAATGGAATTGTCTCAGCCCTGCAGTGAGCCTCGATGGCCCATGAACAGCAGAGATCCCCTGGAGGGAGGATGGGTCCTGGAAGAGATAAAGAACACTGCAAAACCTGTTTTAACAGCTGCCCATGAACAGAAGACACCCACTCCCTCCTCACTGGAGTTATGATGAATGGGTCACACAAGAGATAAAGAAAGAAAAAACCTCCCCAACCGATTTCAACAGATGGCAAATAGAATACACACTTTTGGTTACACATTGCAACCCAGGACATAGGGCCTGGGAGAGGGCAGCCCTGTCTGGCCATTCCCCATCCATCCCAGAGTAGGAGTGGGCTCAGGGGAGACAGGAGTGCCCTGGGAGGGGATTGAGCTCAAGACAGGAGCAGTGCAGGGTTGGGATGTGCAGGAGGCCCAGCACCTCAGAAAAGACTTCTACGCAGAGAACATTAATGAGCATGCAATTAACTGAGTTTGATCACCTTTGTGCAAGCTGTAGTCACAAAATGAGTTTGCAAAGCAATCCTCCAGCCAGTTGTGTCAGAAGACACCAAAAAGGAGGAATGGAGAAGATGGTGTGACCAAACAGCCATGGCAGAGGCTCTTCCATCAGGCTGTGAGGCTGTGAATAGAATTCCAGATTTAATGGGACTCTCTGTGGAATTAGAGCAGCTTCTCCTTTATCAACATGTCAGATTGCTCCTTTGGGAAACCAGAGATCAGAGTTTTGTTTCATCACTGACCCCATAAAATGAATTTTTAATTATGTGTATACTCCTGTCTAGTAGGATGGCTTATGATAGCCCTCAGAGTAGACATGGAATACAGTTTCTGTCTGCTCTGGCTCGTTTCTGACCCTACCATCTGTGCCTAGGGAAACAAGGTTAGCAAGCTGTGTAATTAATGCTTGACATTTATTTACCAAAGAGATCAAGAATATTTTTTGGCTATTAAATGCCATGCCAAGAGATCTTTACAGGATATTGTCCTGTCACTTTATGTACACATGCCCATTAGTTTTGTGGCACTCCTTACTGATTGAATTAAATCAAAAAGCAACTGCAATAAGACATAATTTTATTTTACTTGCTGTCTCTAAGCTAGCAAGGTGGTTATAATTTTAGCATTTGTGTCTGTCCCTTCAAATCAGGCACTCTGTTATTACATAATAGTTTTTATTGAGAGACAATTGTATCATGAAAAAGTTTATGTCATTTTTTAAGTGGTTATTTTTTCTTGTCTATCCAAAGATATCTTGAAATGGGAAGTCTTTTTCAGTGAGTGAGTTAAAACTCACTTTTAATGAGTTAGAACTCACTAACTGATACTCTATTTAATAAGTTAAATATTTTTGTAGTGATTTAGTATTGATCTTTAGCAGAAAAATTTCTGAACATAATTCCTGGAGTGCTTCTGTCACAATTACTTGAAAATGTGGTTGGTTTTCATGTGTTTTTTTTAATAAAGGCATACTGGATAGGAAACAATATAATAGCAAGTTCTTAATGGTAAACTTCGCTTTGCATACAAAGAAAGATAGGCTTTAAGGTAATATATTTTTCTGAGGTCTACCTGTTCCTCTGCTGTAGCAAAATCACTACTGAAAATGGCTCTTGAACAGTTGGTGAGCCATTCAGGGAGTCCCAGCCCTGCCCCTGCCACCCCAGCATCTGTGGCTGCTGTTCCTCACTTGGTTTAATAAAATGGTTAATCCTCTGTTGAGTGCATGCCTCATCTGCCATGATGGGACTGGGCTGATTTTTTTTTTCTTTTCCTGAAACTCACAGGAATTATTGGCTCTCAACAGCTCATAGTGCTCAAAAGCTGCCTGAGGAAAGCAGCTGAAGTTTCACTAAATGCTGGTTTCCACTGGGAGTATTTGCTGGTGGCTAATTCTGGATAGATTTTGATCCATTTGGAGACCAGCTCATAGCCTGCATCCCTGCAGATATTTTAGAGACATCCTGTGTGCATTGATCAGATCACTGACAGATGCTGGGGTTTGTTTTGTTTAGTTTTGTTTTGTTTTCTTTTGTTTTTAACTTGGGTGAGCCAGGAAATGATTTCACCTCTGGGAGTCTGATTAAAGCAGGGATGATACAGGCATGTCTTTTAAAATGCAATCAGACAGTATGCCTTTCCTGCTTTAATCTCATTTTTCACAGATAAATCACTACTTTAATGTGTTTGAAGGAATTACCCATCACTACTCGAGACATCATATCAATACCAGAATCTGCTTATTTTTCTAAATACTCTTTAGCACAACTGGATGAGCCTTGCTCCACACCCACTCCTGTTGGGTTTGTTTGGTATTTTACTCCTTTTCCTCAGAGAGAGGAGTTTGAATGCCTGGCTCTCATTCCTGCTGGTTGCACAGAGGGTTTCCCTGATTCACTGCTCTCTCCCATCTCCAGCCACATCAACCGGAAGACACAGTATGAGAACCCAGTTCTGGAAGCAAAGAGGAAGAAGCAGCTCGAGCAGCAGCAGCAGCCTCCAGAAGGTTGGCACCCTTGAGGGTGTGGTGGGTGGGATATTCATGGGGAATGTCCTCCCTGGCTCTGGCAGCACTGTGCCAGTGTGTTTGTCCTTCCCTCCATGGCCTTGGTGTGTAAAGGCGAGGTGATGTGTGTAGGGAAGGCTGTGTTTGTCCTTCACAGAAGATGCAGCAGAGGAAGAAATCTAAACTGTGTCACTGAAATGTAGAAGGTTTCAATCTTGTTAAACAGGAGAGATTTTTCCTTTATATGTCCTTTGTTTCTGGAAAGTTTCTAGACTTCCTCGAGACAGCTAAAAGACATTTTCCTCTTCGGTCTGCTCCATCAAGTTAGTCCCTGTAGCTGATGTTGTTCCACTGGGACTCAGGCTATCAGAGGGGATGAGGGGTGGGCATTTACATGCGCTAGATAAACCCTGCATGAGAGACTTCTGAAATTGAGATCCTTGTATGTTGTCAGCCTCTAAAATCTGAAGTAATTTCCTTATTTTGAAACACTTTTTAGAAGTTATTTTCCTCCCTTCCAGCACCTTTTTTTTTCTTTCTTACTTTTTACATTTTTTTCTTCAAATGCAGCCCACCTGCAGTGAGGACCCTGTGGCATTTGGGTTTGTTCTTCTACTTAGATGCCATGAGTGGCACAGGGAGTAGATTGATTTCATTTAGATGTCAAGTAAGTCCACTTAGATGCAAGTTGCAGTGTGAGATAGGATGTCTCAGCAGATGGATCAGTTGACCTGGATATAGGGCTCCTTCAGAACTGGTTTTTGGACATCCCATTCGTTTTATTCCCTCTGTCTGTGACTCTGTTTCCTCTCTTGCCATACTTTTCACCTCTCCTCTGCTTGACCTCCACACTCCCAGCGTGTGCACATGCAGTGGTGCTGTTGTGAAACCAGTAACATTTCCCTCTCTGCCCTCTCCAGAATGGACAGAGGAGTGTCCATCTCTCCCTCCACCTGCTGCTCCAAACCATGTTTCAAACAACCAAGAGGCAGTTCGAGAAGCACCAGTACAAGGTAACAGCCTTGTTAAACCAGTTGTAAAAGAGCAACAAGGATTTTTCCCTGAGAATGAAATTCCCTCAGCCAGCACAAGGGCAATATTTCCATGACTGGTGACACACCAGGGCCTGTGCCTGCTTATCTGAATTCCCAGGTTTTGAGACTAGTTGTTTCAAGACTACATTTGGTGCAGAATGCAAGAGGTAAATGAGATTATGTGCATCAAAAAGAGGATTGTGGCTATTCTCTGTGTAGCATTCCAAGTTTTCAAACACAGTGGATTTACTCAGAAGTTGTACTTTTGTACAGGTACTTTGGGCTATTACAGCCTTATTTATTGTGTCAGTGGTCTGTGTAGCCAGTTACTCACAGACCAGTTGTTTGCCTTAACTAACTCACCAGACAGGACATGAATCATTCCTGAATTTGCAGCATGAGCTGAAACATTGCCAGGTCAGGTCACCAGCAAGGGCAGGGAGTTCCACTTGTTCCTGTGGCAGTAAAGTGCTCTCTGGTTACAAGTGGTTGTAAGTAGGCTTATTTTTGACTGCATCTGAATTGCATAGCAAGTGAATGGCATTGCCCTGGTCTGCAGGAACCAGGGCCTGGGAAGGGTGAAAGTGGGAATCTGGCTGGAATGCATCTTCCTGAAACAGTTGGGAGCAGCTGGGAGCTACTCCTGTGGTCTCTAAAGACAAACCTGACTGGAATGCTGCTGTCCCAGGCAGCCTTTCCTGCCAGGAAGAGCCAGGAAGTGCTCTCTGCAGCAGGTGGAAGCAGATCAGCCCTTCCAAAACAGATGTGGAATTTCACAGGACCCAAAGCCCCCAGCACATCCTAAGCAGTATTAGAGTACATTAGAGTAATCCAACCTGGTACCAAGGAAAAAACATGGAAGGTCTGAGGATGGCACCCTGACCACCAGGCACCTGAATTTAGAGGTAGAGTGCCCCAAAAATGCTGATCTTCCTCCTGGAGGCATGTGTGAATGCCACCTTTGCCTTTTCCACAGCTAGGCTGAAGCAAGGGCTGCCCAAGCATCCACACGTGGTGATGCAAAGGAGCCATCACACAGGGCTGGTGTTGGGAGCCTGCTCAGCCACCAAAGCAGTGTTAGAGCAGAGCATTACCCTGTCTCAGCACCACTCTGAGTGACATGTCTTGGTATCTGCTGGTGACTCCTCCTCTCTTTCATTCCTTCCTCTTCCTTTCTCAGTGCTGCTCCCTCTTCTCTCTCTCTCTCCCCATTTACAGCAGCTTTTTTCCAGCTTCCATGCCCAGAAGTTTCCATCTCTCCCCCTGATGGCGCTGCTGGCAGGGCTGTGGGCACAAGGAGCCCTCCCTGAGCCCCTGGCAACACTCTCACAGCCTGGGTTTTGTAGATACACTAATTTCAAATGTGATACCCTCTTGAATGCTGTAGGTGGCATGTAGCCTATGGTGCTGCTGTCCTGCTGCTGCAGGGCAAGCTCAGCTTGTGTCTGTGGGCAAACACCAGCAAGCTCTGCTTGTTCTGGTTGTCCTTTGAACCAGAAATGAGCCCTGCTGCACTCTGCCTCTCAGCTGTGTTTGTTACCTGAGACACTGGGTTGCACTTTGATAGTCAGGGCTTTTTTGCAGGCTGAGGTCTGAGCAGACCATCTGCCCACGATGTGCAGGGTTACCACGTTCCTCCACCACCCTTCAAAGGCACAAAACTACAAGTCCTCACACTGCCTCCTCGTGAATAATCTTCAAATATACACTTTTCACCCCAGTTAAAGGCTTATGAGTCTCAAATCCCCTCTCTGCCCCCCAAGGTCTCCTTTCTGAGCAGAGGCCCACAGCAGAGCTGCTGAGGTGTTTGAAAGTGTGCCAGCTCTGCTGGCTGTGATACCCACTGCTGATCCTGGAGTTGTCAGCAGAGGGCTTAGTGGCACAGGCTAAGCATTAAAAACAATTAAAAGTGCAAAGGTGTTTAGTGTTGGCACTGTGAAGTGCAGCAACCATGATCCCTTTTCTGAGTCTGTGCAACATGCTTTGCAAGGATGTGCTTTTGTCCATGGAGCACATCTTTCCCTCTTAACTGTGCTCCCAGAGAGCATTCCCAGCCCTCCAGCACAGCTGCTCTGGTCCTGGGCTGCTCTTTAATTCGTACTTCACACCAGAAGTGTTTCATCCACAACAGGCAAGGAGCAGAAAGAGAAGAGAAAAGACTTCAAACAGTGTCTGAAGAGCAACATCAGCGTCCTCCCCTTTTTCACCAGAGGAGGTCACAGGGTAGCAGCATTGGTGGGGCTGAGGGTTATGCTGAAGGGTATCCGTGTCTTGTCAGCTCAGAACTTGCTTTTTGCTCAGTGGGTTGGGGAAAAAAAGTCAAGTGGTGAAAAACATAATGATGCTTCTTTCTGCAGAAACTCTCACTGCAGACTCCTTCTGTAGGACACCCCCTAACCTTGCCCCATCCTTCCCAGGATGGATATAACCACCTCAGGACAGAGATAAAACACATCTAGCCCAGCATTCCCAGCTTTAATATATTCCATTCTTTAAAGCAGCATGTTTTCCCCTTTGTAGCTTTGGGGCTTTGGTGCACACGACCACAGCTAACAAAGTGCCAGGTACTGGGGTTTTGTTCATGCCTTTTACTGCATGCCTGGATCCAGGGAGACAGGTGGAGTGTGATGAGATGAGAGGGTGCAGGAGTGAAGTGCAGTCCTGTCCCTGCACACCGCTGTGTTTGTCCATGGACTTGTTAGAATGGGGAGGGGCAGAGGAAAGAGATCAAACATTCTTGCCTGCCTGCTTATAGTTTTTTTTCCCCAAACTTCCTACACAGGAAAACCTTTTTTTACACGAAACCCTTCTGAGTTGAAAGGGAAGTTCATCCACACCAAGCTAAGGAAAAGCAGCAGGGGGTTTGGCTTCACTGTCGTTGGAGGAGATGAGCCGGATGAATTCCTCCAAATCAAAAGTTTGGTGCTTGACGGTCCTGCAGCGTTGGATGGCAAAATGGAAACAGGTACTGATGCTGTGTATCAAAATCATCACTGCCATGACATTTGGTTTGTGTTTTTCCAGCTGGCTTGAAGTGCCATTCATAAAGGACTGTAGTTTTCATCCCCTTCGTGGGGAAAGGCATTCAGTTTTCCTATCAGCAAGTAAGGAAGTGAGATACATAGAGGAATATATCCAGGATCTTGGAAAAGGACACTTCATGTATTGGAATTTCATCTCAGTGTCGAAATACCCAGCTGGGACACTGACAGCTCCTGCTCTCCCCACACTGATCTGAGGAGAGGAGCCAGCAGTTGTGGGGTTCCGCATCAGGCTGTGGGTTCCTGCTCCCCTCTGTGGCAATGGATGATGGATTTTTATAGGGCTGCACCACCATGTGTTTGTGTCTCTGCCATGCTTATTGCCCTTTTCCAAAGCTGCTCCCAAAGAATAGACAGAGCAATGGGCTAATCTGCATTTTCCTGTGTGGAGGCACCAAGGCCAAATTCATTTTGCCAGAGATCAGGTCCACCACAATTTAGTGGCAAAATATGAAATACAGTTTAGTGGTGAACACAGTGGTGCTGGGTTAGTGTTTTGACTGAATGATCTTGGAGGTATTTTTCCACCTTGATTCCATGAAATCCTCTTAGGCTTTGTCTGAGGTCACAACTCCTCACTTTCAGCTGGAGCATCACAGCACTTAACATCCCTGTTTTGCAGCCCCAGTGCTAATAAAATTACTCATAACTTAATCAATATCTGGATTTCAGGCTGAAGTATGAGACATGACATGTGGCACTCACTGTGTTTGAGCAGTTGGTATTTGAGAGCCTTCTGTTACAGCTCCCATGTGCTCTCAATTTTGTTTCTATCATATGTCAACATGTAACAGTGAGAACTGGACTTCAAAATAGCTGTGAAACGGGCCATATACCATCATTTAAATTCATTAATTTTTTTGCACGAGCCAATTCCATTTTCACTTTCAAAATCATTTATGTACATAAAGGCTTTATGCTGTGAATCCACAGAGCTTTTGCTCGCCCAGGTGTCACCACTCCTTTTTCTCATGCCGAAATGCTGCTGTTGCCTGTGAGTGATACCTGTGGATGCTGCAGATCTGCTCTCAGGCTCCAGTCCTCACCTTCCTGCAGTGCATAAACCGTATTTTCTGTCTGTGCTCACTGCAGGGGACGTCATAGTCAGCGTGAACGACACCTGTGTGCTGGGGCACACTCACGCCCAGGTGGTGAAAATCTTCCAGTCCATCCCCATCGGTGCCAGCGTGGACCTGGAACTGTGCCGGGGCTACCCCCTGCCCTTTGACCCCGACGACCCCAACACCAGCCTGGTCACGTCCGTGGCGATTTTGGACAAAGAGCCCATCATTGTGAACGGGCAGGAGAACTACGACTCCCCGGCGAGCCACAGCAGCAAAACGGGGAAGGTGAACGGCACAAAGGAGGCCAGGCCCAGCAGCCCAGCCGAGGCCTCCTCCAATGGACCCCACGGCTACCCCAACGACACGGTGTCCTTGGCATCGTCCATAGCAACGCAGCCTGAACTCATCACTGTGCACATAGTGAAAGGGCCCATGGGCTTTGGGTTTACTATAGCAGACAGCCCCGGGGGGGGCGGCCAGAGGGTGAAACAGATCGTGGACAGCCCGCGCTGCCGCGGCCTCAAGGAGGGTGACCTCATCGTCGAAGTCAACAAGAAGAATGTGCAGAGCCTCACTCACAACCAGGTGGTGGATATGCTGATTGAATGTCCTAAGGGCAGCGAAGTCACGTTGCTGGTGCAGCGAGGAGGTGAGTCTTCAAATCTGCTTTTAAAACACTCTTGAAATTAAAAAAAAAAAAAAAAAGGAAGAAATGCACGTCAGGAAAGATCTGCTCTCCTAAGCTTCTCTGTAGAAATGGCTTTTTTTTCCTGAGGTGTAGGAACTGCCCCAAGTTGGCAGTTGTCAGGTCACATAGATGGTTAAAATTATTTATTGTGTGTTGCTGCACTGTGGAGGATGCTCAGGTGCACACAAAGCTGGTAAGGGGCAGGAGGGTGGTGTGGTTACACGTGTGGGTACACCTTTGCTTACATAACAACCCCTGGTCTCATGCTCAGGAAACTTGAGTGTTTTAAATAGAACATGGACATTCCTTGAGCTATTCTGAGATATGGAAAAGGCTGGTAATACGTTCTGTAATTTGCAGTGTTCAAAATCAGATACTTAATGACTCATCATTAGGGAAGGATTATACCTGGGATACATTTGGGAGCATAGCAGAGAATTTAAATTTCTCCAAGTTGTAAGCAAATACAGTGTGACTTCTGCACATTTGTTTGCTGTGCCATTGGGAGCTGAGCTCATTTCTTGGCAGCATTGCTGTGGACACCAGCAGGTACAATACCCATCCCACAGGCAGCCCACATGGAGCATGGTTGGCAAGTAACCTGTCAGTGGTCAGTCCATCCACAGGAACTCTTTCCCTGCACATAATAAGTGTAAAGTAACCTGAGGTATCACCTCTTTAGCCTGGGGGTTGAGGTTACTGGGATAGGGTCAGGTTTAGAGGCAAATTCCAGGTCAGCTGTTGACTGCCAAATCAAGGGCACTTGCAAAATTAATAGGGGTGAGCTGTCCCTTCCTCCATGCCTGGCACTGGCAGTGGGACTTTCAGAGGGACAAAGGCCTGTCCCCACTGTGCTCCCTGTCCCATGCAGGTTTTTATGGACAACACACACGTGGGTTCCCAGTGGATAACAGGAGTGACCTCGCTGCAGAGGAAGAGTTAAACAAGTTGGTGCTGAGCACAGCCCCCAGCCAGCCCTGTGGGGAGTGTGTGCTATAAAAGTACCTTCCTGCTGACTTTTCTAAAGTGTTGTGATTGTAGTAAACACCAAAAGCCAGTCCATTTTAACAAGGGACAAGTTGTTTCCTGAATTTACAAGTCTGGCTTGTTGTTTTCCAAGACCTATTTCAAGGCATTGAATACACTGATTCTGCAATTAATAGCAGCTCTGGAGAAAGCACTGTTTTTCCTATACTTATTTCTTTCCAAGTGCTTACTGTGTTTTTGTATTTTGATAATAAATAGGAAGTAGAGAACAGAATATATTAAGAATTCACCAATTTTCAAAGTGTGAGTTCCTTAAAGACTTTCAGTACTAGAAAGATTTAAAAAATGCACTTCATTCTCATGATTAATATATGTATTATGGAGAAAATATGGTTGGAAGAAAAACAGCAGCTATTATTAATCCTCCTGGAGAGTGCGTATATATCTAGTAACACCATATATTAATTATTTGAATTGTGCCTGACATTTAATAATCCTCCTAGAGCCTTGAAGGCATAATGAAAAGTTTTGATGATGAAATAAAAGCCGAGTTTTAATAAAATAGTAAATAGTCCCCTGGTAATTTTGTTGAATTTTTTTTTTAATTTAATCAAGACACTAACCACATCTGCTATCACCTTGCTAGATAAGGTACCATGTCAGTCTCCTTGAACTGCCTCCCTCTCTCCTTCAAGGAGGTCTGAGCATTCCCATCTCAGCAGAGAGCACTTGCAGTTTCAAATTTCACACTCTTGTGGTACAGAACATGGAGATCCTGGTGGCCCTGATCCACACTTAATCACTGAAACAAGGTTCTGCTCACAGCCAGAGGTGTGCACCCAGAGGAAAGCTGGACCGAAAGGCACTCAAGCTATGGCAGAGGAGCAGAGTATGCACAGTGGTAGCCTCATAATCAAAACCAGTCAGGTTTGTTTAAGGCTTCTAAGGTGATATTGGGGGATGAGAGGCTGGACATGCCCCACACACAGCCCAGAAATCCAACCATGTCCTGGGCTGAAGCCAAAGCACTGTGGGCAGCAGCTGAGGGGGGACTCTGCCCCTCTGCTGATCCCACCTGGGGCACTGCATCCAGCTCAGAGGGGGGCCAGCATGGAACAAGATGGACCTGTGGGAGCAAGCCCAGAGGGAGCCACCAGGATGATCAGAGGGATGAGCATATGAGTAGCTCTGCTGTGAGAACAGGCTGAGAGTTGGGGTTGCTCAACATGGAAAAAGAAAGCTTCAGGGAAACCTTAGAGCACCTTCCAGTACATAAAGGGGCTGCAAGATTGCTGGAGAGTGATTTTTCACCAGAGCATGTAGAGATAGGACAGGGGCAATGGCTTTAAACTGAAAGTAGGTAGGTTTAGGTTGGATATTGGGAAGAAGTGAGCCTGTGAGGGTGATGAGGCCCTGGCACAGGCTGCCCAGAGAAGCTGTGGCTGCCTCATCCCTGGAAATGCCCAAGGCCAGGCTGGATAGGGTTTGGAGCACCCTGGGATAGTGGAAGGTGTCCTGTGCCCAGCAGGGCGATTGGAACTAGGTGATCTTTAAGGTCCTTTACAACCTAAACTGTTTGAAAAAACAAAAGGTGGAACTGGCTAAAATCCACGTGGCACTCAGTGCTGCTGCACTTGGGTCCCTTCCCCTGTAACTTCACCTCGTGTTACCCCTGCCAAGTCTCTCCTCAGCAGCACCACCCCCAGACAAGGCGCCGCTATTTATTTTGGTGCGATTGCAGAAATGTATTTGGCTCGGGTGTCTGATAAGCTCCTTCAGGGCTTTTGAAGCTGCTCTTCAGCTCCCTGTCACTTGTCCTTTCCTCCTCCTCCCTCTGGTGTCCAGTGAGGAAAGTGCTCAGATGCTGTCAGCATTCTTCCTTCAGCTCAACGCTGGCATTCAGTCCCGCTGTGCAGGAAGCATCCCTGCAACACTGAGGCTTGTATTCAAGAGCTGTCGAAAGGATTTTCAGAAGTGATTACTAATCAAGCAGAAAAATATCAGAAAGAGATGAGCAGTATACAGGAAAAGCTCTGCCTGCTCCAAGCTGCTGGTGCACTTCCCACGAGGAGGTGTAATTGTTAAAATGCAAAAGCAGAGCTGCTGAGAACAGCCTGTAAAATATTTACTGTGAAGTGTGTTCAGCTGAAGCTTATGGGAGAGGGCGAATCCTGCTGCTGCCTCTGAGTGAGGAACACAAGGATGATTTCAGGAGGGATGAACCTGAAATGCCCCTTCTGTGTGCTCATGTGTCATCTAAAATCATTTGCAGGACTCATGCAGGATTGGTGCAGGGGGATAAATACTTCAACACCAAGTCAGATCACTGCGAATTTGCTTTCCAGAGGCGTCATAGAAAATTTACCTTGTCTATGTTCTAGTGTATTTTTTTTTTTCTTCTCCCTCCTCCCCTCTGTAGGATTAATCATATTGCTGTTGTTTTCCTGTTGCACCTATATGTGGATAAAACTGGATAAAACTCACTGATCTTGAGGGGTTCAGAAAGAGTTCAGCCCCCCCCCCAGGGTGCAGAGGGTTGATTGGGCTGGTTGGCAAAGCTGCTTTTGCTTAGCAAAATGGACAGAGGGGACAAAATAATTATTGTCTCTATTAGGCAAGAGAGATAGAAGGTACTTAAATGAAGGAGTTGGCTGAACAACTGTGTGTTGTTTGGCTGTGAGTAATTTAAACTGGAAATGAGAAGAGAGTGCCAAGCCATTAGAGCCTGTAAGTCAAACTGGAGGAGGCATGAAGGCTTTACTGCCTGAAGGTGAAGCTCAGCACGTTTGAAGGGGACAGGACATGGTGCCTGCAACAGCAGAGGAGATGCTTGATAACCCAGCAGGACCATTTGAGAGCTCTGCACCTGAAAGTAAACCAGTGCTGCTGCTGCAAAATGCAGAATAAAGCGTATGTTTTTGTCCCTGCACTGGAAATTGTGATTACATACTTTGGCTATTTTAAAGAATTATTGTTAATGCGGCCACAAAAGGTACAACTTTATTTTGAATATTTGTAGCTGAAAAGGTTCTTTTAACTTTGTACCTACCAAGTACATAAAGTACATTCCACCAAAAAAAAAAGATTTAAAAAGCGAAGAAACAAGGTAATATTATTTGCTACTTGAAATCCATTAGTCATTGAAGCCTTGCCTATGCACTGTAATCAACTGCAATAAGCAATTCTCAAATACCTCTCCATTCTGCACTGACTCTATTCATAATAGAAGAAACATTTTGTCAGAATAATTTCTTTGCTTCCCAAGGGACTTCTATTCTGGAAATTGTGTCTGTGTTAGGACAGGCTGGGGGGCTGTGTCAGAATAAGTTATTCTGTGAAACTACTGTGCTGTATTTCTTGGGATCACTAAGATCTAATATTTGTTGCAGTGAAAACTGTTATATATTTTATATTTTGTGAATTGCCTCTGATTAAAGAAGATTTTTTTTTCCTATTTTTTAGGTCAGTCTTCAGGTTAACCAAAATACATGTGTTTAGTTTGTGTCCAGTTCCAAGAATTACACTGTGCAGTGTTCATGCAGGTTTGAACAAACAATTTACCTTCAAAGCTCTCATAGTTAGTGCTTAGTTGCATCTTTATTCACTGGAAGGTCAAAAATAGCCTAAACCTTGAGCCTGATCTACATAATCCCCTGGAAGATGTGTTCCCACTTTGCTCCAGATCAAAGTAAAGGCACACAGGTGAAATGTCACTCACATGTCTTGTACAAATCAGTGCCACTTCTAATTGCTTTCCCTAGTGCCAACCTCCTGTTAAACTGGGGAATGGAAATACATCTTCTGAAAAAAAAAATGCTAGATAAATATATAGATATACACTAGAGTGTCAAAACTAAATGTGTTTTATGGGAAGAAGAATCAATGCAACATCTCCTTGTCTAAAAGCCCATCAGTCTTACCTCCATGTAAAAGTCCATAGTAAATTCCTTGTTTATGTTCAATGGAATGAAAGGTTCTTGTGGGGAGCAGTGAGGTTGGTGGAAATGAGGAGGGGTCTGTTCCAACAGTCCTGCTCACTTGGTCCTCAAGTCAGTGAGTTTTGAGAAGTTCCTTGTGGCACTACAAGAAGTTCCTTGTGTAACTACAACAAAAATTTGCAACAATGGAAAAAAATTACAAAGCTCTACAGCAATAAACATATTGAGTCTCTTTAGCTACATGGACCTTCCCTTGCTGGAATTCCCACCTGGAAATGGAGTTTTCTCTTCCATTCTTTAGCTGGAACTGGATCACTGAGCGATGTGAGGGGAAAAAAAAGAAAGGAAAAAAAAAAAAAAAAAAAAAAAAAAAAAGGGGGGGGAATTAGAGCTCCTTTTCATTTGCTATCCTTAATGATGTAAAACCATGGTATAATTAGAGCTGCAATCAGCCATTCAGTGCAGACTTGAACTCTTTTGAACAAGCCACTCTCTTCTGTTTACCCTTTAGGCTTGCAGTGAAGAGTGAGTTGAAAGTCATGCCACTTAAGCATTGAGCTGCCAGAAAATTTCAAACTGTCTTAGCAGCTGCTGATTTAGAGAGAAAGTGAGTCCAAACTGCATTTGGGACAAAAATCACAACCTGGGAGTCATCTGATGGTTACCAGAGAGCACGTTTGCCAGTGCCAAAGCCTGTGGAATGGGAAGAAAAGTTCACCATTGCCAGCAGTGTTTTCAGCTCAAGTACAGAGGGACCAGAGCTTTATACCGAGGTCTTTGTGCTGTGTTTGTATCTGTGAACTCCCTGGACCCCATCTGGCCGAGCACAGAGCTGCTGGTGCCAGGCATTGTCCATGTGCCACCCTTATGGTTGGTTTTCTTGTGGCAGCTCCTTCCCTGGACCCCCAGAACAGGAGTAGGTCTAATTCCTTTCTGCCCTCTGGTGTGCTCAGTTGACTTCTAAACTTTTTAAACATTTCTTTCTTCAAATTACCTCTTTTTTCCTTGTCTTCCCTTCTGTCCATCACCACCAGCTACCAAAGCTGCTGGTACCTTCTACTCAGGTATCTTCCACCAAACCTGTTTGGTGAATCTTTCAATTTGTCACTCAGTAGAGGTTGTTTTGAGCTGTATGCTGAAAAATACCTGATATTGTAGTACAAATAATACCATCCACACTCATAGGCACCCCTCACTGGTTAGTAAATCATATTCAGGAAATCAGAATTGTAGTATGCTTAAAGAAATATATGTCAATGTGTAAGGCCAAGATTTATTTTTCAAGCTCATTACTTCATATTCCAGGGTCATTACTTTGTAATTCCAGAGTTATGGGTTTCCTGGTTAAACTTGGGATATCAGTTGGCATTTAAAAATCTGTCTTCAATTCTTTCCTCTTGTTTATTTTTGTTACTGTGTCCTTTAAAGAGCTGGCAAGAAGGGACTCAGATTAGTGAAGCTGGTTTACACACTGTGTTAGAAATGAGATGTTTTAAAAAGTTTTGCATTGTGCCTTTTTGCCATTTTCTGAAAACAGACAATCCTAGTAAAAAAGGCATTGTTAAAATTTAGATGCAGGGAAGGAGCAGGACTGGGGGAACCTTTAGCTGGGAGTAGCTGAATCCTTTTTTTTCCAAATCACCAAGTCACTCTTTGTTATTTTCTTCTCTCTGTTGATTGGAATTATTTTCTAAGGCCAGAAGAAGCTGTTGAGATTTTAAAGGAAGTTTAAAGCAAGTTTTATGTAACATTTACTGTTCTCTCACAGCCTTATTCTGATTAGGCACCAATGTATCAAAGAGCAGACAGGAAAATCAGTTGAAGTCGGGAAAACATGAAATAAAGGAAATGTTGTAAGTTTGGATATTTTTAACAAGAAATTTGAAGTTCATACCCCTCATTAGAATTGCTTATGTGCATGTGTTTCAATCCAGTGTGCGAGTTAATTTTCCTGCAGCAGCTCCAGAGTGTTAGATACGCCTTTTTGGGACAATGCTGTGTATTGTTATGCAGCACCATACACTGATCACTGTAATTGGTTTTGTAAAGCAAGCGAGCAGAAACTTGTTTTCTCTTTGTGATAAAAATAAGCCGAACTTAACATTTAAAATCAGGTCGTCTTATAAATAATGTAATATGTTGGGATTACTGGGTGTTTTTTCTCCTTCAAAGTGCTTTACAGGTGTTAATCTTAGTGACATTAGTCGTTTGTTTTTGATGATCTGAGTTTGTGAGGTTTGGGATGACTTTGCTTACCAGAAACACAAAGAGGGAAGGTTTTTGGTGATGCTGGAGTCCATGGCAAAGCTCCCATTAGACTCCAGGAGGCAGCAGGGTTTCACCCAGGTTTTTCATGCCCGCAGATGCTACAGCCACTAAGGGTGATTGTTGGTAGCTTGCTCAGACACCAGATAGTTTAATGTATGTTACTAATGTTCATATAAATAATGCATTTGCAGGAACTAATGAATTAACCTTGCCAGGTCCTGCTGGAGTTCTTCAGTACAAGGCATCCAGTTGAAACAGTAACTGACAAACGCAAATATCAAAAAGCCCAGGTGTGCAGAAATCCTGCCTTAAGCTCCCAAAATTCCAGATATAAAAATACCACATTAGAGTTCTTTCTGATTTTTTTTTTTTCCCCGAAGCTTCTAGTATTCTTATCCAATTGCCTTTCCTAAACCATGGGAGGCCAAGGAACTCCAAACAAAGCACGTTGTCCTATGAACACTTGATTCCAAAACAAGCAGCTTTATAATATTACAGTTCTGATAATGAAGGAGACTCGGCATTGCTGGGGTATGAACATTTTAATTGCCTGCAGAATTTCCAGCTATTGCTGGTGTGATACATGTGAATTGCTGACAGTAATCTGTTAGGCATTTGAGGCCCAAGTGTTTTTCCCTCAGCTACCCTTCATTAGCTCCGTTTGCACTGATTCTCTCCCAGAAATGAGTAAGCAAATGAAGAGATGCCTGTGAAATCTGCTTTTTGGGTCAGCATCAGATTTACATGAGCTACCCTGCATTTTTGTGGCAGCATGGCCTATCTGTGCTGTAGCTTGTGTCCCCCAGATATGTGTGTCATCTGAGCTCCAAAGCTGCTTGGAAGTGTAAAATAGGATAGAACAGTTGCTGATTCATTATTTGGCATTTTGTTACACATTTTGCATTTATTTCAAAGGTTGATATGATAATCTAAAGTTTTTTTGCTATTTCATGAAGCGTGCTTTAAGGCCAGGAGGAAACCTGTGCTTTAATTACCATGTTTGGAATAGGGAAATAATGTCAGTTTTGTGTAGTCCTGCGTGCTGACAGCACAATAGTGGTGGTGTGCACGTTACACGCATGGCTGCCTTTCTGTGGCAGGGAAGCTGGATCTGCTTTAGCATCAGTAAGAAAACCAAAGCATTTGCTGAATGCTGGAAGAAGAAAAAAACAAACATGGCTGAAATCTCCTCATCAGGATGGTTTATTGCCCCAACTATCCTGTCTTGCAGAAAGCAGTAGGCTCTGAGATGAGAACTAAACAGGAGGTTGCTTATCAAATGAAAGATGAGAGCTCTGAAACTCTTCCTAAAGGGTTTGTGGGGGTTTTTTGCTTCCTTAGCTTGAGGTTTTGAAAGTCCATGCCTTTTTTTTTTTTTTTTTTTTCAGCTTATGTTGATTTGGTTTGGGTATTAAATGCTGAAGTGCTGTAAGTGGAGCAACTTAAACCCACACAGTGTTGTCTTACATCAAATGTGATGTGATGTAACACAAGGTGGCACAGCAGAACCTAATACTGTGCATTAGAGAAGGCAGATTTAGCTGGAGATGTGCCTCCCACATCTTCTTTGGGATTTGCACAGCAGGAAATGGAGCAGACTTGGAGGTGTGCAGCAAGGAGGGTTTTGTTGCACTCAGTTTTTCCTCCTTACCCTCACATACTGCCTGGGTGACATTTTGGTGTGCAAGTAAATAATGAGTTTTTATCAGCCACACTGCAGGTAGGTGCAGTAGCTGCTGCCTTGATTTGGCATTATAATAACCAGCTATAACAGAAGTAATGAGGTGTCAGAAATCCAAGAAAGGTCTTTGTTTATCACTGTAATTAAATACATTTGGAGAGTCATTAAAAGCAATAGCAGGTGGGCAAAACTGAGGAAGAAGGATGACTTTGTAATGGACTAGTCAGTGGTTTTGTTCTGAAATGGATTGCTTTTAAATATCTGTCCACATGTCTCTAAGTCTCTCCATTCTGAATTTAAATGTTTTTCCCATTCTACATTGGGATTTTATGTTTATTCATTTTAATGTTTATTCTTGTCTTGATCAGAGAGATTTGTTTTTGTGATAGTGATATTAGTTAGATTATACCAGCTTTAAGACTCAGTTAACCTGTGCCTTTTGTGCCAGGAGACTTGCAGTGCACCATAAATTGGGGTTAAGAACCTGGCAGGGCTTGTAGGCCAGACAGACCTGGTAGTGGAGGCTGAGCTTTAGGGAGGTGACACAGCTGGCTGAGGACAATGGGACAAGTCAGGGCTCTCTGGCTGGGAGCACATGAAGGTGATGTTGGTAGGGATGTGCAGGTAAATATCTCCTCAGAAATTTCCTTTCCATCCTTCAGGATTAGTCTCGGAGATGTACAGGTTACATCCTTGAAAGTATATCAAGTTATTGATCTATTTTAATAGAAAACTATTTTCAAATTAATAAAGTTGTGTTTTGTGGGAGCACCCATAAAACCATTGTCCTCTAGTAGAGCTTTTTGGTGTGCCATGTGTACATGTGCACTCCCCAGGTCTGAATCTGCCTGAGCATTCTGTAAATGCTAGCTTATTATTAAGGGGTGTTATATATTAATAGCAACATCCAACTAATGCCAAAGAGCCTCTGTGCAGGCTGTTCACCAGACATGAAACATGAGAATCTGCCATAAGCCACCCAGTTGGAGCACGTGGATTTACACCTTGTAGCAGTGCTGTGGTAAATCTGAAGACAAACACTGTCACTGAGCAGGATAAATACAGATGTGACTGGAGCAAAATAGTTTCTCCTCTCTCCTGAGCTTGCAGTGGCAGTGGGGTTGGCCTGGAGGTGCTGCTGCCCTTTGCCACCTCCGTGGTCATGCCCTGGGACAGGGAGCTGGGGAGAGGAGCCACAGGACTGGGCAGCTTCAAAACTGCAGCATGCACCCAGAATCGAAGCTTGCAACTCGTGGATTTTGTTGGCTTCTGGAAAAGGATAGGTACCCTCATGGATATGTATGCTTATGTATATGAAAAACAGATATATCATACTGTGCGTGCACACTCCCTTATCTGTGTAAGAAGAACATGGGGGCCTGTAATTACTGTCCAATTCCAGTGTTTAGCTTCTGAAATTTGTGAGATTTCAGAAGTTTAATGTTCTATGTACATATTTGTTTAAATATCAACAAAGGTTTTCATCTAAGCATATGACTCTGACAGCTTGAGCTTTATGATAAGCACTTCATTTAATGAGCTTCAAAATAAAAATACAAGAACTGCTGACGTGCTTTCAACCATAGGCTAGATGGGTAATTGTCACACTAATTCTCAATCTCTTTATTATCTTACTGTCTTGGAATTATCTTATATGTATATTACTGCATAGTTAAATTTATATTTTCATAGTAATTAAATAGCATTTTATTAGCCTATATCTTTTTTACTGCTTCTAAAATCAATTCTCATTTGAGATGCTGAAAATATGACTGAGACTTTAATGGCGAGGAATTGTTCAGCATCCCAACCAAAAATGAGTATTTGAGACTAATAAAATTTAGCATCTTTAGAGCATCTAGAACTGAAATTCTTCCTAATGGCAATAATGTTCTATGCCTCATTATGCTTTTCGTTAGTGACAGTGGGTTAATAATGCCCAAGATGATCTCTCAAAACATTGCTTTCTTGGCATTAGCATCGAACATTAGCATTAGAAATGTTGCAATTTTCACTACATTTGGTAGTTACCAAACTTGATTTATGGCAGGGCTATATTACTGCAGTGTAAATTACTCTCTTGCTTAAAGCTTGTATAGCATAGCTAATTTTTTTTTTTTTTTTGCTAGTGCAGTGACACTCTTGTTATGCAAATCAAGATGATGAGCAGAAAAGTTTAGCAGGGACACGTAGGGGATTTCTTCTTGATTTTTTCTTTCTTCTCCTTATGCCTGCACAGACTTGCCTCTCTTGCTGCTGATTGTTCTCGTCTGGAAAAGATGAACTTCCATCTAATCTTTTAAGTAGTATTTGTCCTTTATTAGAAATTCTTTGGCAGTGGATCATATGGAATCAAGGGGATTGCTTTGTCACCACCAATCTCCTGTCCCCTGCCTCCCCCAGCAGCACTAATGGCCATTAGCGTTAATTATTTAAAGTTCCTTGTTTTGCACACAGAAAGCAGCAATCAATGTTCAATGCCAGGTATATGGTTGTGCACCCCTTGACTCCAGTACTTTACCTAAATCTCATCTTTCAAAGCGTCTATTTTCTTTGGTACAGCCTTTGGTTTTTATTCAGCATGGTGTAAGTGCTATTTAGAAAGCTTGAAGGTTTTATTTTTTTTTCCAGGCAGGAACATTTTCTCTGTAAATGTTAACCTTGGGACACAGTCCAAAATCTTTATTTTCTTGTGTTTTTCTTCGTCTCCAATTAATTTTCAGCACTGGTGCATTCTGGGCTGCAGGTGACATAAGGGCAAAACCCAGAGTGTGACCTTTCCTCTTAGACTCACCCATGGCTTATTTTGCTCTTGGATATAAATGGTCCACAAGCTGTCCAAAATGGAAGAGTTAAGGACCTCTGAGAAGTGAAGATCTAGAAGCAGCTGTTCTTCTCTTTCATGTACAAACCACCCCCAAAACTGAAAAATGTTGAGAAGTTTGCAGACATTGTAACCCATATATGAGATGATAGTCAGGCCTCCAGACTGGCTCTTAGCAATTCCAGGAGCCTTTGTCCTGTGGGTGGGTTGTGCAAACTACTGAATTCTTCCAACTTCAGTCAAAATCCCCATTGAAATATATAATTTGTGGGGGGTGGGGGGGTGTGGTGAAAAGCAAAGTATTCACAGCAGCTGGCCTCCACATGTCCAAATTGTTGGGATGGGCTGACTGCATGGCTCCTGTAATGCCTGTAGATAAGTTTTCCTTAGGATTCCACTTTAGATACATTTGACCCACCATCTCTAAAACACAGGGCTGTGGAGCAGCACATATTGTGTCTGGTGTCCATTTAGGTGATTTGGGGGCATTGGTGGCATTCTGAGCTCTCATCAGAACCAGACCCAGGCTGTGGTGTAGGTTTGCAGTCACACATTGTATTCTGTGTATGCTCAGTAAAGCAGAGTTGGCCATGTTTTGTGGTCTTCCCATGTTACTTAGGTTCATAAAAACAAAGGAGTTGAGGAAAAAAAAAGTTCCTTTAAAAATTGCATGTTAGAAACAGCAACACTTGGGGTGAAGTTCTGTCCCATATGTTCTTCCATGAACTCATCATGAATAGGGTTAGCAACCTTACGGCTTCCCAAAAGTTTTACCACTCAAGACTGCACAGTTAACACCAATAATATTAAATAAACTGAATTATGGATTTAATTCGTGGGTCACATCACTCACAACATAACACAGTGTCATGCAACAGAAGTACAGCTCCTCATGTGCATGGAGAATGCTGAAGTCATGCTACAAAACTTGCTTAATGATTTGCATTTTTTCCCCTATGTTACAAAATGTAGTTGAGCAGATGGATGCAGCCAGCTGTACACAGAGCTTTAGGGAGTACTGAGGAGAAAAGGGAGAGGGTTTTGTTAAGATAAATGTAATAATCTCTGTGATAATTAGTTTAATTTAGATCCCTGCATCTGACTCATTTTTGACTAACCTTGTATGAGGTCTTTCTTGCTTTACTGATGGGTCTGTGAATTTAGTTTGATTACAACCCCTTTTTTTGTTCTTGTGGATTGCTCACTGATCACTGATATTTTTCATTAAGCAGTTGCTTTATTACACTGTTATTTAGAGGGAAGTAATTTGTGTTTTCTAATTAATTTAATTCCAGGCACATTTAGTAAGTAGCTACAATGAGCCCATTCAAGGGGTTTTAGGTCATATTGACATTGTTTACCAGATGTGCTCATTTGTTTTAAAACATTATTAACTCTGTGGTGACAACAGCCCTGTGTGATTGCTTGACTCTTCCATCTTTTCTAATCTGTATCTCCAAAATCCCCCAAAATTAGAGAATGCATTTCAGGTACTAGTGAGAGATTCCTGTAAGTATCAAATCACAGATAAATGATATTGCAATGTCAGTATAAACTAATACTATTCTGTTACTGGGTTTGAGGGCATAGGAGGGACAAAAAGCCTTCTGGCTCCTCCTAGCCAGGGATGTGAAACCATTTATACAACCACCAAAAAGCTGGATAATGCCAAAAAGATGCAGGCTGGGTGTTTAGTCTATGCTAAGCACCATTTACCTCTGAAAATGGTGGCCCATTTACCTCTGAAAAAGTTGCAATGAGGTTTCAAAAGAGAATTGGGCACCCAGGAGGATGAGCTTCCAAGCAAGGCATAGCATGAGCAGTGATGGGACATGCTAATGCAGTCCTAAGGCCAGGGCTGTAATTCGCAGTTGTCACTATCCCAAATTCATGGGCTTGGGAAATGTTTTCACCAGAAGCTTTTTGGAAAAGCTCAGCATTTCCTTGCTAGTGGAGCTCCCAGGATTTGGGGGTTATTGGAGCACTTTGTGTTCATCGCTGTTAAATGCTGAATCTATTCCATCATCTGAGTGTGAAAACTCTCCATTATACCTATCACTTGCTCATTTGGCCTGCTGTGTCAGGAGCTGGAGTTCTAAAATGAGACCCTAATTAGATGAATAAATAATATTTTCACAGGAAAATGTACAGGCAGGTTATTCCCCTGACTGCAAGCTTGTCCCATGAAAAACTAGCAACATTTGTGAACATGTTCTGCAGTCACTTATTTTGGTAAGAAGTAAATTATTGCTTGTTCTGCAGCAAAGTCTGGCACAGAGCAGCGACACTGTAAGATTCATTGGCCTCTGAAGGACCCACCAAACAATAGCCTTGATGTGTTTTCCATTATTTTTCAACTGTTTTCCATCTCTTTGGGGTTGGAACAGCTGACATTAATGACAAACTTTGAAGGAAAGGTTTGTTCAGTAGTTCATACTTACTAAATTTTAACATTTAATGCTTGTGATGCAATAGACTGAATTCTGATACAATTTGACCCAGCAGCTCACCTGCATTTCCACTTTATTTTTTTGGAGGGAACATTAAAAATGTTGTTAAATCTTTCCTATTTTATGCTGGTCTGTTAAGGGTGTGTGTGTGCATGGGGATGCATTCTATGTATTGATTTAATAGGAAAGATCATCTCTTGGAAAGGGAGAGTAAATGTGTGTGCATGCCTGTGGAAGGAGGGAGACAGAGAGAGAGAGGAGAATATCTGTATGTTTACCTCTGTGATAAATGATGCCTGATAAAAATGTGACTTGCCATGAACATTATGAGTATTTTCCTCTTTAAGGGTATTATACAAACACAGTCCCCATCAGCAGAAATGAAGCTGCACTCTGATTGTTCAGTTCAAACAGTTTGATGTTTCATTGTCTCTCAATCAATCAGTGCCTCGAGGGGTATCAGGTATTGGCTGGGAATGCATCAGAGTGACATGCAGAGCACAGATATTCCTCAAAAGCTTGAAAATATTTCATTTTAAATACTCGTTACAGTATGCTCTCCCAGTCTGAGAGCAGCAGCAAAGTGAGCTCAAATTATAATTTTTGATTGTGGATCTTCCCTATTCAGTGCTAACATCTCCCAAATTACCTTAAAATAAGCATCTTCCTAGACAGATTTGTCATTCACTTGCATGGCTTGTTTTGTTCTCTGTGCAAAAGTTAGATGAGGGCATGGGGTTTAGAATAAACAAATGCATAAAGTAGAAAACGTAATGCGGCATAAATGCCACATAAATCACATCCTAAAGACAAAAGCAGATTTCAGACATCTGAATTACTGAGCACTTAATGTGGAGTGTAATCTGTGTTTTGGTTTATGTTTGTTTCTGGAACGTCACACAGAGAAAAATACAGGGGGTTTCTTCTCTCTTCCAACAGTGGGGGGAAAAGGGAGGTCTTCACCCCAAGAAAGAGCTTTTCCTGCGTTGTAGGTAAACCCCCAGGCAAGTGTCTCCTTTGCTGCTGGCAGCTGGGCTCTGTGCACAAGTAGTTGATTGGAATCTCACTTGAGGTCTCTTGCTCATCACAGACTGAGTAAGAGGCTGCTTCAAAATGCAAAATTATCCTTGAAAACACCTTCTCTGGTGCCCTCCTTTGTTCCTTTACATCACCTGCAATCTGTGCAAGCCCCCCTTCTCCAAGCTCCCTAGCATCCCCCCCAGGGGTCAGGGCGCCGGTAGTGCTGCTCTCAAGGCACAGCTCTCTGAAATTGGACCTAACAGATAAAACCTCCGGCTCTGAAGATTTACACTTAGGATGGACAGGAAGGAAAACGTGTGTTTTTCCAGTAACATTGATCATTTTAGGGGAGAAAAGCTTATTATTCCTCATGCTTTTGTTTTTCCTTTGCCCAGCCCACACCTCTCAGCTCAAGCCCAATGCACATTTCCCTTAAAAAAAAAAAAACAGTTCTAGAGAAATACTTTTTAAAAAATCAACCTGTTTCCCCTGCGCCGCCGCGATTGGTCCGATCGCCATCGCCGAGCCGACCGCGTCAAAAGCAAAGAGCCTCGGCTTAATTGTGAGCTAAGGCTCTGTAATCCAGGGGAGCGCTTGAGACCGTGCCCAGGCAGGCAGGCAGGCGCTGAGGGCTGTGGGTTTCTCTCGCAGCCTGCTGGCTCTGCAGCACAAGTCAGCATAGCTAATGCAGGGAGAGAGAGCTCTCCCCCCGCCGCCGCGTCCCCGGCTCTGCCTGCCTCTGCCTCTCGCCGGGCTTTGATTCGATATGAACAGACTGGTAACTCCGGAGCGAGAGCGAGAGCTGACATGACTCTGCAGATGGCTACCTTCGGATGATACACCTAGGGGTTTTTTCTTTAAGGGGAGGTAACGCTTAATGCTAATGTTTATTTTTCCCTTGTTGCCATTTTTCAGGACTGCCAGTCCCAAAGAAGAGCCCAAAGTCGGTAAGCACTTTTTCAGCTACTATTTCTGTCTGTTTGTCTGCTTTGAAGGGAAAAAGCATGAGTTTGGCTTATCTGCTTTCTGGGTCTCGATTGTTTTAAGTTGTCTTTCTGTTGCAACCATGATTACCTTGCACGGCTCCTGCTGCATGGGGAGATGAGAGGGGGATGCAGTACGGAAGGGGGACTTGTTTGCAAATAAAGCCTCAGGTTTACAAATCCACTTCCCTGACAGAAGAGCTTCTCTGTCGTTTAACTTACTCAAAAAAAAAAAAGCTATTGTTTCTTTTTGGAAAGATGGGAGGCTCCACCTTCTTGCCAGATACCAATTCCTGACGGGTGTTCATAGGCACCAACCTTCTCCATTAACTCACTGAGTTTTCTTGAGAACCCTTGGCTGAATTATTAACAGAAGGGGAAAGCATGCACCTTGTTGGGAGAGACAAAGCACGAACAGAGCATGGTTACAGTTCCCAGGGAATACAGTCAGCTGTCCGAGTCCCTGCTCTGGAGGCATTTCCATACTGAGCAGGATTGTCCTGCAGGTGTAAGATTCCTCATTTTTTAAAAAAGCAACACAGAACAATATTTTCTTGTCCCCTCCGAACGTGTTTCCATGTAAAGCTGTTACCTGGAAACATCTTAGCATCTTAGCTAGCAGCACAGAAGCTGTGATCTAAAGTATCGTTAAAGCTCCATGAATGATATTATGGAAGAAATTAATGTGCTATTAGTATGCAACAGAAAGCAATGTTTTGTTTTTAAAGGGAATGAAATACCTAAAGCCTGAAAGTTTGCGGTTATCTGTTTAGAGTGGAGGACAGACAAAATTCTCTGCCAGGAGCTTTGGCGAAGCAAAGCAAGTGAGGCATTTGCCGTGCTGTAAGATGGTGTGAAACTTCTTCCCCAACAGTCCCTGGTGGTGCCAAAACCTGCAGCTGGGCACAGCCCACCTCGCCGCAAACCTGGGCAAGAGGTTCAGGGAGCGGCTCAGCAGAAGGCTCTTGATTTTAATACGAGCTCTCTGCTCATCCAAAAAGAAAGCCCTGAAATAATTAATGTGATTCTGATGGCTTAGGGCAGCGCTGATTAAAGTCATGTGAGCCCAGGCCTGTACCATTGTCAGCTCACATTAGTGTTGGGAGGCAGGAGTGCGGGGTGTGCTCCTCGCCGATCACAGCCCTGTCAGCCCCTGCCCACTCGCCGCTGTCACACGCGGGGTTATTTCAGCACCAGAGGCGAGTGTGTAAAATACAGATGTGCCTGGCACGTTTCTGTGCTCTGCCTCCCCTTTCTCCCCCGCTGGGAGCAGGATTGGCCGCACGCGATCCGGACTGTGACTCCTGTCATTAAACCAGCCCTCATCCCGGAGCCTTGGTCTTTCCAGAGCGTGGGTGTTCCCACTGTGCCACACACACGTTTGGCATCGGGCAAAGCGGGATCCTGCCGTGTCAGGCACCTCTCTGGTCCACAGCTATGCACAGTGAAAATATGAGCTGCATGTGAATCCATGTCAGGATAATGCCACCTTGGTGAACAAAGAGGCTGCTTACAAACAGTAGCTGTGCAACAGCAGATTTCTCTCTGCTGTTTGCTCTGAGGAGCCTGTCAGCCTGGGGGAAGCTGGCATTCCTTCGCCTGCCTCTCCCAAGCCTTCTCAGGGTTCCTCCAGCAATTTTTCCTAGGTGGTGCTGTTGCCTCTAAAGCGCAGGATTCCCAAAAAGCGGAGCCTCCAGTTCCCCTGGCTGCACAGGGGGTCGCTGGCAGCGCAATTAGCAGTGATGTTGTGCTCACTGCAGCATCGTGCGGCAGCTCTAATGAGCGGCCGCTCCTTGCAGGGCAGAGCCGGCGTGGTGCAGCCGCTCCTTCCTCCCCAGGCATCGCTGACGTGTGGGGATTGAGCATGGAACCTGCAGCAAAGTGCCTCGGGGCGTCTGTGTGCAGAGGAGGAAACTCCCCAGGCTCTCTGGGATAGATTTACACCGACCCCAGAGCTCTCTGGCCAAAGCCACATTCAGAAGCAGGGAAGTGGTGGTGTCAACACTGTCCTCCCTTGGTTAGTTGAAAGGCTGCTGCTCCACTGCAGGGAGCAGGGAGTCCAGCCTGACCTTCTTGGCCATGAGGATTCCCACTCATGACAGGGAAGAGCCCTGCTGGCACTGTCCCTGTCTGGGTTACCATCTCTGAGCTCTGCCCACAGGGATGCCCTGAATGCCAGGGACTCCCAGCTTGCTGCTGCCCCAGCAGTGATGGGGTGAGTGCAGGAGCTGCCATCAGAGCCCTGTGCCAGGGGCTGTCCCCAGCACAGCTCAGCTGTGGGGCTGGGGGGGACTTGCTGCCCATTTCCCCCATGCCCTTTGCTCAGTGCACAGGGACTGTTTTCCAGCATTTCTTGTATGATAAACAAGCTGCAGTTAGAGGACAGCACACATCGAGGCTGGGAGCTTTGATCTTGGCTTGTGCTTGTTTTTTGTTTCTTCTGCTGCATCAGGGAAGTCACGACTCAGGTGTCCATCCTCATCTGCTTTGCTCAAGAGATGAGCCCACTCTCATTTCCTCATATCCTTTCCCAAAGCCCAGACACATTCCCCACATAGTGCCAGTGGCTGCTCTTCCTTAAACAAGTTCTGTTTTCTGTTCTCAGCCCCCAGTCCTGCATTCCCCAGAGGCCAACTTCAAGCTGTTGGTACTCCTGGCTATGGTGAGGTGTTAAAGCTGTGGAGACATTTGTTGGTGCTGGGGCTGTGACAGAGCCTGAGAAGTTTTATTGCCTTCAGCTCAGTTTTGCTGGTCTGTACTTGTCAGTCTTGGTGTATCTTCTGACAAACTTTGCCCTTCTCAGATTTTAAGGAGAGTTTTTCAACCTTGGTGAAAGAGCTGAATTAGTAAAAAACCCTTTTCCAGCTGTACATTGGACTGGACATTTCCAAGTGTTTTATTCCCTTTCCCCTCACCAAGGACATGCTCCCAGCAGCTCCCTGTGCTGCTTCTTTTTTTCTTTTTTTTTTTTTTTTTAATTTCCCATTGATTATCTTTTAGGCGAAAATGGATAATATTTTTTATTGACCATCTAGAGATATACATTTTAAGCATGAAAACTCTCTAGCACAGCATTTTCCCCTGCAATTGTCCTGGTATAACATGGATGAAAACAAACTTTATTTTTTTTTCCTTCTTTTTTTTTCCTTGTTGCTTGCATCAAAATACTCCACAAGGGGGCAAAGATTCCCACTTCCAGCTCAGTTTACTGTCCTGCCAGGACCAGCTTCTCCAAAAAGCTCTACAGTACAAAATCTGCAGCTAGATCAGAAGATGGGATCACTGCAGGGGGGATAAAATGCAAAGCTCTTCCAAAAATCAGATTTCTTTTCTTTTGGATTTAAATAAGTGCATTGTCAGCATAGCTGACTTGTGACCAAAAATGCAATTCCTATGCACAGCTACTCCCAGACAAGAGATTGTCACATTTTTTGGGTGGATAAGCAGCACCAGGGGTTCTGCCAATGTCCTGTTTTTGTCAGGAAGAGAAATTGTTTCCATAGCGAGTCTGTACAAGACATCTCTCTCCATTCAGAGCCCAGGGGCTTGGGTAGAGCATGAGAAGCTCCAGTTTCCCTTGTCTTTATTTTGTCATGGCTGTAAAACAGTATCAGGGTGATTATTTTATCCCATCACCTGTATTTAAGTGTGCAGTCTGCCTAAATGGACTCAAGGTAATCACCATAGCCTTGATTTCTAGCCACTCTTGGTAAAGGTCTTTCTGGCGAGCCACTGATGCTCATCAGCAGCTCTGGAGAAGATCTCTCAAGAATCAGAGATGCTCTTATGGCTCAGGCAGTTCAGTGCCCCGTGCTCTTTGTAGCTCCTTGGAGAGGTCAACACAGTTCAGCTGATCTGCTTTACTTGACACTGAAAACCACGATCAGCACCTCAGGGTGAGGTCAGAACCTCCTGCTCTGTCCCCTGTGCTCATCTGCTGCTTTCCAGCCTGTGTGTGTGAAGTGAGCAAGCTGGACAGTAGGATTCAGACCCAGGAGGATTGGTCCTAAAGCTGGGCACAGGGCAGGGAATGGATGGACCAGCCATCCTTGTCCTGGCATTTGCTGGCATTTTCCCTCTTGGGAAAGCTCTGTGTGTACCAAGACACAAACTTCATGTGGGCAGTGCCCCTGGCAGGGACCAGGATGGTCAGACCCCTGCAATTCCTTGTGGGTGTGATGTGCTGAGGCTGCTGCAACATGTGGCCCCCAAGTTTGGCCCCCAAAGCCTTTTTGGCCTCCTCTGGTGATATGAAAATCAATAAATATTGTCTTGAATTAATTTAATTACAGACGTTCCTTATTACCATGGTTACATTTCCCTTGCTTTGGTCCCCTCTCAACCTCTTAAATAGAGATATTTTTAAAGGAGTTATTTTTTGGAAAACCACCAGTCCCACTAAAGAGATTATCATCTATTTCTTGAAAAATACCTGTATTTGCAATTGCAACTCTAGCTAATTAGAGGTAGTTTTGATTGAGATACGCTGACACTTCCATTTGCAATCCAAATACAAAACAGAATTCACAGTTTGTTTAAAATTTAAACCTTCTTCTATCACAAAGTGAGAGCACTTTTTGAGGTTCAAACTTTGTTTCTTTTTAAATCAGAAAGCTTTCAGGGAGTTCTCATTATTTCCCTAAGGGCTGAAATAAAGCTTCACATTTTAGTCTCTGTCCTCCACTCTGTCCTCCATTCTGTTACCAGCTATTTCCAGTGAGATTGGCCTGAAGTTTCACAGGATGCTTGTAGTTATTTTAGTAGTTTGGCCAAACAAACCAATCCAGATGGCTGGACTGAGAGATGTATTTTTTTTTTTATTTTTTATTTTTTAAGTTGATTATCCCCAGCATAGCTATTTCAAAATGACTTCATTAAAAATTGAAGGGCTGCATGTGAATTAGCTTCATTTACCACTTAAAAAGCTAAAAATGTTGGAAATTGCTTCAGATATTTGTATTTGAAAGTCTGCAGATGAGTAATCACAGCAGGTAAGCTTTGTTCAAAATTGCTTTAAAGGACAAAGGCAATTTCACATTCCAGTCAATCGAGATACCCTTTAAAAAGATGCTGCTGATGGATCAACAACTCGAATGGAAGGCTGAGAGGTCAACATTATTTGAGCTGTTGAAGCTGGGATATTTTTTTCTCAGCATAAACCTGAAGAATGTGCAACCTCACAATAATTTCACAAGGGTTTTTGGAGGTTTTTAAGATGTTAAAAGAGGGCACTTTGCATGGTTACTTTCTCCTCTATCATTAATTCAGCTGCTCTATGATGGAGCTTTGGCTACCCGGTGTCTGGTGTTCAGAGTGAGCCAAGGGAGCCAGTGAGCCCCACCATGCTGATCCCATCTGTGGCTGCTGCTGGCTTCTCTCCCCACCCCAGTTTGGGTTCCTAGAGAGAAGTACCTGAACACAGGGATTTCTGTTGGAATGTTTTCAGATACCCTCTGCCAGCAGGAGGCTGAACTTTCCACCTGAGGTTTATTGGTGTGAGTGGCTGACCCCTTTTAACAGGGAAATAGTGGATGTTGGAAAAACAACCTATGGGATGCTGTTCTTTCCAGCCACCCTGTGTCACAGCAACCCTGGGAACACAGTTCCCAGTTCCAGAGCAGGTGGGGGATTGCCCTCAACCTTGGTGGCAATCCAAGGTTCATCTCAAAAGAGCATTAAAAAGCATTTGCTGCACAGTGTGGGGAGCTCCTGTTGAGGATTTTTCTGCATATTGAGTAGTACAAATCCTGGCAATACAAGTGTGACTTGTGCTTCATTTGAGCACACAGCTGTGAATTTGACTTAAGAACTATATACCCTACTTAGCTAAATAGTAAGCAGTCAGAACTCTTGACACACTACTTTGGAATAAGCCCTGAGTTTAGATGGATGCATTTTTTCCTGTTTTAGTATACTTAATTAAAACAAATCAAACTTCAAATAGACATTTTCACATTTGTTAAGGTCTGCAGAAGTCCCTTGGATGCTCTGGGGAGCAGAGCTATTAAAGGGGTATTCTGTTGTCCACACACTTGTAACATGGGGAGTTGCAAGAGCTGCAGAGAAAAAGTGATCTTCCATAGTAAGGGCTGTGCTTGAATCTGTTTCAGAGGGACAGTTTGTTTTCACTGTAAAATCTGGTAGTCCTTCCATTTTCTTTCAGGCTTAAGTTAGACCCAGATGTTGTCTGAATAGAGGGCTGTTGTGATTTTCTGCCTTAATTCAGGAAAAAATAAGTGTGTTGAAACTAGTCACCTATAGTGAGATTTAGATCTGTCTTGTGTGTGCGATGGAAAAATGCTTTTTTAATGATAAATTAACTTTGTTTTGTATATCCCTTTCTGTCAGTCTGCCTATCAGTATCTGTCACCAGGGAATTTAACTGTACCCAGCATTAAGTGGGTATCAGCAAAACTCTGACTTATATATTTACTTACGTGCGTGCAGAAAAGCCTGATCAAAAGAACGGGAGAAAAACTGATGGAAAACACCCACTCAGCGACCAATAACTGTCTGTTCTCTCTCCCCCTTTTCCACTCGCTCCCTTCCTTTACAGCAACCACTTGAAAGGAAAGACAGCCAAAACAGTTCCCAGCAGAGCGTCTCGAGCCACCGCAGCGGGCACACCGCGTCCCCCGCGCACAGCACCCAGGTGCTGCCCGACTACACCGCCCCCGAGGCGCCGGCCCCCGACCAGCCGGACACTTCTGGGCAGAAAAAGCCAGATCCGTTCAAAATCTGGGCCCAGTCCAGGAGCATGTATGAAAGCCGACGTGAGTATGAAGCAGGTGTAGTTGCTAAGGCTACGGCCACGGCAGCTGCTCCCTGTGTATTTTCTTTGCGGAGGAACTGAATGTTTTTTGGGTTTATGCTGGAGATGCGAGGCTTCCGCTGGTTAATTTGGTGTCCGTCGGTGAGATCCGCTGCAGTTCACTCTGTCATGAGGATTGGATTTAGATCATGTCTAGCAAAGGGCACTTAGACCAGAGCTTAATATGAAAAATCCCTTTAAAATTAAAGACCGTCTTTTCCCCTGTATTTTTATGGTGCTTTTAAATTAGGCTGGAGGAGAATTTTCAAGTTTGTTATCCAGATCCTAAACTCTTTTTTGAGGTTAAGACTCATTATCTGATATGCAGAGGAATTTCAGTAAGGAGGGGAAGTATTTAATTTGCTGAAATTCATATCAGATGCTTTTCAGCCTCACTCTGGGGAGGAGAAAATCCAGCTGAGCCATTTTACTTTGACCAGAGTGGACACTTTAACAATACAGATATTAAATGCATATTGTAAGTGGCTTTTATGGCAATTAATAATCTGCACACTTGGCTAATAATTCAGCAGGGTTTTGACTCTGTTCCAAGACTATAAATGTGGTTTCAATCAGTTTCTTCTCGGGAAACAAAATAAACACATTGGCTTTGCTTTAATTGCACTGCTGAAGATGATCAAATCTGTAAAAGCTTCTTAAAGAGTTAGAGTATTAAGTTCATTTTGAAAGGCAGTAGTTACTTTAGTTACAGGAAAAGGAGTTTAGTGCTCTGAGAGTATCACCTGCAGTTTGATTTTATTGTACTAACTGGAAATTGGTAAAACCAGTAAGAAATTAGCCTTTACCTCAGAGTGAAAAATGGTAGGACTTTTTTTTTTTTAACTGACCAAATGAATCACTTTGAAGTCTTATATCCTGGAAAAATTAAATCATGAGTCACCGTTTCTTGGCTGAAGATGCACCTCTTTGGATTGAATATCTCAGCAATGCAGTTTGTAGGGTGTCTCTGCTTTTGTGCACTGCTTCCCTTCCCATCCCTTCCTAGGGATTAGGTGTACTGACCCTGCAGGCTCTCGGGCCAGGTCACACTGATCTGCAGAGTGCAGTGACAGAACTTGTATGTGCAGCTCATTGAAATAGGAAAAGGAGCTGAGGGACAGCAGCTCCTGAGCCCTGCAGAGTTGTGGGCAGAGCTCCTCCTTCTCCTGCCTGGGTGGACAAGTGTCCCCTGGCACTGGCCTTCCCACTGCCCAGCTCATGTGGTTCCCCTTGGCACTGTGCTCCCATTGCCTCTGACCCCCTGCAGCTACTTAGCTAATTTCTAATTAACTGTTTAACTCTTACTAATTAGTCATTAGTATCAGCTTAGCAGCCTTAACTCCTGCCTCTCTTTCCTGATAAAACCCAAGACTGAGCTGGAGAAACCCTGAAGTGCACAGGCAGGCAGTCATCCTTCTGTGTCACCTCCTCGCTCTTTCCTTGATGGCTGCAGTTATCCTGTAGAGATTTTGTCCTTGCCTGGGGCTAGAGCCCTTCAGAGGCCTTTTCACAATCTCTTGACCTGGTGGTTTCCCACACCCCATCTTTTCCTGTGCCACAATCCTCATGCTTAGGCCTGTTGCTAGACTGGGATCTGCTACACCCCTTCATCTTCCCTGTCTCACCTTCCCATAGTCCAGCATCTCTGTAGTGGGGCTGATCCTCTTCTGCTCCTTCAGTCCTTGCCTCTTGCCTCTTTACCAGATAAGACCTGTTTGAACATCGGTGCTTTTCTATGAACTTTTCATCCCATTGCTGTTCCCTTCCATGAAGGTGTTTTCTGAGACTTCTTGGTTTTGTAAATAGAGTTTTTTCGGAGAATGGTGGAAGTGTGATATGGTCATATCTCCTTTTAAGCCATTAGAAGTGTCCAAGAGCCTATGAATTTCCAGCTCTAAGTTGGAGTGAAACACATTCACTGGGGATTAACTTGCACTCTTAGCTAGTGACATGGCTTTGCTGTGGGTAATGAAATGTGAAGAAAAGCAGGAAAGATAAGTGAAAAATTGAGTTGGATGTGCTCTGTCTACTTTTGTGGTCTGATCCCAAAGCATGACCAGAGGTTTTACTTCGAGGTCAGTGGTCAGCTCCTCCTTCTCTCACCAAGTCCTTATTTCATCCCCAGTCTCATAAGTGAAATCTGTGGTTCACAGCTGAAACCTGGCTCTGCTGCCCTGGGGGCTTGGGGTGAAGCCCTGTGTTTCTTTCCCTTTGTTGTGAACCTGAATCATCCCTTTGAGACTCATTCCCAGTGTTTCCCAAGCGTGGCTCTGGGGTCATTTGCAGGGAACTCTGCTGACACTGAGCATCAGAGCTTTTGATGGGAGGAACCATTCCCTGGAGCCTCCAGATTCTCTGTCAGCTCCACCTGTGCTGTTCTTCTTGTTTTTACCCAGCTGCAGTTGGGTTTCACTCCAGTGCCACCTTTGACTGGTGGGGGAAAAGTCATGTCTTCTCTTTCCCCTTTACTTGGGCACCCATTTCCTCAGGCATTGGGACTGTCATCTCCAGTGACATCTTTAGCTTTGGATGCTGGGTGTGGCTCTCTCTGCAACCTCCTGATGGAGGTGTGAGCAGAACCTAGTGAATATCTTATGCACAGCAGGAGGATGTCACCCTAGTGCCAGAGCTGAGGGTGGGTGACACCTCCAGCAAACAGGGAATTTGGTGGGTTCTAAAAAGCTCCACTACCTGAGGAGCCCCAGCACAGCTCTTCTGCCACTCCAGCCAGGGCTTGCTTTCTGGTAATTGCTGGTCTTAAATTTTAAAAAAGCCTGAAAAGAGTTCTAAAATGTTCTTTTGAGAGGCAGGGTTTTGAATCCTCAACAAGTGGACTGAGAAGCAGCAACAAGCCTTTGTGTTGAAGTATATGATGAATTTAAAAAGGACAGAATTTTAGAGCGTTAGATCATCCTAAGTGTTTTATTTTGTCCCATTTTTGAAATTGTTGAGCATAAAAAGAGCATAGTGCAATTTTTCAAGTGCAGTTGACACAAGAAGGTGAATTCATTAGCTCCAGCCCAGACAGATTTATTTTTCATCTAAAAATCATATTGTAAAGAGGTTTTATTCAATATATGAATTCCTCTTCTCCAAGATATTTCTAAGAAGTACTGAATCTGTAATGAATACCTACTGCCTTTTTCTCTGGAATGCATCCCGCTGTTACTTACATTGATAATAAGAATGTAGACACAGAAACCAAAGGCAACATTTTAATTTTTCAGAATTTGTAAAATTCGTTCTTCCTCTTCAAAAGTTGTCTTTGGATCAGTATTTCATTAAAAAAAGACTGTATTTGCCTTATGTGACCTGTCTCACTGAAGTCATTGGTAGAGCACAATTAGGTTGAAAAGCACCAGCTTACCCATAATTGAGTAAAAGCATGTGTTTTTATGATTTACCCAATGCATCTTAATATCAGAAGTGCTCCAGTTCTGCGGAGGAGAGCCACAGATGTTGCTTGTTTAGGGGAAGAAAAAAAAAAAGGAATAAAAATTAAGATAGAATTAATAATGCCAAGCTAAGCAAAGGCTCCATCACTGTTTCTGGACTCTGGCTGAGGGGAAGCAGATTAGAACTGCAACTTTATTCCACAAATGCGAGTTAAAGCTCCTTCATGTGGAGCTCCCCGGGGTGAGGGGATCAGCCCTGCAAGGTGCTGAGTGTTTGGGCTCGGGTCCAAGGGAGCTTATTTCCAAGCTGTAAACCCAAAGGTGTGCTTTAAGGCTAAGGCTGAGCTCAGAGGCTGTGCTGCAATCTGGCCCAGAGTCCCCAGCCTTTGCTGGATTAAGATGTTTGAGAATAGCCGGCTTTGTGCGAACATGAAAACAGCATTTGGTGCTGGTAACAAATGCACTCTTTGCTGGTGCTGAGCTTTAGCTGCCTGAGCTCCTCGTTATGGGTAACTCATTGCTGCTCGTGGGAGTTGTGTACATGAATCAGAGAGAAGGACAAACCCTTAAGGTTTGAAAGCTGAAGCAGTTCCAAGATCTAGGAATGACACACTTAAAGAGCACTCAGAGAGAGAAACAGCAATTGAATGGCTTAGCAGAGAACCACAATTCAGGAACCTCACACTGTTTTATTGAAATATATTTTTATAATATGCTTTTTACTTTTCAATGTATTATTAAACTTCCTTAAAGATTAACACAATCTGTTGTCAAATTTTTCTCATGTGGCCTGATTGCTTTGCAAAATACCGTATCCTACATATGGCCATCTGTCAAAACAGCAGTGACAAAATGAATTAATCTGAATTGCAGATGTGTTAATGAATCCCTTTGAAGGGCTTAAGCATTTAATTAAAAGTAAAGCAGAACACGATAGAGAATTTTTAAAGCTTTTAAAATATTCAGAGTTATCATTAATATTTGAATTTTATTTTCAGGCACACAATTTGTTTGGGAGAATTTTTCTGTCCCCAAATCTAATTAAAATAATACAAACAAGTCTTGACCCTAGCGTGTTCACTCATCGGCAGTTACATAGAACTAAAAATATTTGCACAATAACACAAACATAGGATACTTCTCCCTTAAAACAGAAAAGAAGAATGTTCTCCTGAAATTGCAGCCACCTTCTGATCAGACTGAGTTGAAAGGTGATATTCAGTAAAAGCTCTTTGGTAGAGTTGTGTCCTTTTATTATATTAATAGTAGACAAACAGTTGCAGTGATACTCTTGGGCACAGAGTTGTATCCATGCCTTTGGAGAATGTGCTGCTAAAAGGGACCATGGTACTCCCAGCACATCACGTGAGCTTTCTCATCTTGTCAAGAGCTCCTGCTGAAGCCATCTTTCTAAAGCTTTCCATGCCACCACAAAGAGTTGGTTAAAGGGAAGAAGACAAAAAAAACCCCATTAAGTTCTCCTGCAGTGGGATAGCTTAGAAAATCGATTTCTTGCAAATATGGAATCTTACGAGATCTATAGCTAAATTGCAGGACTTTTCAACTCTGAAACTCTCCATCAGCTTCAGTGACACTGTCCACTACCAAATTCAGACTTGTCCTTATATACTTTGCTGAATCTGGCCCTTAAACATTTTGTGCTTTGCCAAGCTATGAGTCACTGAAAGTGCTGCTGCCTCAGAGGAGCCAGTGACTAAAGCAAGCTCACACTGATCATTCTTGAATCCATCTTACATTGAAACTGATTTCACTCTAGGTAGATTTTACTTTATATAACATGTTAAAGTTTGCATAATAAAGTTTGATTAAAATTGTGTGTAATTAAACACTGTTCATTGTTCATCATCACATATTTAGAATTTCTTTTAACATTAGGCAAAGATATTTCCATTTGGAAAACTAACTCATGTCATGAAGTTGAAAGGTTTTTTGTAGAAAAGTGTATTTAAGGTGTTCTCACAGAAATTTTTCCTCTAAGGAGAAATAAGGTTTTTCAAATATACCTGCATGCATGTGCAAAAATGTGTAAATTCATATGTCTGTATTTTATATCCACATGTGCACAGGCACATGCAGAGAGATGTGAAACTTAGTATGTCATAATCCATAGTAGTTATAACCTTAATAAATTGTGCATGCAAGCCTAACATGACCCATAAAGTCACAATTAATTAAATGAACTAACAAGAAAGCAGATACATTAAGCTTTGCAAAATTGTAAAATTAATATTACAGCTATGTCACCTTCACCTGCAACTGGACTGAGCAAGGGTGAGAGAGAGAGAGAAATCAATTCCACGAGTTTTGGAGAATGTAAGACTGTGCCCAGAATGTATCTGTGTCTTGTGATGTCTTGTTCTGGTGTCGTTGCTGCTCTGTGGCGGGGGGCTCTTCATCACCACGGGGGTTTGGCAGGACCATATGCCAGGTTTAGCCACCAAGGGGCAAAGTCTGGCTTTGCCATCCTGGCTGGATGGCATAGGTGGCATGGGGTGGGTGTATCGTGTTCCTTTTTCCTTCATGAATTTGCCCACGTGGCTCATCAACGGTCCTGCGTCACCCACCTTTCCTGCCATTCACAGAACTCTTCTTACCACTTCTGCACTGCTCTCCAAATGGTCTGGTTTAATTTTGGACAGGCAGACTGCTGTTAAGTTTTACCTATTTGGGCTACATACATGTTTTATCAAAGTCAGACATGCTTGAGATTAGTCAAGGTGCAGGGTTGCAATGAATGACTCCTAGAGGCCATTTTACATTCATTTTCAACAAAGTTTCAGCAGCCCCATGTTCCTTTTGAGTAAGGAAAGTGGCTCCTCTGAAGTGCAGCTGAATAATAGGACAACCTAAACCAATTCTCCAGTATGGAACCTCAGAGGGTCTGACCTCTGAAGCTCAGAGGTGGATGGGTGTTCTGGGCTGTGCTGGTGAATCACCGCCCTGCAGAGCTGCTGCAGAAAGTGGTAAAAGGAGCTTTGAACTCATTCTGTGTAAAGGTGTATTGTCTGTGTGTCTCTTGTACCTGTGTTCCACCTCTCTGAAATCCTTCCAAGTGGGAGGAGCGCTATGTGACAGAACTGGCTTTTTTTGGGGGGGTAGACTTGTCTTTTTTCCTTGCTTTGGTGTGACACGGCTGTTCCCTCCAGCGGCGTTAATTGTGTGGCTGGGACCCAAACCAGGGCCATACGGCATCGCTCAGTGACACTGGAGGGGTGACAAATGGGAGGGTGCTGAGAGATGACGAGGACACAGGGCCACTCTGCAGAAGCCACTTTACCTCTGACAGATCCAGCACACACTATTAATTGTTTGGGGCCAGCCTTTGCCAAAACAGCCTGCAAAGGGCTGAGAGACAGGGCTGAGAGACACTCCTGACTGTGTCTGCTTGTCACGCTCCCCTTGCTGAAGGCAGTGACAAACAGCAATTAATTAATTCATTGTCTGAATGCTGTTGTGCTGCACGTCTGTGCGTGGCGAGCTGCCTTCAGCCAGAGGAGATGAGCCACTCAGGCACCCGGCGTGTTCATCACCCGAGCGCTCTGTAATTGTGTCTGGACAAAAATCAGCCTCTAATTCATTGAGGGCATGGGTGTTAAGCTTAGCTTATAATTGCAGGTAATTAAAATGGAAAAATATTATCTGTAATGCCAGCTTAAATGAAAATATTGAAGCAGACATCTGTACTTTACCGTTCACCTATTCATTTAATTTTTAGTATTCCCAGTTCTTCAATTCATGTTATATTTTAAATCATTGAAGAGAGACCCTCAGAGGTAACCAAAAATCTTAACACTGACAAGCACCAGAGCAGACTCAAATTTTTGCCCAATAAGCACAGGCAGTGTGAAATCCAATTAGGGCCCAATGTGACATTCACTGATGCCAATGGAAAACAACCTGTTCATAGATACAGAAAGCTAGATGATGTTTCATTAAACGTGCTGCATCCTGTGTCAGAGTAGGTACTTATTTAAATTGGATTCTTAAACAGTATACTTTGGTTTTGTTGAAGTTATAGGCAGCTGACTGGTAAAGCAACGGCTTTTTATTATCATTAATTATGAATTTTGGGAGGGGATCATTACAAAATTAGTCAATGTTACAGATACTATCCAATAAATATTAAATGAACCTGAAGTTGTCTTCTGATAATGTTAGCAATTAGTTATGCATTTTTAAGAAAGGGATGAAAGCAAGCATGAGTGAGTTAATATAAAACATTACTGTTCAACAGCATTTCAAGGTTAGTACTTCACTGTATGTAATATTCATTGTAAAAACCTTGCTGGTGTTCCATACTAATGAGGAGGTGAGGTTGGGCTTTTTTATGTTTCCAGCTGGTTTTATCTCTTCAGTGCTTTTGCAGAGCCTGCACATGAGCAATTGAGAGTCAGGAGAGCTGCATTGTTTTGAGTGTAGCCCTTCTGATTTACACCAACTGGGGATCTGTCCCATAGTTATTTAAAGCAGAATTGGTAGACAGATAGCAAACTATGCTTGGGAAAGTTAATTAAACAGTAGAAGTCATAACAAGTGGCTCTTCTGTCTCCCATGAAAGAGGAGGCAGCTGTATTGTTTCTGGCAGAGTAATTCTCTGCTGTACTCATTTATTTATTGATGGTTTGGAAGAGGCTCTTGCACTGGGTAATGATGCTAATATTGACAGAAGGAAATATTACAGTGATAAATAAAGGGCAAGTCACAATTAGATACATAGAAAGTAGAAACCACTGTGTAACTTTTAACAGTATTTAAATAATAATCCTTTAGTATTTAAAACTCTAAATATTGATAGTTATGTCTGTTTTTATGTAAAAACAAGGTGGTCTCCAAGCCCACCTCATTTTAAGGTTAAAATTGCATAGCACATCCTTTTATGTACGTCTGAGTAGTCCTGATTTGGGTAAAAAGATGTGGTATTTTGATTAAAAATTATAGTTTTTCTTCTTTTCCTTCAGTTCCAGATTATCAAGAGCAGGATATCTTTCTATGGAGAAAGGAAACCGGGTTTGGATTTAGGATTCTAGGTGGAAATGAGCCTGGAGAACCTGTGAGTACCATGTTTTGGTTTGTGACGTCTTTCAGAAACACAGCAGTAGAATGTACAGATGTGCAGAACTATGCTGTGGCATCACTGCTAAAATAGTTAATGGACTATATGTATCCTGCATCTCCTCACCCTCCCTCCAAAACAACCCCACAACTCTGTAACTGAAATGGGTTTGGCTTCTTCTACTTTAATGGTAAACCAAATGAAAACCATAGGTCCTTGGACACTGAGGTCAGGATGTCCTGGTCATGTTTCCAAGTATTTTGATCTTAGAATGCCAGGTTCTCAGATCATAGAACACTCAGTTCTCTCCTTGAATTCAATTAAATTCTTTACCATAAAACCAGTGCCTGTGGGAGGTTTCATCCTTTCCTGTGCTGCACAGGTCACAGCTAGATAGTGGCAGCATGAATTTCCATGTTTTTCTCTGCCAAAATTACTTTGCTCATTTATGGGGAAGCCATGAATTCATCTCATGTTAGAGTAACTCCACAGAACTCACTGAAGATAAACCGCAGCTGAGTTGGTGGACAAGCATGTGGTGCAGAGCTTGTAAACCCCGCAGGCAACTGAAAGGGTAACTCAATCTCAGCTTCCCTGACAAGACCCTCAGTGCTTTTAACCATCTTCCTGTCTGGTCACTGGTTGAACACTTTTCCCAAGGCTGCCTGCCCTTAGAGTGAATGGGCTGCCTAAAGAAACAAGATGTCAATTTATTACAGCTTCACAACGTGCTGTATTCACGCAGAACCGCTTTCATAGGAGCGACTTTCCTGACTTGCCAACAATTTCATGTCCCTACTAAATGGGGTCTAACTACAAGTGCCCCTTGCTCCCAGCTGGCTGTTGAGCTGGTTCTCATTCCTCTCCCTCCCTCTGTGCTGACTCCTCAGATTTACATCGGTCACATTGTACCGCTGGGTGCTGCTGACGCCGACGGCCGCCTGCGCTCGGGCGATGAGCTGATCTGCGTGGATGGGACGCCCGTGGTGGGGAAATCACACCAGCTCGTGGTCCAGCTTATGCAGCAGGCAGCCAAGCAAGGCCACGTCAATCTGACCGTCAGGCGCAAAGTGGTTTACACAGGTAGGCTGCAGTATCACCCTGCAGGGGTAGATTTTCTTGCCAGGATCCCATCTGTTCAGCAAATGGCCTTAAGGAAAAAAAAAGCTTCTTCTAGTGCTGGGAAAACTCAGGTTCTGTTATCTTTGCTCTTTTGCCTGTTTTTAGTCTTTTTTGTTCCTGATCAAATAAGTTTCATGTATTTTTTTTCCAGTCAAGACTCTCTTAGTTGGCTTTCTTTCCCAGGCTTCATAAAGTTTCTGATAAAATGGGGAACTGTTCAGTAGCAACCATAAAAGTTTTTGTTTCACTTATGGAGCAAACAGACACTGTGGCCGACTGCTTGTGTTTTCTGTATACTTCCCAAAATAAATGTGCCTTTAAACTGGGAGTGAGGGAAAAGATGATGAAGAGTCCACAGAAGGGGGAGGCAAGGGCAGAGGGCAAGTGAGGGCTCTGGTGTGTGGTGGCTGCTGTCCCAGGCTGAGGGGAAGCTTCAACCTGCAGTCGAGTGATCTCAGGATGGGAAACTGTAAACATTGTTGGTTCTGGTGGGCCAGAGTCTGCATGTTTGTTGTCGCAGAATCATAGAATGGCTCAGGCTGAAAGGGACCTTAAAGATCATCCATTTCCAGCCCATCTGTCATGGGCAGAGACACCTTCCTCTAGACCAGGTTGCACAGGTCTAGAGAGTTTTCTGTGTGCTGAGTTATGCTGGATGTTGTGCACACACTGCACAAGTGTAGGATCTAAATGAACAGAAAAGAAGCTGGCAGAAAGACAAAGATGTAAAGAGAAGTGACACTGCCTGGTGCCATTTTGACATAAGTGCTTCAAAAATGTCATGACAGCAGAGAAAATGAAGACACCAGCATGAGCTTTCTAAATAACATGTGGCCTTACATTTAATATTGGAGAGTAACTTTAGAGAGCTGCCTGTCCCTTTGAGTCCCTTTAGGAGCTTAAGTGGGAGATTTGCTTTTACTCACTCAAAAAAAGGATATTATGTAGCTTTTCAAGTTTAGGCATCATAGATAAATAGGCAGTGATGTACTTTGATCCTAGAGAGAATCAAAATAGCATTCACGTTGGAAATTAGGTCCTCGGTGGAAGTTAGGACTAGAAGAGTACCTTTAAAATAGCTCTGTTCTTATCCAGGCCTGAGCTTCTTCTGCACAATAATAAATAAATGTTCACTTCTCACTTCTTTCCTTCTTCCCAATGTGGATTAAATGCCAGTGTATGTCTGTCCTCTAACAGCCTCTCTTTAACTCCTGACCAAGGTCTGGTGTGAGAGAAACTTTGGAGAGAAGCTTTGGAGAGAAGCTTTGGAAGAGCGTTGGGAGGAAGGGGAAGGGCAGCTGAATTTTGGTATTGTTTTTGTGTGTAGATTTTCTATGCAGTTTTACAGCCTCCAGGCTGGAACTTACCATGAAAGATTTAGATGCATGAGATCTCTCTTGATATTTCATTCAGAGGCATGTTACTGCAGATCGAGCTATTTCTGAATCATTGCAAATGTGGACACTTACTCCAGGATAAATTATTCAGAATCCCTTCTTTCACCTTATATTTGCAGGCTTTTAAATTTCAGCATAACTTTGTAGAGAAGACTGTTCCTGGATTTTGGTCCCTTGTTCCTCCTGTCATCTGTATGCCAGTAGAAAAAGATTGTTCACCTAAATGAGTACTCTCTGTCCTGAGATTCATGTAGAGGGAATTTTATGCTCCTGTGTTCTTAATATGAAGAATGCTGTGTATTTAGTACGTACTTTTGAGTATATAAGTGCAGACAGGACTTCTATGTAAGGATATTTTAAAGTCCTTATTTTTTGCATCATGATTTTACAGATCTAGATTTTGTTTGCCATCCATTTTTTGGAGGTGTTTTTAAGATCTTCAACTTAATTTTGATTCACCAAATTGGAGAAGCGACCTGGTTAGCAGAGGCAGCCATTCAACAAGGACAAGTGCAATATGCTGCTCTCAGCTGCACAAATGGGCTGCAGAGAACAGGCTGAGCAACAAGAAGTGGAAGCTGTTGTGGACCATGAGCTTTATGCTGAGGTTGGCTCAGGTGAAGAAAAAGACTGTGCAGGGATGTAGGCAGGGGGGAACTCTCTTGATTTCCCAGCAGATGATGGCTTAGTGCAATATGGTCCAGCACTTCAAGAAAGACATATTTGAGTTGGAGAGAGCCCAACTGGAGGGAGTCCAGAAGACCAGGGAAAATAAGGAGAGTTCTAGAAAATATGGTCTGAAAGGAAATATTGAACAAATTTGGATTCTTTGGCTTAAAGCAGAGGAGAGGAAGGAGGTATTAAACTCCCCAAGTCTATAAGAGGCTGCTGCAAAGAGGAAGGGAATAATATGTTCTCCATATGCCTGTTAGATAGCACTAGAAATAATAGCCTTATGTAGCAGCAGGGAAGATTTAAGTCAGATATTGCAACCAATAGATTGCCTGGGAAGATATTTAACAGCTGATTAGACAAACATCTGTCAGGACTGATATTAGGTGTTGTTGGCCCTCACTCAAGCAGGGTCTGGACTAAGCAATTTTTTTTGAGATTTCTTCAAGCCTTGTGGTAGCTGATTAGATTTTGAACTAATACCTCTTCCAACTTCAGTTGCTGTTAAACACTTGTTTAATATTAATGTTAACAGTGTTTAATGTCTGTACCAGACTGTACAGATGATAGTTGCTGGTTCTTCTATCCAGAAACGTTTGATTCACAAGCTGTTTTGCTCATGTTGAAAGATTGTTGTTACTAAAGATCCCATTAATGAAAGGCAATCAGTGCACTAATTGATAGCTTTCAGTTTAAAACTACACAAAAGGTGTTGTTGTGTGGTATTACTGCCTCTCCTTGTGGCTTGTGCATGTAGATGTAGAACGTACATATGGTTGTAAATATATAACTGAAGTGGGGATGAAATAGCTAGAGGAGGCACCTTTGAACTAATGTAAAACTAATGTTTTAAGTGTGGTTTAAAATGCCACAGAGCATCCAAGCACACAGCACTGCACTGGTTTAACCAGGCTGTAGCTTGGCAGTGGACAGCTTTGGCTGAGTAACCACACACAGGAGAGGGTGAGCATGTGTGGGCAGTGCCAGCACTGAGCAGAGCTGTTGCTGGTGGCATCTGAAAGCACGGCCATGATATGATGGATAGACCAAAGCAGGTGATTTCCTTTTACCTTTTTCTCAGTAGACAGCTATCATTATTCTATGCAATATGGCGGTGATAACAATATGACTCCAAATTGTCTTGGAGGGCTTAGAAACAAAGTTTATTGAGAGACACATCCTTTATGCAGTGTTTCGGTACAATGAATATTATTGGTCATTTGGAACAACATCCCTCGGCCGTTTATTACAAGTAAACAAGAAGCTGGAAAAAATCCCCACCTGCTAACAGTCTTTCACCTTCCAAGGATTGTTTTTGATTCCTCCTCACAATCACAGTCCAGTGTGGGAAAGCACTAGGTTCCCACAGGCTCTGCTGCCTGCTGCCTAGGATTTTCTCCCTGATCAGAGCATCAGCACCCACAGACAGCTGCTTCCAAGCACTAAACACTGCAGCCTGCTCAAACAGCCCTTTTTTCCTCCGCTCCCCAGTTCCCAAGGCAGAGAACGAAGTCCCATCCCCGGCCTCCTCCCACCACAGCAGCAACCAGCCGGCCTCGCTGACGGAGGAGAAGCGCACGCCGCAGGGCAGCCAGAACTCGCTCAACACGGTCAGCTCGGGCAGCGGCAGCACCAGCGGCATCGGCAGCGGCGGCGGCGGGGGCAGCGGCGTGGTCAGCACCGTGGTGCAGCCCTACGACGTGGAGATCCGCCGCGGGGAGAACGAGGGCTTCGGCTTCGTCATCGTCTCCTCCGTCAGCAGGCCCGAGGCGGGGACCACGTTCGGTGAGTGCCGCGGGGTTTCGGTGGTGCCTCGAGCGAGACGCGGGGTTTGCACCTCCAGGAGGGCGGTGGGGGTCTGTCTGTTTAATTAAAAGTCGTGAGCATGCCCCGATTTATGTAGTTAATAGCATAATCAGAGACTTGGTAGGTGTTTGCCTCCTGGGTTTTGTTTGGCGCTGAAGTTGAGAAAAGCGAAATAAGAAATCCCAAACCTGAAGAGCTAAAATGCCACCAATGGCAATTCCTGATGCTTACTTTCTGGGAGAGCCTCTCTGGGGTTTGCTCTCACCCCCAGTGATGCTGTTTGCCAGTGCAGGTGGAATGAAATATGTCTCCAGTTGATTTAAAAGCAGTAATGCTTAAACTGATTAACTTCTCTTTGGCAATCAGGGTTATTCTGATCATCATTATGTTGTGAGCATGCTGGTAGCTGGAAAGTTTTAATTAATACTGCTTGATGGTGAGACATAAAATGGGGAGTACTGTTAAAGGAACAGGATGTTTCTTTTACCCATTTCACCTCTTCCCAAATGCATTTCTTCAGAGTAGGAAGAAATTAAGTTTAAGCTATGTCACATGTAATATCCTGACCTAATAGAGGTGGTCATGGTTTCTGTCTGAAGACAGTCTTTTTGCTAAGCAGACACCCATTTCCAGGGGTTGCTGCAGAGGAGATGTACATAAGCTGGTTTGGCACATATGCCCAGAACAGCCTGTTCTCAAGCAGAAGTGTCATTGCAAGGAGGAAACCAGTCAGAGATGCTATTTTCTTCCCTTTCCATCTCCTCCAAAAAGAGGCCAGAGGCAGCATCCACCTGTACTTTGTAAAGGAAGATGTTCCTTTAGTCTGTGGCACATGAGTGGGGTGGAGGGAGAGGAAGGAGAGGGCACTGCCTTGGCCGTCTTCACAGTACCTGCCACAGCAGTGCTGTGGTTTGCAGAGAAAATGCATTGCAGGCTCCCTGTGCAGCTTGAGTGCTCCTGGGGCATGCAGGTGCAAGAAGTGGCCTTTCCCTCATTCTCCCAGGCTTTATTTTCTGACATTTCTTGCCATTGCCCCTCAGTGACATCCTTAGTAATGCATCAAGGGAGCACCACCTCCCTTGCTGGTATTGATGTAGAACAGGCCATTTCTAGCACTGCTCTGGGCAGTCTGGCAGCAGAGATTTCAAGGGGGAAATATGCAGTATAAAACTAGGGCATTGAGTTCTGTCACTTCTCAGGTTCTAGGCTCTCTCACACTGTCCTTGCTGCTGGAAACTGCATTTCCAAGATAGGTGTTTTGGTGCCAGAACACAATGGTGTAATGTAAAACAGATTAAACTGAACGCAGTCTAGAACAGAGGGTGTGGTTTTATCCTCTGAACAGATTTGTGAAGTGTGTAAATAACTTTTACTCTATGAAGACTATGCTGTAACTCTTCTCTGCAGAGAAACCTTGACCTGAGGTTGTAAAAAGTTGTATTTGCTTTAGCTCAAAATACTTGCTAACTGGAAGTTTTCTGTGCAGGGGCTCCCAAGGAGATCTGTTGATCTGTGACTGTTTTTCCTTTAATTTTTTCAAGTATATTCAGTTTTTCCTAACACTCCGCATGAGATGTGTTCCCTCTGCTGTCTGGTGCTTGCCCTGGACCTGCTCTGTAGTTTTTTTCTTTCATGGGTAGTATTTAGAGATGGGCCAAACTGGTTCTAAAACCCATCTTGGTCACTTTGGTGTGGGCTTTGTCATCTAGTTTAGTGGGTTGGATAGAGTAGAAATTCCTGTCCTCAAAACAGCCTGCAAACTGGATGGGGCTTTTTATTACCAGAAAGAGAAGCTTTATAACATCATGGCAAAATTTTAAAAACAGAAATCTCCCTAATGTTTGTAACTAATATTAACACTTTCTGCCAGTTTTCATCGCATCTTTCAAACCTCACATATCCTTGTCTTAGCCTTTTCTTCTTTATGGTCTTTCTAGTGTTGTCATGTGTGTGTATATCTCTAAAACTACTAATCAAGTAAAGCAGAGATGGGAAAGTGCACCTTGAGGGTGAATGTATTGTGGATGCAAAGTGTGAGATGACCACTCTGTGTACCCCATGGCTTTAACCATATGCTGTGTGCCCCAAGGCCTCTTGCCCACATAAAGGAGCTGTAAAAAAGCTCACTGGATTTATCTGAGTGATGTTGTGTATGTCCCCTGTGTCCCAATTCTGCATGTCATGGACAACCCTGCGTTTTTGAAACAAAACAACTGCATGGAACAGGAGGAGAGTGTTGTCTCCAGAACACATTCATCCTAAAGTGCTCTCACTCTGTGTGTCAGACATCTCAATGGTTTTGTGTGTGGTTTTAGAGGTATTTGAATGAAGAGAACCTTATTCCTTCTTTGTTCCCACCTGGTACCATCTAAGATCATAAAAGAGGAAGGGTTTAGTAGGAGGGTGAGGAGGGTGCCAGCACCAAACCTTTGTCAGTCTTGGCCCATCTGTAGTGGTCCTGTGCCTTCCCTGGTAGTACCTTTATTCACAATGGAAGAAAACGTTTCATGTTGCTTCCCCATGCAGCGCTGATAGAGTGGGTCTGTGTGGTAGAAAGGGAGCCACACTCCCTCCTAGGCCTAGAATGATTTTATCTTTCTAAATTGAGAAAGAACAAAACATTGGCAGAAGCTTGAACAGCAGTTGGCTTAGAGAAGGACTGGAGAGGCTGACACTGATGTAATCTTGTAGGAGAAAAGTTGAGTTTTCCACAAACAGTTTCAATTTTTTTTCTTCAAAAACAAAATCAGATTTGGGTTATGATGGAGCTGCTAAGTGCAGTTTGTAGTCAATAAAAATTACACCATTTATTAACAGAAATCCACTCGGGGGGAGTTTTGAGGGATTAACAAAACACCTTTTTGTGGAAGAAGTAAAGTGTTGTGCGCTCAACTAGTTGATTGCCAATGTTTTGAACACTGGCAGCAAAGCTATCCTATAATAACTTTTGCTTGATGCATTAATTAATTAACCCTTAACCTTCTCTTTCCCTTTTCAACCCTTTTTTTCCTTTTCCCCTTCACCATATTCCCACATACGTAAACAATAAAAAAAAAAAACACCACCAAAAAAACCAAAAACAAAACAAAAAAAACAACCCCCCAAACCAATACAAAAGCGGGAAATGCATGTGTGGCCATGCCTCACAAAATAGGTCGGATAATTGAAGGGAGCCCCGCAGACCGCTGTGGAAAGCTGAAAGTAGGGGACCGGATCTTGGCCGTCAATGGGTGCTCCATCACCAACAAGTCGCACTCAGACATCGTCAACCTCATTAAGGAAGCGGGAAACACCGTCACCCTGCGCATCATTCCAGGAGATGGTAAAGTATCTGTTTCCTGCTCTCTTACCTGACCCCCTCTTCTTGGTTCTGTTCCCCCTCTCCTCGGGCTTTTTTCTGTCACTCGGAGCTGCAAAGCTGTGGAGGGCTCAATTTCCACTCCCGCTTTGGGGGTTAGCAGTGAGGGAAGTTGTGAGTCTCCCATAGCTTGAATTTTTTTGTTTCTTTTTGTAGAGATATTTGGTTTTTAACTGATTTTTTTAATGCTGATTCAGCATTAAAAGAAAAGAATATTGCACTCCATGTATCTGCTTAAAATGATCTTCCATAAATTTGATGGATCTTTCTATACACTTTGATTCTTACCTTAAAAATGCAGCTTTAGAATATTTGGGAATCTCTTGTTAGTATCTGGAATTCCTGAAGCTTTGTGTAGACACAAGCAGGCTGTAAAGAGATCACAGAAAGAGATAAACACTTTGACATGTTTTAAGCTGTTTTAAAAGCAGATTTGTTTTTATTCTGGGTAAGTTGCTTTGAGAGCGAGCTCAGTACATTTTTAAATTACTGCTTAAATGGTCATGGTTCTGTAGCTGCATTTTAAAAATTACCCTAGACAGGATCTCACTGTTTCAGATGAGAGGGAATGCGCAGGTTCCCTAATAATAAGTTCACACTTGGTACTCATCTCAGGTCACTGAAGTATTTAATAAAAATAAGGATCTGTGTTATATATCAGTTCCATTAAATTAATCCCTAGCTTGATCCCCAGAAAGGAACTGATCAGAAACCTAGTAAAGTACTGCAGCAGAACTAAAATTGCTGTGGTTCTAAATTCTAAGTATTTTCTTTGTTTATTGTGCTTCTTTGCCATGAATGGGTTCAAAGTGAGAGCTTGTTGGGCAGAAACCTTTCCACATTGCTCCCCACAGACCAGGATGAGAAATGATCTGGTTATAAATTATTTCTGTTTAGGGTGATCTGTTTTGCACAAAAGCTTTATTTTCCTACTGCCTGGTGGGTACCAGGTCAAATGGTATATAATCCTCTGCTGCTTGGAGCAAATAGGGTCTTCATGAATAATAAAATGGCTGTGAATCAAACTAACATCTGAGCTGGCCTGTGCATGCCTGTTTTGGAAAATAAACTGAGAGAAGAATTGTTCATTACTTGTATTTTAGTATCTGATAAAAAGGGAGGTGAATCTTTAAATGAATAAAGGGCTTATTTTCTAAAAAAGCAAAACCATCTGAGAAATAAGCAACTTTTGAATGATTTAAGAATTTTTTAAGAATATAACCTCCTGACATAAATGCTGAGCCAGTCTTGCTCATGCAATTATGTGTCCCAAATATCATGTAAATTGCTTATGTTAGGGAAACGTGTACCTGTGATGGACATCACGTATTCCTGGAGAAGATGGAAAGCTGTTCCTTAGGGAAGGAATCAACTCTGCTTTCCTAGCAATTCAGGCTTTAAGTCTTTTTATTTACTGTCACTTTGAAATTCTGAGTCAGATTGCCACCTTTGCATAGTATTACCTGCATTTATTTTCCAAAAGACAGTAAAACCCAACACTCTCAAAATCCCTGACGTGTTTGCTCTAAAACCCCATGAGATACAAGAAATTGGTCTCAGTGTTGTTTGCTTTTTGATGTCTTTGTAAGCTTTTCTTGATTTGTTGTTTTCTTTTGTTTCTTTTTGAGTGCTTTTTTGGCAAATATAAATGGTCTGTGTGCTTCAAAGAGGGGGGAGCATAAATCAGAAGCCACTCGTCAGATAAACATGAAACTGAGGTGCATCACAAGACTCACAATAAACTCACACTGCTAATCTCTTCTAACATTATTAAAAACACCAAGAGTTTTTGCTTTGTAATAAGTCTTGCACAAGGTAATTGCCACAGATAACTGCAGGATTGTATTTGCAATGAAATGATGATGCTTTACCACACTTCCAGCAGATTCAAGGATACAGAATGCTGGAACAGGACAAGCTTAGGTTAAGCATGTAATTGGTGATTGAGAGTTTTTAGAGCAGAACAGGGCAAGGAATCAATGAAATATGTAGGGTTTAGAACATGCAATTATAATTATACTAAAGATAATTTTTTGCTATATTCTGTTCCAGTTTTGCATGGTGGCTGGCATGTGTCCTGAAGCAGTGTCTAAAACACTGGCAAAATTATGCACAACTCCTGACTCATGGGGTAGGGTGGGCTAAAGATAGATGCAGTACAGTGGTGTGAAGATACATCTGTACCAAAGATGTGTTGTTGCTCTGCTTGGTACTATTAATGTGACCTACTAAAGGGTAGGAATCTTGCATTCTCTTTGAAGCCCATCTTCATCTGATCTCCAAATATTTGTGGAGGATTTCAGAGGCTTTTGTTCTGGATGAATACAGAACACTTAACCATGTTTTGGGGGCTTTCTTATGCGGGAGACAGATTTTAACATCAAGGCGTCTTTACAAAATAAACAGAATTATTTCTTAAACCCCAACAGTGTAACTACACATAGAGACATCTCCTTCTTACACAAGCCAGGTGTCAGTGGCACATCATCACAAGGGTTTGGTTTGGTCATGCCCACACTGAGAGATGCAGCAGACCCAGGAGCCTCTCTTGCTCTCTGAGCCACTGGACACAAACCAGCTCTGGTCAGGAAGACATTTCAGCTCCATATGCTGAGGGTTTGGGATTGTTAACTTGAGCACAGCACTGCAGGCAAAGGAGCTGTGTTCTTGTTGCACCTGTCTGTTTAAGTGGTTCTTCTTTTTCTCTGTCCCTTTTCCTGAATTTCCCTTGATATGCAAGAAGCTACAGAAAGGAAAAAGCTTCCCCTTATCTAGACTTCTCCAGAATTAATATAAATTCTTGAATGAAATTAAACCCCCAGGACCAAATAAGTCCATGACCACTACATCTTAATTCAGTCAAAACCCCTTCCATTTCTGCAGTTTTGTATTACAGCTGGACTCTGTTTAATAATGGCAGATTTCTCCATAGCCAGTAAAATGAATTAGTCAATGCCTGTAGCTTGAGAGGCAAAGAAGGGAGAAAGTAAAAGGCCTTGTAATTTCATGGTGGAGACCCAGATGTTTCCATGCAGTTTTTGTCACTGTTGCCTTAGTGTCTGTGTATTCAGTTTAGATTTTGGTCTTGAAAGGTGGATCATGGTCAGTACTTTGTAGTTACTCGCAATCTGTGGTTCTCTCCTGGATACAGTGGGTATAGACACAAAGAGGGGGTCTCCTGTGTACAGAGCTGTTCTGCAGAGGAGCAGGTGCTTTATCTGGGAATGCCATGTCTGGGTGGGTGTTTCTGCTGACTCTGCCCATCATTCTCCAAGTGCAGCCAACATAACTTGTTGAACATTTTGTGTGGTTAAGCACCATGAAGGTACATGGAGTACCACTGAGACTTACTCTGAAGTCAAACTCCCATGGGAGAGGAAGGGTTTTCAGAAACTGCTGGCTTCTGGAACAGTTCAGCATTTGGAACTCTTCAGTACTAATGTCAGTTCAGGGTTGGTATAATGTATAGTTCTGGAAAATATGTTGAGTTCAGTATGGAAGAGTTCTGGGTCTGTGTTGCTAATATTCGGTTAATGGCATTGACATGACCTTAATTTTAGGCAGAATTTCAACTGAGTTTGGGGTTAACTCTGGTCCTGCTGAAGTCTGTGATGCAGCTCCAGAATGACAAGGGGAATATTTTGCTGTGCTATACTGTGAGGGACATCTACATAGTCACTTTTCAGTTGCTCCCATCGCAGCTGTGGAAAGCAGGAGACAGGAGCTCTCCTTGGAGCCCCTCCTTCCGTGCCTAAAGAAATCTGCAGTTTGCACAGGCTGATGCTGGGCTGAGAGCCCTTTACCATGGCAGAAATGAGGCTTAGAAGTTATTCCTGCTCCCTGAATTCTCTCAGTGCACCCTTTTGTAAGTGCTACCCAGAATTATTGATGCATTTGGTACAAAGGGCTCCACGTTCCTGTTTTCAATGCTGAGGCAGCAATGGGTTGTATTTCAAAGAAGAATTTCAGTAAGTTTGGGTTTTAGCCACATTCAATATCATCTTGTGAGGTATTGGATAAGAGCCACATCTCAATTCTACTGGAGATTGCAGTTTCTGATGGAGAAAGGACTGATAATCTTACAATCCCTGGAACAGTTATAGCCACTATAAAATTAATCCACCCAACCTACAATGTTTAGAGACTTAATTGATTGGAATTCATGTGTTTAGACAATAGACAAAACATGGTTCAATCCTTTATCTACCAGTGAGTCTTCATGAATGTATCTAATGGTCAGGGGGTTTTCCAATCCAGATTTCATAATTTAATTTTTTTTCATTTTCCAGTTGAGTGTACAGTTTTATATACATACCTACTGTATTAATTTGGGGAATTAAGAAATTTGATCCCATCTCCAGTTCTGTAGAAACAATGTAATGATGCTTTTGAGTGACATGCTTTTGCAAAACTCTTTTTTTCTTTCAGTGAATAGCCAGTGGTCTTTCCTCATAATAAAAACAAAATCTATTTTGCAGAATCCTCCAATGCTACTTTATTGACCAATGCAGAAAAAATTGCTACAATCACAACCACACATACTCCTCAGCAAATACCACAGGAGACCAGGTCAGACTGTTTTCCTTGAGGAGGGCATCTTGACATGCTCTCTCTTTGGTTACTTCTTCATCACTTTCACATCCCATGAGCTGTATTTTTCCTCTCTCCCTCTCATTCGTTACAGCAGGAACAACACCAAACCAAAGCAGGAATCCCAGTTTGATTTCAAACCACCCCAAGCAGCACAGGTAAGGAGTACCTCTCTAATTGTTTTGCTTACCACAGACTGTTTTTTCCAATCTGCTTGAGGGCTGTGTTTAAATATTTCCCTTGAAAATTCCTACTGAGAAGCTGCTTTCCCTCAGTCTGCTGAAAAGAAAGAGGAATTTGCTGATCAGTTTCTTAATATGTGTTGCTGTTGTTTCAGCTGAGAAACATTTCCAGCACATTCTCTTCAAGACTTTGAGAGAGTAAAAATAAAGAAAAAAAGAGCTGACGTTTTTAGGGCAGTAATAATTTATGTGTTTGTTTATTGAATTGTCTATTTTGAGGGGCCTCTCCAGAAGGTATTGTTGTGTGCAAATCATAAATTCAGAGAATAAAAAAGAGAAAAACTTAATAAGGGGCAAGAGCTGGAGTGTTCCAGCTTGCGCAGACGGCATCTTATTAGAGAGATTATCTATCTCACTGTTAACTTTCCTTGCCACTGGCCATCCCAGAAGTAACATCTTCCATTAGGGACTTCAAAACATCCCCATAATAGCATTTGAGAAAAACAATGCAAAGGCTTCTGAGCTTCTTGCAAAGGAATAAATGATGTGGTAGCAACACGAAAAGCCAGCACTATGGCACAGGCTCACTCCAGGTGCCATCAGACATTGGACTAAAACTGGCACTGGAAGGGAGGTTGTCCTTGTCTTCCCTGGTTGGTAGAACCTTTAACCACCTTCCCAAAATGTCCCCTCCTGCCCTGGGCACAGGAGGTGCTGTTAACAGGGGCTCCCAAAAATGAACCACAGGACATGGCCAAGCCCACTCATCCCAACAGCCCTTCACCAACCACCAGAACTCCAAATGGCAGAGTGGGGTCTGAGGAAGCAGCAAATCATGGTCGGTGTATGGAAATTCAATTGATTTTCCTGATTTTTAATTATTACTTAGAAAACATTGGCTGAATAACTCCAACATGACAGCAGAGCAGTATTTGACTTTCTGTTCAACTGGGTGTTTGTTGTCTTCTCTCCAGCAGGACCAAGATTTTTACACTGTTGAGCTGGAAAGAGGAGCCAAAGGGTTTGGCTTCAGCCTGCGGGGTGGCCGGGAGTACAACATGGATCTGTACGTGCTGCGCCTGGCCGAGGACGGGCCCGCGGAGAGATGTGGGAAAATGAGGGTATGCACAAAATGACTGCAAAACCACCTTTCTGTGCAATAAGCTGGCTTCTCTGCCTCTCCCTTCTGCTGTGCCAGCTAAAAGGGACATTAAATGTGAACTGAAAGTGGTTCCTGTTTACTTCTGCTGATGGCATGTGTCGCTCTTGGTACGCGGTCTGTAGCAGGGTGTGATCAGTGGAAGAGTTCACCCCCTTCTTCCAACACTGCTCCCCAAACTCTAGAACATCATCTGTTGTTTAAAGCCTAAGGGGCATACATGTAGCAGTGAAAATGGAACAGCCACAGACTTTGCCTGCTAGTGAGCACAGAGGGGACAGAACATGTCTATGGCCCATGGCTTACAAAATTATAATGTAGGTTCTGATTAACATTAATTGTTAACTTCACGTGTCAGCTAAATGCCAAACATTGTAACAAGGGCATATGCTATAAAATGCCTACTGCAAAAATAATTTGACAGGTTTTATGTACTCCTTGGACCTCTGTTAGAGAATGCATTATAACTTTCCCGCATAAATTTTTGTCTCCAGATATGTCATGTGAAGGGCATTTTCAAAATTCTTGTGCTAGGGGTAGATCTGTGGGTGCAAAACTTTTGCTGATGAAAACATGATGCCAAATTAATGCTACCCTATGAAAGTCAATGCTTTGACAAGCTTTTCCAAGCCCTGTTTTCTTCTCCTGATAAATTATTACATTTACAGAATTAGCTGTGCTGATTCACAGTAGGTATCTATTTACGAGTTAGAAACAGACCTGGAAAAGCTCTGTGAACATCCTGGTTATAGCAGACTGTGAAACAACCAACCACTTTGACTGAAAACTTTACAAATAATCAAAACTAAATAAAATAGCACTAGTTCTAACCTGCACTTACTGTTGAGCAATACAGTAATTGCAGTGTGATTTTGCAGAACAGCAGTGAAATATTTTGATACCTCAAGCTTTCTCCATTATCTTCATGTCTCCCAGATTCCTGCACTCTGGGCACTGTGGATGGTCACTGGAAGGAGCTGGGCATGTTTAGCTTCACCTGATGCATGGTTATTGCAGCTTTGCTGTGGTCACTGTGTTGTGGTGTGCTGGTAGGGACCCTCGTGGGGGTTTGTTTCTAATCATAGTCTCTTTTACATTGGCAGATTGGTGATGAAATCTTAGAGATCAATGGAGAAACTACCAAGAACATGAAGCACGCCCGGGCCATCGAACTGATTAAAAATGGTGGCCGCAAGGTCCGCCTGTTTCTGAAACGTGGAGATGGCTCTGTCCCAGAATATGGTGGGTCAAACTATGAAAACATTCCTTTCTTCTCTGGCATCACTCCATGAATATTTGTCTCAAGATCTGAAGCGGGAATTCTTTTTTATTTTCCTTTCTCACCAGTGTCTTACCAACCTTTGCAACATATAATTGCCTCGCTTGTGCTGAATTTTCTACACATTTCACCCTTTGCTTGCTTCCATGGACTTGGGGCGCAGTGTAAGGCAAGATCATCATAGCAGTATTTTTTTGGTGATCAGAGAGGAAAGCAAAACAAAACAAAACAAAACAAACCTTATTGTCTTGTCCAGCCAAAAAAGGAATGTCATTGAACTGTGCCAAACTGTTTCTCAGCGGCTGAATAGTTGTTTCACATAGGTCTCTTCTTCTAATCAATGCAAAAACTGGGATCCCAAGTTGCTATTCTGAAACAGTGATTTTTTTTTTTTTTTGGTTAGGTTTTTCTCTTAGTTCCTGTCTGTATCCATAGACATGAATGCCGAGATGGCTTATGAGATTTTTTGCCTTTCCTTAATATTTATGTAAATATTTATAAAAAAGTTATTTGAGAAAAAGAAGGGGTAAAAAAAGCTTTACTGCAAAAATATATTGATTTGGCCTCCTGAGCCCTTTTCTCCCCACTCAAACAGTCTGCTGGTTTCAGCTAGTTAATTTGTAAGGTCTGAAAAGGTGAGGAGGTTATGAAAAGGTGCTCTAGTGTCTGTCTTGGGGGAAACAGTCAGTCCTCGTTTTTTACTAAGAATTGCATTAGATTTCCTTTTCTTCCCCTGGAGGTTGGATTGCTGGGTGGCTTAACTTAGCACACTATTTAATATTATAATTATGTCTTATTTATTTGAGATAATTGTCAAATATTGTGCCCTCGATGGAGGGCTACTCCCAACCAAAGGTCTTTGAGGTTTCTATAGAAACTGATGATTGAAGGGATGTCCTTTATACTTTCCTCCCCGTATTTGGGTTATTTCTGTGTCAGTAAGTTCTGTGTTTATCATTCTCTCCATGCCCTAACACCAGAAACAAAACCCTCTGCACAATTTATGAACTAGATTTTCGTTTCATTTACTGTACTGTGTTTGAGAGTTTCTGCTCAGTCTGCTCATTATTTAACTTAAAATGACCAATTCAGAGTATAACAAACAAACAATTGAAGTGTTTAATGATACGGAAGGGAAGTTGTGGGTTTACACTTCTGTAATATAAATAGCACACCAGAAGGTTCAATGATGGCACTGAAATTCTGTAATGTTCTTTCTACTTTTGTCTTTTCCTATACTCCTTTGGATGTACAGTACTGTATCATATGCTAGACTGCATAAATACCCTGTAAATTAAGTGCTTCACTTCTCAAAGCATATGTCTGTTGCACTGAGGATGGAAATCCATCACCAATTTTCTTTTGGCTAATGCTAACCACTAAACGTTCGTTCTCCAAGCAAGGATTTAATATACAGGGGTTGCACTACTGTAAAGAATATCCTTGTAACATTTGGGACTCCTTTCTCTCTTTGTTCTGTTCGCTGCAGTCGCAAATGGTTCCTCTAATAATGTTAAGTTCCAATATTTTTCTGACTTGATTGGAACGTGCTTCTCTATGAGGCTGTATATTTTTGTAATGAGTTTTGTACTTATTTTTAATGTTGTGGTCTCTAGTGGACTTTATTTTTCGTTGTTGTTTGATTGTTAATGTTTTTTCTATGACATTCTGTGTCGCTGTTCCAGCTGTCTTTTAGAATGGATGCTCTCGTTGTCTGGGTTATTGAATCACCTCTTAGATGTCTCTTTATGTCACAATAATAACAACTGCTGTCTTTGCAGCCTTATATTTGGGTGAAGCCTAGACAATCTGACTGGAAAAATAAACTTTCTTTATTCTAAGATAAAATATGAAGATTTTTCTTTCTTTCATCTTTGTTATAGGGAATCTAAATTTTCTACTTTTCTCTTTCTCTTTCTCTTACTTTTCTTGGTGCTGGGCTCTTCCTTCCTCAGCGATGATACCTCCTAATATCGCTGCATGTATGAGAAATGACAAGCTCGGGGAGTCTTGCTTCTACCTTATGGGCCATAATCAAACTACGGTTTGTAGCTAAAATCAATATTAGGTGTTTTTGTGCTGTGGCCTAATTCCCTCACATTGCTTTTCTGCTTCGCTATATTCTATATGTACAGCAATTCATCCCGAACACCCTGCGTCCCCCAAATTGTAAGTACACACACCACAGGACATGTCTGAACCTCTCTTGTACCTTGTGTGATAGGCAGGGTGCCACAAGCCACGTGCTTACAGCCACAGAAAAAGCAGCGTGGTCCCATCCCCAGCTGTGGCCTGAAAGTGCTAATAGAGCAAAACTGCCCCCACATGTGAGCTGCAACGTGAGTTTCACCTGGAATTCACAAAAAACACAGCCCATGCACACACCGACCCTCCCAAGCTCAGGAGTGGAAATGCCATCAAATGGGAGACGCTTGGCATGATGGCAGGAGGAGTGTAGAGTGTTTGGCTTGGTGGGAGGGGAGGCAAAAAAGAGAAAAAGAGGGAAAACAAACCAACCTGTCCCCACAAGTGTTAGTGAGGGTTTTCAGTTGTTGCCATCAGGGCATTCCACCTCAAGGTGGATGTTGGGGTGCCAGTGTAAGGAAGTGGCTAATGCCGTCCAAGCTGCCACGAAGGAGTTACTTTAAGGGAGAAAACAATAAGCAAATAAAGGCAGCACTTGCATTAGGGAAGCTACTTTAATGTTTCTCGTGTTTGTAATGAATCATTCATAAACATCCATTACAAATGACGGGAGTAATTGTAGCTTAGCTACAGCACAGGGCTGGGGTTTAGTTTGGATGTTCTTTTTCTACTTCTGCTTTGCAGTTTGTCTTGCAGAGGCAGCTCAGATGTATTTTACCTCAAATAGTACATGGAAAATAATGAACTAGAGATTAGATTTGAATCAAAGCCATCCTACATATTACAATATCTTTCCATTGCTTTGATATGAAAAAATCATAACTACTGTCATCGTTGTTTGAATCATTGTGGCAAAACCAAAATCTACCCTAGGACTTTACATAACATGGTAGAACTAAGTGAGATTAAGCTATGCTTTAAATGAAATGGACTTGCCATCATTACAGTCTAATTCTCACACCTTCAAAATGTTATTTTACAAGGTGAAAACTTAATAATCAATTCTATTTTCTGTACATTTTCTGCTATTTGAACCGAGGCCTCCCACACCTGGAAGGCAGTTCTTTATAATATCTTAAAAGACAAAAATTGTTTCCCAAAGGCCCTTTTTATTGGAAGCTATTAAAAAAAAAGCAGCCAACAGCCTGAACTGCAATGGTTTTTTTCCACTGGAAAGAACATAGTGTAACCGAAAGATTATGAATTGGACTTGGGGAAAAATGTAAAGTGCCCCATGCCCAGAAGAGCATAAAGATGAGATCAGCTTGGACCAAAACATGGCTAACGATCAGAGCAGCACCAGTACTAACCTGTAACTCTCGTGGTTCACAGTTAAATTAACAAAAGCTTCGGTTAGCCTTCGCTGACTGCTTTAACAGTTGTTTGTTTTTGTCACTAATGAAGTCTGAGGAGTGCTAAGTGGTGTCGCAGCACCACGGAAGGCATCAATACCAAACCCTTTGCTGTTATTTTCTTTCAGACCCCAGCAGTGACAGGAACAGTCCCGCCACAGGTTCACAAAATGTATCGGAAATGAAACCCGCGCCATCCGACCGACGGCAGCACCCATCATCGGAGTCCAGTTATCCACCAGACCTTCACAAATCATCACAACATGGGGACAAGCGGACTTACGTTAGAGACCTAAAAGGCAGCAGAGAGTTTAGCAGACATCCCAATGAACACCACACTTGGAATGGGACTTCTAAAACCAACGACCACGTGCCAGGCAGGAAGACGGAGAGGTCGCCGGAGAGGAGGCACCAAAGGCAGCCAGAGAGGGCGGCGGTGAACGGGCAGAAGAGGAGATCTCCCGAGAAGCAGCGCAGGGAAGGCACGAGGAGCGCTGACAACACTTTGGAGAGGCGAGAGCGGCTCGAGAGGAGGAGAGAACTCTCTCCCGAGAGGCGCAGGGAGCGGTCGCCCGGGCGCCGGCGGCGGTCGCTGGAGAGACTCACGGAGCCCAGGAGGTCCCCGGAGAGGAGAAGGGAGAACTCCCTCGACCGAAGGGCCAAATCGTCCGACCGGCGCAGGGAGAGGTCACCCGAGAGGCGGCTCAGGGAGGAACGAGGCGGCCACCGGGAGAGGGAAGAGCCCGGCTGGAAGCAGGAGCCGAGCCGCAGGCACCCGCCCGAGCAGCGCAGGCGGCCCTACAAGGAGTGCAGCACCGACCTCAGCATCTGAGGGGCTCCCTGGGGTCCCTGCCACCTTCCCCTCACACCAAGGGAGCAGAGGAGAGAGAGAAACCACCTGGCTTTTGCAGGCGACGAGACATCCGCCACCTGCTGATCCTACAAACCGTTTATGCAGATGAAATCTTATAACAAAAAAAAAAGCATTGTGCCTGATGTATAATATTAAAGAAAGTATTTTTCAGTGTATTCTTTTTTTTTTTTTAATTACTTGCCAAATGTTGGTCCTAAAGGATTATAAAATTTTGTTTCTACATTCTTTGTAGATTTCTTAAAAATAATTCCCTTATTGGGCTACTTCACCCCTCCCCGATATAGTAAGTGGGGGTAGCCAGTAATATAATATAGGCAAAGGATTTTATGACCAAGTTTGAATAATTTGATCCAGACTGTTCTCTAGTGACTCACTGCTACACTGTATGTAGAAATTTTTTTAAGGGTTGGGGGTGGGGAAGGAAGAAAATTGTTCATCTCAGTAGGAATGGAGCGCTCCTGCTGAAGGAATTAAAAAAGGAAAGAGACAAATGTTCCTAAAATTGCAAGAACTGTTTGAAGAGACTACTGTTTCAATGAAGGATATTTATAATAATAATAAATAATTTAAAAATAATTTTTAAAAAAGCAACCAAACCCACACAGCACAAGACAATTTACAATAAGTAATTTGTAGTTTGTTCCATGAACAGTTTATACTTTCAGGCCCCCTGGACAGGACGTGCAGAGGCAGAAGGACTGGTCACCACCATGCCTGTGTCACACTGTGCTAACCTGGACTGTTGAGCTCTCATTAGCCTCAGCAACATGTAACGATGATATGTCATTAAGGCAGCAGCCCTGCTCATCTCCCAGCTGTATATGGACAGCAACCCCAGCGTGCATGGTATTGTGTATCTGCCTGGAAGCAAGGAGAGGGATTGGGATTCTGGGACAAGGCACAATGTGGTGGGAGCACTGTCCCCCTGCTCAGAGTAGGTGTATTCTGCTCAGGCAAAACCAGTTTTTATTTTATTTTGCCAAATTCTGAAAGCTCTCAATTCTTCTTGCTCTGTATTTATAAAGAGTTGGGTTTTCGTTGTTTTACTGGTTCATCCTTACTGAGACAAAAGGGAGTGCACTTGCTGGGGAGGGAGAAAAAAAAGGAAAAAAAGAATAAAGTATCAAAAGAAATTCACAGGCTAAAAGAGGCAATCAGTGGGACAACCTGGTTGTAGAAGCCTATCCATACCTGGTTATATGCTGTAAATTTGAGTCTAAGAACAGCAGCAAAAGAGAAACCTGCAAGTTTCTGAGTTGTATTTTTAAATTTGCAAGCTGTGTGGTAAGTCTGCTGTAGCATTGGTCTAAGATTTAATGGATTACTGCCTAGCTGAGCCAAAATGTTTGCCGTTACTGTTGGACCACTAAAGTAAACTGCTGCTTTTTCCAGTGCATTGGTGTGTACATGTATACTGACTCACATCCTCCATATGAACACAAAACCATTGCAAGTCTATCACTGTTGTTGCCATGGTACTGTAAAAAACAAAACCAAGAAAGAAGATGGCCAATCATTGTGTGTACAGTTGAAATTGTAATTAATAGAGCCTGTTGGAAAAAAACAAAACAAAACTGTTGCCTTTTTCTTGTATAAAAGAGGATTTATGACAAAATTTAGGTGTGAGGAATGTGATTAAGTGTTTATATTTCTAAAAAAATGGAAAAAATTTGATTCAGGGGATATATTTTAATGTAAACTGAATCAGGTATGTAAAGCTGTTTTAAAATGGGAGACTGTATCAGTAATTCTAAAGCTTTTGTTGGTTTGAATATCATTTCTTTCTTCATGGTGGGCCTGCTTATGTATTATTAAGCACTTGTATGCAGTCTATATTCTCCAATCATCATTTCTTGCAACATGCTATAGGCAAAATTCTCTTTTCTGTGTTGATGAAAAGCAGTATGTGGGCCAATCTTTTTTATAAAACACTATGCATATATAAATACTACATTGTTCATAGCTTTATTTGACTTAATTGGGTTTATACATAACACTAGGATGAGTAGATGTGGACTTACCCAGTAAGAGCTTCTTTCCTTGGAACAGACACTATGTATATGATGTAGCAACAAAGAAGGAGAAAGTCTGTGAATGCTATTTTTATTATCAAATAAAGTTTTCCATACAAAGCATGCATGCGAGTGTAGTGATAAGATAAAGGAAGAACCACACCTTAATGTTACTTATTACTTACTTACCCATCCTAAATTAATAAACCTGTAGGTTATGGTCACCAAGGGCCATCTATTAAATATGTATTAATCACCCATTAAATACATATTATCATTTGACAAGCCTTAAAGCAAAGTTTCCCAGTCTTCCAGGATAAAATTTCATCCCCTAAAATAGTCAGAAACTAAAGGTTTAGGTGATGCAGGGTCTGTAATTGTGTCTGAGATTTGTGTTGTTGATTCTTCATAACACATAAGCACGTGTGACCATAGAAAATTAAGGCAGCAACTGCTCAGTTGCTGTTGTGGAGGTTGTTGGTGCCATATGTATGTGTGTGTATGATGTATGTATGTATATACATATACACACAAACATATATATATATACACACACATCACCAAGGCTGCGTGTCTCCCATCTCTTAGTTCTTAAAATGTAGAAAGACTTTTAAGGTTGTGAAATGGTTATATGACATAAATTTTGAAAACAGCTTTTAAATCTTGCTTAGTTTAACAGGCTCCACTCATCTGTTTACCTGAAACTTCAGGCAACCTGCTGGGAGTCCTGGCAGCTAGAGAGAGTAAATGGTGAAGGATTTGTATTTCCAGTCACAGCATCCTCAAAGGGATTTGTCTGCTGCAGCCTGAGTCCTCTGGGGCTATGGAAGGATCTCTGAGAAAGTGTTTAGATATTTTAAATTTTAATCTCTTATGATGATCAATGCCTTTTTACTCTGAAACCATTTTGTAGTGGTATGCATTTGTACCTTCTGCTGTTGCTATTGTTTTTTTTCCTCCTTGTTCATGTTATAATTTAAATGATCTTACAGAGCTGAGTAGGTGAGTCTCAAGCTTTTGACGTGTTGAGTCTCAGCTAAAGATATTACATAGATAATACCAAAATTACAGAAACATTTAATTTAAAAAAAACCCCTGCAATTTGAAAAAAAAAAATCAAAATGCTTTGTGAGTGGTGACATCCTTTCTACTGCTTCCAAACCCCCTGAGAGCTGGAGCCCTGCTCTGCAGAGTGAGCATTGCAGCTCCATACTCTGTGGTGCAGCCTTAGTCACTTTAATTAATTCCAGCCTTACTTTTGACCATAAAACATTTTTCAAAACTTCTGAAAATGAAAAGAACCCCCTTCTTAGATTGTAACTTGGCTCCTACTTTGTCAAACAACATCCCAAAACTGCGAAGCTGCCAAGAAGATGAATTAGAGTCTGTTTCTTATGAAGAACTGGGAAGTTTAAGTGGTACGTGAAAAAGCTCTGCTAATTGATATTGTTAGGGTTTGAATTTGTTTTGGGGTTGAGTTTCACACTTTTTTTTTAGCAGTCAGACATGATCAAGTTCCTCTGCCATCAGTATGCTCAGTCCTGTCATTTGCATTGATTAATTCCTAATTGTGGAAGTTTTGACTGCAAAGGAAGTGTTCAGCCAATATGGAGAATTATATGGGGTTTGAGCTCTTTGGTTAGTCTTGCACATAACTGCTGGGTTAGCTGAGCTGCATTTGCTGTCTTTAAATACTTTTACTCAGTTCACTCCTTGAATATTCATCCCTTGGCATTGGAGCCAGTGTTTTATTTAATAGTGATCTTGTGTTAAACCATCTGCTGTAATGTGCTTGTTTTATCACTGGAGTAGTAATTATAGATACTGTTCTCCTCCTCACTTTGATACCTTTTGTTATAACAGGCTTTCAGCTCTGTCTCTTGGCTGACTGTTCTGCTGAAGAACATTATAAATGGCTCATAATATGTTCAGGTTTTTTGGCTCTCATAAATAGTACCAGGAAAAGATGTCATTTATGACTCACTGCTGCCATCTGTAAATGTGTGCCTGTTAGGCCTTTGGGATTGTATTTTCTTAAGATTTATTTCTAAAAAAGGAAGAGTGGAAACTAAAAAAAGTATCCTCATTTATTTTGTAGTTGCTGTAAATCGCGTGAGCCTGAGATAATGCCAGTTTCTGATTTGGATGTGATGCTAATCCATCAGCATTCCTTCCTGGTATATAATGAAGAGGCAGTAAAATGTCACCCAAATGGAAGTGTTGGGGTTTCAGGATAGAGAGGAGTATAAAATACATGGTGCCACAAGGACTACTGCTTAATGAATGTAGGAATTCAGGGGTTGGGACTGACCATGATTTGACAGTCTCACACACAAGCATGAGCTTCAATTCAGATTTTTTTTTTTTTCCCCAGAATTTAAGGCATACTGTTCCTGAATTCCTGTGTCTGAATTCTCTATAAATACCCCAAGCATATCCTACAAAATAGGGTACAAATGCCATTAAAATCCAGTGAGGTTTATGCACAAGTTCAGGCTCAGGCACTGTTTACCCACGTATTTTGGCAGAGTTTAGACTTTCATATCTGGGTCTAGAGGCACCAGGAGATGAGCTCTGGCAAGTCAGCAGAAAATAATGTGTGCCCTAGCCCTTGTACAGGAATGTCAGACATCTCTGCAGAGACCATTTTGGTGATAATGTGAGCTGCAGGGATGTGCTCTGCACTGAAGCAGCAGAGATGAACGCCCACCGTCCATGCTGCTGACTGGACAGATGAGGAGGCTCTTATCCTCAGCAGATCTTCTTTGGCAGCGTTGTGCATTGCAAATCCTCCACTTCAAGGAACAGTCTGAGCCTCAAGATGCTGAAGTTGAAACGGGGGCGGTTTCATCTCCTTGAGAAGCCTCATTAGCTTTAATTTTTGCAGCAAAGAGTTTCTTAAAAGAGGACTTCTGAGGAGGTTTTGCTGCAGCAGGAGGGAGAGGTCATACTCAAGCAAATCCAAATTGCTGGCACTGTGCCTCAGCCAAGGTTGTTTTGGTCCATTCCTAAGCTGATGTGACTTTGCTGCTCACTAAGAAAGAGTCAGGCTTATTGGGAATGAGAATCTCACCTTGCTTATGTAGATTTTCTAGACCAGGCTTCATCTCTGCCCCAGTGTCATCTATGACCAGTCTTAAATTTCCTTTCTTTCATTTGCATTTGTAAGAAATTTCTGTCTTTAGGTTTCCTGTCTGTCTCTGGCGGTTCAAGCTCGTGTGGCATCACCTCAGATCTGCTGTGAGCTCAGGGCAAATGTGTGCACATATTTGGATGTATGGCTGAGCTTATCTGCAGCAATTTGTTGAGTCAGGAAAATGAGATGGTGAGACTGTCCCTGCAAGCCTGGTGGCTCCTGTTGGTATGAATGAGATTTTGAATTAGCTGCCTTGCTTCTTTCTAAGGATAGTCAGAAATAGGAATGTCTGGGGGAGGAAGTTGGCTGAGGCTCATTCCATATGTGTTAAAGAAAATATTGATTGGATGTGGAAGCAACTTGGAGAGCTTCTTGAGGACTCAGGCTTTTGTTCCATATAAATGAGCAGGGTTTTTTTTCTCATTGTTTCTCAGTAAGATTCTTCTGGATCCTGTTTTTCCTTTCATGAGACTCCAGTTTGCTTTGGGGACCCACAGGCAACTTCTTTCCTCTCTGTTTGATCCAACAATTGTTGCCACAGCTTTGAAGTGTGGAGTCTGCTGGCAAAGCCTTTGCCTTTGTAACCTCTGAACTGCAGTTGTGTAACACAGGGCTGACTTCCAAGAACACGAGGCAGTTTCTCTGCTCTACACTACAGCAGACATGGTCAGCATGTCCTCTTCTGTGGAAACAGAGGTCCTGACCACAGGCATGGAGAGCTGAGGAAAAGCCAAGATTCACCCTCTGAAGGTGCACCCAAGTACCATGTCCTACTGGTTTCCAGATGTGACATAAAAACTAAAAGAAGTCATTAAATTTTGGGGACTGATTCACAGTACTCGAATTCATTATTCTGTGAAATGATTTACTGAATGGTTAGAAGATGTTTATAAAGATTACTGTGCACATTATTTGCATGGTAACAACAGTCAGAGAAAAAGAAAAGACCATAAAAATATTCATTGCATATGTTTTCTTGTTTCTTGTAGAGGAGGCATCAGACATCTGTTTCCCTTCTCCAGTCCCTTCTCTAGTTTAAATGATAACCTGATGAGACAGGTGTTTTTAGACAAAATGCTGGGGATGTCAAAATGAAATCATTTTCTGGAACCTCAGAGGAAAAGTCTAAACTAGTTCTTCATTGGCTCTTGAAAAGTATTGTTTTATGAAAGTGGTACTTCATGTCACTTAATATACATTTGCTAACTTTAAAAAGGTTTAATTCTTTATAAAAGAAACTACTGACTGTGTCTTGCTAATGTGCCTGACTCACATGGGCCCAGTTTGTTTTTTAAACCTCTCACCAATTACCTGGATTGAAAGTTGACTGCCACTGGATTTCCTTGTGCTCTGGGGACAGCTTGGTCAGAAGTCTTCAGCTTAATTGTGTGACAGCAATGCAAAAATATGCAAATATGCAAGCTGTAAACAGCTCTGAAGTGCTTAAAGTGACAACACACACAGTTTTGGTGTTGGGAGCATGGCACAAGCCTGTGTGAGGGACCCTGTGCCTGCTGGGTGCATCCCTGCCTGGTGCCTTCCAGCTGCCCATGAAGCTGGAGCATCTGGGGCTTGGGGGCTGCTGGGCTGTATTTATTCCAGCACTCGGTAGTTTGGGCTGGTGGGCACAAAGGACAGCTCTGCTCTACCCCTGAGTGCATCTCTGGGAGCATCCCAGAGCCAGAAGGGAGTTTTCCTCCCAAAGACCTCCAAAAAGGGACTGCTTCCTTTTGCTGAGAGCAGTGATTAAAACTGCCATCACCTGGGACACGGCATCAAGTCAAGTATTTTACCCTGAAATTCTGCCTATCCTAGGAATTAGCCTTGGTGTGTAACTAATATTAATGATCATGGCTTCTCTTATTGCATTGCTTCAGCATGTTGTGAAAATCCACATCCCTCTGCTTACCAAGGATTTCATTCATCTGCCTAACTCTTCTCATTCCAATTATGACTTAATAAAGTGAGAGCCTTCTAACACAACTTCATGGCAGTTACAGATTCTTAATCCTTTCTGTGACTGACGTGTTTTACAGCAACCAAGCCTCATAATTTCTTCTTCCAACAGAATTTCTTTATAAAAAGAATACACTCTAATTCTTTGAGCCAAAAATAGACACATGGTGTCTTCAGGTTTAGGTGTACTTTACTCCCTGTTCATTGTGGAAAATGATCCATAAGGATAGTTGTTCAGAGGGAAAAATCAAATTCATTTCAAACTGTTAAGTAATTAGACAAGTAGACTTGTGAACTTATTAGAAAGTGTCCATCTGCTTGTTTGCAGTTCTCTCCAAAATGAGGTTTGGTTTGCAGTATGTTTTATATATATGCTTTTTTCTACTTTGTGTTACTCATTTTGCCTTCCTACCTGAAATCTCCTATAGCTGCTAAAGCCTGATGATTTATATCACTGTCTCATTGTAGTTCTTTTGATGAAGTGGCATAAAGTTGATTCCTTTACTTTCAGCATACTCCTTTATTTCCAGCATGCTCTTTGTCTTTATCAACTTTTACTGTAAAGCACAACAATTCATTCTTTCTCAGTCTCTAATTCCTACAAGGTCTTTTGCTAAAGGCAGGATTTTTTGAGGTTTTGGGCCTCATTTATCACAGCAGAATTGCATCAACAGTTTTGCAGCAAAATGGAGAAGATGGGTAAACAGTGAAAAGCTGAAGCAGCAGATTTCATACACCAGGCTATTAGCAAAAACTGATTTTCCAATTTTGCACAAAAACACAGCAACTTTTGTTTGTGTGTAGTCCTGCCAAACCCACATTAACAGTATTTAATTTGATTGCTTGGAGTCCAGATGAAAATGCTTTTCAAATAATTAGTTGAGTGTAATCATGGAGATCCTGATTCTGAAAAATGCCTTGCCGAGGAAAGCATAGAGAGGCATGTGCCTGAGACTTGCAGAAGTCAAGGGACATAATCATTTAATTAAGAGCCTTCCTGAGCAAGGTCAGGAATGTTCATAGGAGTTAATGATCAGCATTCTCTCAACCTATGCCAGAAAAAACACCACGTTGTGGTCTGCTGATTAATGGTTTTCGTGGCTTCCTGTCCTTGCCTTTTTTTCCTTTCTGACAAGGATCTCCATGTCTGGGACTTGTTTCACATGTGCTGTCGAGTGGCAGTGCCCCTCATGCAGCAGGAGCACATTCAAAACGTGGTTGTGGCTTTGTGTCCCCTTGCTGTCCTCTTGCTCCACAGGAAATTCCTCTCCAGGAAGCTTTCCTCACATTTCTCTGCTTGCTCTGCTTAGTGGTGCTCGTGTTCTCCAGAGCAGAAAATGGCCCTACACTGAGGATATCCATTCATCTGGCTCTGTTGGGTGAGAAGAGCATCTGTTCTCTCTCATGATCACTGGTAGCAAGTATTTAGAGGATTTCTTTCTTGCCACAGGTTCTTATGGTCCCTCCTGCCGTGGTGGAATTTCACAGTTCAGCCTCAGGTGTGTTCTCAGACTCAGGAAACACATTAAACATCTTGGGTATCACCAGAGCCTGGCTGAGGGGCTTCAGTGCCATCTGAAGGACATAATCAGGATGCTGTGCTGCCCTTACCCTCAGTAAAGCCCTCTGCACTGTCAGTGAGCACAGTTCTATATTGAAATTAAGATGCTGAAAAACAGAAATACCCAGAACCGTGTGGGTGATTCAGATGAAAGTGTTTCCATAGCAAAGTGGTTACATACCACATAATGATCTAGAGTTAACAAAGAATCAAGAGAAGCTGAAGTTTGAGTATTTTCTATGGTGGAAGTGAACCAGCAATGCTAAGGGAAAGGCAGATGTTGAAACAAAGATAAAACCAAGTATACAAAAATCCATTTTCTTAAAAAAAACAACACAACAAAAAAGGCCTGTCAGAATGATAGTCAGGCCAGCGTTTAGCTCTGGATGACTAAGTTAAGAACAAAAAGACTGAGAAAAACAAGCAAAAAAGGAAAGGCAAGCAACCTAAATGAAGTTTCCACTCAAAAAAAGGTTTTCCATTTCTTCTTTGAATTTTGTCAAAATATTAATCTTTGAAAAATCATGTTTTTCTATAAGCATGTTAAAAAAAAAAAAAAAAAAAACAACACCCCAAGCATCCCACCCTTCAAATGTTACCAAGTTTTTCCTCTCTTGATACACCCATGAGAAGATCTGGCATTGGACCTGCTCCAATGTAGGGTGAGTATTAAAGTAGCAGAGAACGCTGAGGGGATGGGGGAAGCCTTGGACTGCTTTCCCCCACACACTCTCATGTTCTTTCTTTGCATATTTAGCAGGGTTAAAACTGGGTCAGAGTCTCCCTGCCATGTGCTGGAGCTGTGGCTGTGACATTATCCTGGAGCTGCCTCTGGCTGCTGTCAGCTTGCAGGGCTGATGGAGTCGGGGAGCCTGATCCTCCTCCCACAGACCACGGCATAAATCACAGTCAGCCTGCAGAGGAGGACATGGGGAGGGATGGGGAAAGCCTGGGCCAAGTGTTTGCAGATGCTTCAAGAGCCAGCAGGACACTGAGGGTGAAGCCGTGGCCTGGAAGGAGCAGAGGGCTCTGTTGGAGGAGCAATGTGCACCCTCAGGGCCTGGATTGCAGCAGGGCTCATGGCTTTGGGAAAGGGAGGCTTTCATGCAGCCAAAGGCTTTGTCATTGACATGAGCAGGGTGAGGGACAAGATGTGTGGGCAGGGACACTTGGGCTGGGTTAAATGCAGCTCTGCCTGTCCAGCACCTCATCTCCCCTGGCTGAAAGGAAAGCAGGACAGATATCCTTCCCCATGTGATACAAAGAGCACATCAGCACACAGCTGCTTGCCCTTTCTGTTTGAGCAAGAGCATTGCTGGAGAGGGACTGAGCCCTGAGCCAAGTGTCAGCATCAGAGGGAATGGAATAGGTGTGCTAGAGGCAGCAGTGCCTTGGAAAAGTTGGGCTCCAGTAGTTGGAGAAGGGCTCTTGCCACCAATTCCAGTGGAACCTGTGGAGCAGAGAGTCCCAGTGGAAGTTCTGCAGGCAGGAGAAGACAGCACCAGCCTGGCTGGGAGCAGTCCTCATCTCTTGTGCTGCTCCTCGTTGTTGTCTTACTGGTCTAACTACCAGCATCCTCGCATAGAAAGCTGCCCTGTACCAGCATGTTGTGGCATTTACTCTTTGTAATAACTAATTACAGATTTTTTTTTTTAATAGTACAGTAGAATTTAAAGGACAGACCAAAGTCCAGTAACTGCTGTTCCTTGGGTTTCTGAAATGAACTCAACTTTACAGGAAAATGTAAATCCTAATGTGCTGTGGCTGCAGCTAAATATTGCCCCTGACAAATATACCTTTACAAATCTGGCTTAGTATTGACAAAGTGGGAGATTTCTTTTTTTTTCTTTTTTTTTTCTTTTTCTTAAAATTATTATTATTATTATTATTATTCAGAAACACAAAGTCAGTGGGAAGGGAGGCCATTCCCCAATATGTCCCTGAGAAACTCCCAGAAAGAAAGAAAAGCTTGGAGAGCACACACATTTCAGGTCCCAGGATAGCAAGACTGTAGCTGCTCTCTTTTATTGGTTGGGATGTTCTGTTTCATTTAGCCCTTTTTCTAATGATTAATAAATTGAGATAAATTCAGAAGGAAGGGTAACCACAGTATCTTACCCCAGACATGTCAGTCACAAGGTTGGTGGGGTGGGATGGGCAGCACCTAAATGAGATTTCTGTATTGGCTGTCTGGAGAATTTCCTTCCCCACACTCCTTGTGCTAAGTACCGCTCTCAAGGACCTAAAATTAAATGATTTGAAGGCTCCAGTTTTGTTATATTCCTATCACTCAAGGCAAAATGGTGGAATTCTAGAATATCATGACAATAGTAGGATGTAGGGAGAAGGAGGAGGCAGGAAGCATGAAAAGGGGGCAATCCATGTGTCTCCCTTGGTTTTGGCCAAGTTGGGCAGAGAAATGAAGGCAGTGCATCAGCCAGTACAGTTGTGTAAAGGATACAGGATGCATCTGTCATGCTTCACTGGGGGCAGGAGCTATTTTCCTTTGTCAGAGGCAGAACATTTCACTGGGAATATTTGAACCATTCTGGTTTTGTTATAGAAATGGGCTCTCAGGCTTGGTCTCCAGTCAGCCCCCAGGTAGAGCAGGGTCCCCCTGGGTGACACCCCCCATGTTGGGGAGAATTCACTGGCCCCAGCCCTGCAGCACACACCTTCCCTGGGGCAGGCAGGGCAGGCACCCACTGAGAGAACTGGTGGTGAAGCTGGGGCCAGGATCAGGCTGAGCAGGAGCTCTCAGAGACCTTCCAGCTGGGAGCTGAGCAATAACTGAGCTTCCAAAAACTGAGGATGCAAATCTCAGTGCCCTCCCAGCCAGCTGCAGTGTGTGGTGCAGCTCAGGACTAACGAGGTTTGGAGGAGAGGATTTTCTACCAGAGCAGATGTATCTGGCAGCAGTAGATGTGACAGTCCTGGGCAGATTCTCACTTTGAATGTGCTGGTTGCTGCCTCAGGAAACAGACACCTGCAGTTTGTTTTGTGTGCATGCAGACATGGAGGTGGTCCCCAGTGTCCCTCCAGGATTTCCTGCATGCTAAACATGGCCAAAGACTGTCAGGGTTTTTTCCACCACCAAACAAGTGAATCTACTGGGTTCCTTGAATCAAGACTTGAATGCATCAGATAACCTGCCCTTATCTAAATGCAGTCTGTTGTGTTCTCCTGCCTCTTGGCAGCAGCTCTACCCTGGGTTGCCTTCTCACCCCAGCAGCCCCTTCTGATAAAGGCTGCTTGCAGATAAATCCACTGCAGCCTTGGGGTGAAGTGGGAGATGGCTCTGCCAAACTCTGGACTCCTCTGGCTGAGGGTGATTTTCCCACACCATTTGTGGCAGCCCAGCATTTGAAGAGGGTGCTTCAGGCTGGGATTTGGCCATGGGAAGTAGGAGCCAAGTTGAGCAGGAGCTCTTTAGTCACTGGGCATAGAAGAGGGGCAGACAAAGGGGCTGCCAAAAGCCCTGGTGAGTTCAGTGTGCAGCAAGCACAGCTTTGGGTGTTCCTGTCACAGGCACTGGCAGCCAGCACAGTACAGCCCCTCTGTGATCCCAGCGGGGATGGGGACACTGGAGGATGCCTTGGGCAGTTGTGGAAGTCACAGACCCATCTGCACAGAAGACAGACTTCCAGAAGCACGAGAGACTTCTGGTCCTTCTGGAGCTGACCTGCAGACTGTGTGTCCCTAGGGTGGTGGGGGACAAATCTCCCTTGGTGTTGGGGTGGGGGCAGCGTGTTGGGTGCTCCAAGGAACATTATAATTGAAATTCTTTATCAAGTGCCCACATGTTTATCTTGGAGAACTTGAAAGAGTTATGAATGTGCTGAGTGTGTATCAGGCTGGGGTGGGGAGCACAAGAACAATGATCATTGCTGTGGCAGGCAATATATTATGGCTGGCTTGCCAGCTTGGAGAGTGAATGCGATTATTCTTTGTGTTTGCTTTAGCGAGGGGTAAGAGACTGTTTTGCTTTCTCAGGTGTTTTGAGTCTTTCAACTCTGCCTTTGTATTGCTGGGTTTGGGAATTAGCTTCTAAGTGTTTGTGCATTCCTGCTTCTCAAGCTGGAGGTTATTTGTGTGTTTGTGTGGAATGAAGCAGGTCTTCTGTATGGGATATTACCTCATGCTCTCTTAATTGTTTTGCTGCTGCTGCAGTTTTGGAGGGGAAGTGGCACAAAGAAGATGAAGCAGCATTTCTGTTTGAGAGGAACGAAACCCAAAAGTGTGCTGTTTATTTAAGAAGCTGTTGCCAGGCTTGTGAAATCAGCCTTGGCTTGTATAGTTCTCCTACTGCAAGAGAGAAGAATAAAAATAAAGCATTCCAGTTCAGGTCAAAGGACTAACAGGCAAGACAGGCACCTGAAAAGGAGACAAATAGCTCCAAACAGTGCCATTCAGAAAACCATAGTGGCAAAAAAGGTTGCAAAAAGGTTGTCCTTGCATCTTGCATAAGCTGTCACCCTGCTAATGTGGCTCTCTGCTTCTAGAGCAGAATTGCTTTGCATCTGGCCAGCTCAGAGCTGGGGCATGGAGCATAAGTCTGTCAGTCCTCATCCATGCAGCCATGCCCTTAGTGTGACTTTATCACCACATGTGCAGCTGGTAATAATTTTTTGGGGGGAGCATTATTGAGTTTGACATCGACACAGTAAGGATTTTGTAGGATATCTCCAGACTTTGTTCCTGCAGGGAAGAGGAGCCATGCTGTAATAATTCACCATCTGATTTACCTAGAGATGTCACATAACATTCCCTCTAAATGGCCTTCATGAGTACTGCATGGGTAGAGAGCATTATTTTTTTTTTGTTTCTTAATTCACTGGGAAGAATTCCTCGGCTGACAGCTGTGCTGGTGACATGAGTGGGTGCATCCCTCTGAAACAAGCCCTGACAATCCACTCAGCACCCAGCCTGGCTCCGTGGCATCTGTGCACTTGTAGTCTCTCTGTTATGCAACCTCTGGGCCTCTACCCACAGTCTGTTGACATTCATTTATTCATTTGATTTCATCTTCACAAGCAGCAGCCGCTGTCATTTCCAGATCACGAAAGGAGGCTGGGAACATGTTGACACAAGGCTTGGGCTCATGTCTAAGCTCAGAGAGCAGATGGGGAAAGCTCTGTACTCATCAAGGAAAAGAGTATTTAAGGACATCTTCCCTTTGTACAGAGGCTCTCATGGAAGGGATGATCAGAAGTGGGGCTTGGTTCCTTGAGATGGGTCAGAATAAACATTTTGTCCTATTTTTGCAAAATAAAATTCCAGTTTATATGGGTGGGAAGAGGCAATAACTTTGCAATGTTCAGTACAAACAGCCCAAATGCTCTGAATATCTGAAACAAAAATGAACCTGAAAGGCCAAGCAAGAAGCAAATATTCTTGCTCTGAATGCTCCAAAGGACCTGGGATCCAGTCTCCCTTGGTGAAAATTAGTAAAAACACTGGAGGATTTGAAAATGACACTCCCAGCTCTGCAAGACAACAAGGAAGCTCCAAAGTCCTCAGAAAAGACAATTTTTCCAATCTCTTTTCCCTATAGCTTTGTGCCTAGAAGCACCCTTTGTTGTGTGAGGAATGGACAGCTTGCAGTAGGCACACCAAAAAGATTTAGAAGTGATTTTTGGCCTGGATGCCTTCATGTTTGCCCAGAACTCTTGGGAGTGGACTGGATAGTTCTTACTTGAATTCTTCCTGTACTCATCTGTCCAGCTAATGCTCTTCTGTTCAGTCCACATCCCCCACATGTGTCTTCCCCCATTCCCAACTTGATCCGTCAGCTTGACACAAGAAATATGGTGTGGATGCATTTCTCATCTGTATTACAGGATAAAACCTGCTTTTTAATTCTGCCATTTGGAGAGGAGAGTAAAGGTGGATAAAACCCTCCATAAAAAGGTGAGATCAGCATGTGCCATTTAATTTTCTGTGGTTGTCTGCTGGTTCTGGAGAAAGATGGATCTTGGCTGGGAGACAAAACCACAGAACACCTATTGAATAATATTCTACAGGTGAGAAAGGCTGCAGTGATAAGGGAAAAGGGGAGATTTCTGGAGGCAAAATTCAGGTCACCTGGAAACCCTGACTTTAACCTTAGAATATCTTCATTTGACCTCCTGTCACAAACCAACCAAGGCTCTGAAATGATCCACTTTATCTCCTCACAGGCAAAAATCCTGCCTCCCTGTAATTTTTACCCTAAGTAGTTATGCTGTAAAAATGTGATGACTGCCTCTGCAGCACTCACTTGCTTCTATAATGGGATAATTGCAGCTAAAGGTAATGTGTTTTTAATTTCATACTATTATTGGGTTGCTTCTAGGTAAATATATAGGAGATGGTCTAATAAAGCAATTTGAAATCTCCCACAGTGAGCTGTTGGAAGGGCATATCAACCACGAGCAAACAGCACAGTCTTAATATTTGCAGAATTGCTAGAGAGGAGATGAAGAGGGGAGCTAAAATGGGATGGCCTGTCCCTCACTTTGGTGCTTTGACAAAAGCTCAGGGCTTGGGCTCAGCCTGGGGCCAGCCCTTCTGCTGTGCTGCTGATGGAATTGTGCTGAAGATTCAGGAATTGTGGCTTCCAGTCCTCACTCTGCCACTTGTAGTTCCTGGAGCCAACTGACTCTTGTGTCACAAGTGAGGCCAAAATTATCCCCTTCCCTCCTGCTCTGGAAAGGCACTGATAAGAAATGTTCTTTGAGCACCTGTGAGTGTTGGGTGCTGCCAAACTCCCTGGTGATGTCTCCTGGGCTGATTAAGGACCAGATCAAGTGCTCAGCGAGCTTGGACTTTGATATCCTCTTCCACTAATGGAGAAAAATACCCTTTGCTTGCTGTGCCTTGCATCATTTGATATAAAAGCTGAGCTGCTGTGTTCCTGCCCTGTGCCTCCAGGCATGGTGAGGAGCAATACTGCTCTCTCCTCTCTGGGGTAACTAATCACGGCAGGAAAAGGTAAGGTTTGCATGTCTGCATGCAGGTAAAGCCCTGCAGTAAGAAATGGGCTCTCAGTCCTTCCCTGGGTGTATTTTGTCCATGGCCCTTTCTTTCTGCACAAGGATCTTTTTTTTCCCAGCACTGAAGGTACAAAGCTTTTTTTTTTTTTTTTTTCTATTATTCGTTTTCTGCTTCACTCCCCTCATTTGGAAAGGAGGGGATGCAGAACAATGCTGGATCTCCACCTCTCTGGCATTCTTTGATTTCCCATATTGTCCAGAAACTCTGTCATCTCAGTCAATAGCACACTCAGCCCTTCAGCCATGCAGGGAGCATCAGCTCCCTTGTTAGTCTTCAGGTACTCAGTTCTTTATGCTGTTTTTGCTTTCCATTTTTTTTTTGTCTGGCTTACAGCCATATTTTTCACCTTATGGAAATCCTACCTGGTGTGTTCAGGCCTTAGTGGAGATGCATGCTGTTTGTCAAGCAGCCTCTCCAGCTGCTTTCCTTCAATTCATCTCTCCTTAGAATTCAGCCCCTGACTTTCATACCAGGCAAGACTGCAGCAGCCAAATCCTGCCAGATTCATGTGTTGAAATTCTGTACCCAATGGACATGGAAATAATTTAATAGCCCTGAATATGAAGGAAGTACAGATTCTTCTGCATGGTGTGGAGTTTTGACTCTGATTAAGCTCCTAAAGATAGTGTTACTATGATAATGAATTTTTGGATAAACAAATTACTTCAGACTGATTTATAAAGAAGCTCCTTTATTTATGTTTATGCTTTGTGGCTCAAGTGTAGGATAGCCAATTCCATCTATCCATTTAATTAATGCTCACAGGGCATATAGGGAATATGACATTTGACTCAGCAAAACGAAAAGTCACGGTAAAAAGTGATTGTTATTTAAAAATGCAATTACCATTTGGCCCAAGGCAGGTTTGGATCTCCTATGACTGCTGGGGACAGGCAGGCTGGACATAAAAGGCCCTTGATGCTGCCTGTGGTGGGTAAACTATAAATGTTTTGTGACTTCTCTCACCTTAGCAAAAGTGCAGTGCCAACCTGTCAGGGAGCACACTTAATTGCTGCTTAACAAGAGTTTCATTGTTGCCTGGATATGGGCTGTGGTCCTGCCTTCCAGCCCCAGCCCTGCCCTCGGAGCTCTTGACATTAAAGCTATTGATGGATGAGCTTGTTTTGACTGGTTTTGAATCCACTGGAACATTCCAAGTTTGAGAGTTCAGTGCTGATGTGCCTGAGCTCACGTGCTGAGGGAGAGGAGGATGCTGGCAGATGGGGAAGGAATTCCAATGGGAAAAACAGCTGGAAAGGGAGAGAAAGGTGGTGAGGAGAGACATCAAGACCCAGATGGAGGGAGAGAATCAGAGGCAGAGCTGAGAATGGAAAATGTCATACAGATGGGGATGGGAGGGAGACACATATCTGGCTTATTCCTGAAGCTGTACTTAGCAGTGGATTTTCTTCTTGTCTGAAAAATAGCTTAGTTAAGAAAATGAAATCTGTCTTGCAAGGAAAAATATCTGTTGTACATGTCATGGGCTGAAAAAGATTATGAACTTGATCTTATGTTTCAGACCATGGAAACTTAGGGGTTTGACTTTTTAAAGAACCCATGTCCTCCCTCCCCACCTTTTCCACTCTGCTCTCTCAGCTCAGGCAGATGGAAGAACAGGATTAGCACAGACACACGATTCTGACCGACATGGAAAAGGCAGTTTTCACCTCAAGGGAACTGAAAAATATCATCAGACACACATTGGATTATGTAAGGTCAGGTGCTGTGTAAGAGCTCACTGATCACTGCCACGTGCTGGGGGACCATCCACTCCCACTGAGGGCTGCTGAGATCAGCACAGGGGGTTTAGGAGAAATTAAGATGACATCAATTAATCTCATAGTGCTTTCAGCACCTCTTCCAGCGTATGAGCTCTCTCTCAGCACCATTCTGTAGCATTAACACCTGCTCCACTCCTTGCATCACATCTGGGTGGCTGACAGGGTATAATAGAGGACAGGAAGGAGTGTATTCCTCTGTCTCCACTCCACTGGTCAGGAACTGGATGCTGTGATGAGCCATGCTTGCTTTGATGGTGATTTGTAAGCCTTTGCTTGAAGCACTGCCACCAAGCTGGTTGTACAAGCAAAGCTGATCTGAAGTCCAAGTCCCTGATAAATCACTTCAGTGCTGACCTAATGAGTTCTCCATGACAGGAAGATTTCTGCAGTGGCTCATTCAACAAGCTATTTTTTATTTTCTGTACCGGTGATGAGGACTGAAGAAATGGTTTCACACAGAAAAATGAGGAGCAGTGGCACTTTGTGAGATTAATGGGTGACTTGATTGGTCTCACTGTCAAACACCAGATGTTCTGGCTTTTGTTAAAAAAAAAAAAAAAAGTGGCTTAATTTAGATTTACTTCATTAACTGCTGATGTCACTGCATTCCACCCTATTCAAATAATTGATAAGATTCATGTCTTTCCTTCCCAAGAGACTCATTTTTCCCCTTGAGTAATTAATAAAAGGTTGATTTGAGGAAGAGTGGGACAAAAATCTCCAACCCTGCTTGCTTTCTTTCCTTCCTCCTTGTAGAGAGGAGTGTATCAGGGAAGGTCTGGATCTCCATGACTGGTGAATAGGGGAACAATGCTGTCACTGCCAGCCCATGCCCTGTGCAGAAAACCTCCCTCCTACANCCCATGACTGGTGGATAGGGGAGCAATGTGCAGAAAACCTCCCTCCTACAGCAGACCTAAGGTGAGGGACCACCCCAGCCTGGAGGGATGCTGCCAGGGCTCCGTGGTCCCCACTCAGCATAGGGAGTGAGCCTGCAGCAGCACATCAGGAATGCTGAAGGCAATATTCCCAGCAATTTTAACTGCCTAGGGCTCACAGTGGCAGTGTCTCTTCTCCCTCATTATGGGAGGACTGAGGTGGGCAGGCAAAATGCAGCTGCCAGCTCTGTCCTGTTCTTTCCTCCTGGGTTCCCAGCATGGGATCCTGTTCTCTTGCACTGAGCTTCACGACCTCAGTGTAATGTGCAGATGGAGCTATTGGAGGCCTTTAAAAAATGGTGTCTTAGATGACTAATTATCGTGAGCTGACTAATAGCTGATGCTTCTGGGCACAGCTGTACCTACAATAGCCAAACATCTTTATATTTGCTAAAAATGAGGAGAAAAAAAAGATAATTTTTGCCTAAGCTGGAACTTTTTCCAGGTCAAGTCTCTTCTTATTTAGCTGTTAATCTTGAAGTATTACATAAAGTTTGGGGCTGTGAAAAACTTCTGCAAAGTCAGATCCGAGTTAATTAAAAGGAAACCTTTTCTCTCTGGAGGCTCTGTGTCGATCTGGGCAGCACAGGGCCATCCCATGGGATCTTCCCAAGGAAACACCTCACAGACCTGCTGCTGTGTGTGCAGGGCTTTGGGTCTCTCTTTGGGGGAGGATGCAATGACCTCCTGCTGAAATCTCCACAAAGCCCCAGCAGGCTCTGCTGAAATAGCAGGTAAGGATCTCTACTTTAAACAAACCACAGGATTTTGTTCTGATACCAGCCCTCTACAGTGAAATTTAAAATTGTTCAAGGTGAGTGCCCAGGGTGCCCAGAGAATCAAGGCTGAATTGTCCAGCAGCTGCAGGAGTGGCTGCATTTTTTGCTGAGGTGTTTGGCTTTGCAGCAGTGGAAGCTTCTCTCATACCCACCATGTCCTGGCCTGGGCTGCTGACCCCACAGTCTCTCCCAGAAGCAGATATTTCATTGCCTTTTCAGGCCATAGTTTTGTGGGTTGTTTTTTTCCCTTTCTTCCCAAGAAAGTTCCCGTGTTGGCCACATTGGTCAAGATTGGGTTTCTCACTAAAATTTTTGTTTTCCCTTTTCTCACGGGAATTTCCTTGCACTGCACAAAGACCTTGAATTCTCTGTGGGAGCCTTTGGCAGCCTCCTTCAGGGCTCAGAGGAAGAAAGATGAGGCCACATCCCTGTGCATTATCCAGCATCCTCCTGTGTCAGCAGCCACCTCTATTTCTGTAGCACCTATGGGAGCTGCAGACCGTGTAAAGGCTGCAGAGGACGTGTAGCAAGGATGAGGAAAACCTTCCTGGCTGCTGTAATTCAGCATTGCTCTGTTGGCTTGTGACCCCAGGCATGCTAACAAATTGTGTGTCAGAGGCAATAAGTGATGTGAAAACAGAAGATCACCGTGTGTCATTTAAAATCACAAAAGGTTTAAAGTATTTGCCAGGCTTCAGTCAGTCTGCACAGGATGGGTTTTTACTTTTATGTGTGGTAATGGGCATGTGCTTGGAAGTAAGAGCTTCCTGATAGCCACCCTTTTGGGAAGCTCATTCCACAAAGGAGTCTCAAAACCAGACTCATTTTGCCACACTGGCACTTTTACTGGCACGTGTACTGTGAGCTTTAAACAACGATTTAAAGCAATGTTTATTGATGTTTCAAGCAAACTCAGACTGCTGGATGTTTTGGAGGTTTTTTTTAATGGCAAAACCCAGATTACATTAGTAGAGATTGTTTAATTCAGTTTGTTTTACTTTCTTTCTGGGCTGATCTCATCTTTTCCCTGTTTAACCTTTTGCTAGCTCAAGCAGGGGTAATCAATGCTTGACACCTGTGTGTCTTTAATTGAAGGCTGGCAGCTGATTGTAGGAGCAGTGCATTCATTGTAAATAACCAGGAGAAGAAAGATGTGTGACATTTTTGGGAGGGAAGGTGCGTGCATGGTAAAAAAATCAGGCAACCACTTCAATCCCCTGTTGACAGTCAGGACGTGCCTTATCTGCCATCTCATCGTGCCTGTGTTGAGCTATCAGCAGCTGTGATATCACAGCTGTCAGCTCCCACAACCCTGAGACTTATGATTAACAGGATTTCCTCTTCAGTTATTAAAGTAATAACAAGAGATGCTCTGTGGGAAGCAGCAGGATCTGCAGCAATTGAATGTGCAGTTTCCCTGAGATACATCTGCACTTATTTGCTGGCAAAAGGCATTAAGCACCTCACTTTTAATACCTGTAGGCAGGCAGGGCTGTAGGGGCTGCAGCTCACCAAGGGTGAACAGGGTGAGCTCCCTCCATTTCAAGGCAGGCCAGTTCTGAGATTTTTGGCTCTGTTTTAGCTGTTTGGTGTTTCGTCTCTGGTGGGGCCTGGAGTCAGCCAGGGCTCTGGGGTGGACGTGCTGGGGCTTTCCTGTAACCTGCCTACACTAGGGACATCAAAGGGACTTTGAATTATTACAGTGGCCTAAAGTTGAGTGTCTAGAACGTGCACTAAATAAGACAACTTTTGAAAAGGATAAATTTAGATCTGATGAATAAATAAAAGGGTTCAGAAACCCTTCAATTTCTCCTCCACCTTATACACCCTCAGCAGGACAGACTGTGCCCTCATGTCAGACTTTGCCTACCACCTTCCTGTGGACTCCAGACAGACCCTTCTGGGTCTCTGATGCACCATCCTTCCCATGACCCATGGAAGGGGCTGGCATCAGCTCCCCAGTGCTTCCAGAGCTGCCCCAATCCTGCCTGCCACATCCAGCCCCTCATCCAGGCTGTGTTCCTGCTGGTGCCAGGCAGGCAGCACACACTTTGTGCCCACCCATCCCCTGGGGTATGACAGCTGTCACAAGCCTTTGTAAGAGGGCATGGATCCCATCATAAGTACTGAGATTACCCCTGAATGTCCTAAATTTGGCAATTCCTGTTTAACTCGTCAGTAGTCTGTATTTCCCTGTATGTTGAACTTGCTCATGGCAGCAGTCATTGCCAAGAACACCTCTCTGCCTTCTGCCTTTATTCTCTCTTTGTATCACCAGGGCACAACAGCAACCAAAAAGCCAACCAATTCTTCTTCATTCTTTGGTGTCAACTCCAAAACAACCCCTTGCTGTTTACCAGTGGAGGTTCTGTGTTATGGCTGCGTGTTTGGGAGTCCCCAAACACAGGAATTTCTTTGTCTGGCCCCAGAGGTCTTGTAAGGTCTGTAGTTATTCCTTTTCTTCTGTGTCCTGTCTGGAAAACTGAATTACTGCTCTGCCTTTTTCTCAAAAGATTCAGGGTGAGCTGGGCCAGAATCTCTGCTAGAGTCAGCTGGGCCTACTAGAAATGATCAAGCAAAACTGGAATTTGGCACTTTGTGGTCCAGCTCCAGTATGGATGGCTGCCTGTCTGTCCATCAATGTGCACATATGTATTTGTCTGTCTTTCTACCTATCTTGTCCTGTAGCCAACTGCTACACACATACATAAAATTATTTTTCAGTCCTGATTCACAGAACTATTTAGTGCCTCATAAATCCCTCTGGAATTTCATTTTTTTCCTGATATTTTTGGTGTAAATCTGACAAACAGAAAAGTCTTTCATTTACTGCCTGCTGTAATCAACCAGCTGTAAGACAAGGTGGCAAAGTTATTTGTTTTGTTCAGAGAGAGTAATCTTTTTCTCTCCTTCCACATGGCAGAAGAAATGCTTTGGTAATGTAGAAGCTTAGATTTTCCTTTGAGAGTGCCTCTAGTTGCCTTACAAGACAAATGAATGTGGCTCACTTGCATTAAAAAATTGTTTTCTAACCTTTCAATACAATGAAAATGATGTGTGACATGTAAATAATCTGGAGTAAAACTTGCATCCATTAACATTTGTGAAAGGAATAACAAAGGAAAATGATGCTGTGAGCGATTTCCCGCCTGGCCTGGGGCTTTGCAGTTCATCAGCTCTGTGGTCCTCTCCTTCTTTCCAGCTCCAGCTTATTTCAGGGCAGCATGCCTCAGTGGATTCTTAGACTAACACTAAATGGGGAGTTACCACTGGAGCTAAACTTATTTAAGCACCAAGGTCAGAATTCTTCAATATCTGAGGTGCCACTTGAGGGACTTTCATGTGCCTGTGCTCACATCCTCAGGCAGGCTGGTGGGTCCTCTTGGGAATTAAGGAACTCATATCCACTCTTCAGGAAATTTTTCTTAATCTTTCTAGGCTAGAATTTACTGCCAGTTAGGTTCCTTTCATAGTGGGTATTTTGGAACTCATATAAATATATAAATTTCTACACTTATTTTTTTTCCCTACAAATTGCTTTCCCATTAAGTATGAATGTTTCCCACAAATGCTTTGTCTTTTGTCCATTTTCTCTTACCTTGAGAAATGCTCATCTTTGTGTGCTTGTTTACCCCTAAGATGAAAAACTGCCTTTCCTTCCTAGTCACCGTGTATGGATCTACAATAAAAATGAGGCGCATAAGCCATCAGAGACACAGCTACAGGCAAGAAGCAAAGTGGGCTTAGTGACCTTGATGTGCACGCTGGAGTTGTTATGGCAACAGGCAAGTGAAATGACTGTTGCTAAGGCTCAGAGAAATAAAGCAATCTCAGTCACTTAATGGTCATTATTCTCCAGTAACTTAATTTGGAGTTTGCTGCAAGCCAAGCTGCGGAGTGAATCAGCAAACCACCCGAAATACTGAGGAGAAATGTGAATGAGAGGGGGTTTTCTTTGCATTCCTCTTGCCCTGAGCCCCTCGAGTGACAGAGTCAGGAGCAGCCACAGAGGTTTTGGAAGCCTGGGTGAACCAGGGAGATAATTCCCAGATAATTCCCAGTGACTCTCAGGAGTGTTGGGACACAGAGTGCAGGAGCAGTGCATGGTGCATGCTGACCCCCTGGAAGAGCAGGAAGCATAATATTTTTTTTTTTCATCAAAAAAATAGTGATTTTCAGCTTACATTTACAGGCAACAATTTATAGTACTATCCCCAACAATACTAGAAAGCTTGGCTGTTTTCTTCCTTTCCTCCGATTGACTTACTTGCTTAATGGAAAAGTAGGGGGATGACATTTTATTCTTGCTTGACCTGAGCTGATTTGGCTATTCCTCCTAGATGTATGAGAACTGGACTAAAATGTAGTTAAACCGTGTGAAAAAATAATTAATTTTACTCTTGATTTTAACAGCTAAAAATAAAGACATTCTTTAAACAAGTTCAATGTTGGAAACCAATGTTTTGGCATGAATTTTGTAAACCTTATGGAGGTTTAGGGGTTTTAGCAGAATGGAATATTTTCAGACTTCAAGAAAACAGCAAGTGTACAAATACCAATGCCAGTTTTCATTGAAGATGGCAAAATAAAAAGAGCCATGAGAAATCTTAATCCCAGTGACATTCATGGAAATTGAATGCACAGTGGGAAACTGTAGTCAAAATGCATTTTGCTGTGAAAAAGAATATCACCATACATTTGGAAAATTGCTGTTCCTGAATTCTTTCATACACCGAAGCCAAAAACGAGGAGAGCCTTTCCCCAAAATAAATCCACAACCCCTCGTGTTGCACTCACACCACCAAATCCCTCTGAAATGTCACTCAGGGCTGTGGTGTCCTATTCCCTGCTTGTGAATTAGTGAAGATTCTTCCAAAGGCTAATTGCTAACCCCTTTCGATTCGCAGTTAATTTCCAACGAGGCCAGATGTGAATTTGCAGTTCAGGCCTCGATATTGTCCCAAAAAAAGCAGTGGCATTAGCAGCTGAAAGCAGTCATTAGGCGTTTGTTCCCACAGCAGACTGATTGCTCATCAAGGGATGAGCAGAGCCTGCACAGGCTGAGCTGGATGCAGAGCTATACATATGGATTCCCTCTTGAAAATGGACACAATCAGGCCATTCATGCATCCTGCCAAGATGCCTCCTGCTTGCAGATGCCCTGGGTGATTGCAGGAAAGGTTTTCTTCTGCCTCTGTATAAGCTGGCATTATCGGGATGGTCTCTGTTGGAATCAGCAGGATTTTACTGAAATGTGGATGGAACTGGAATCCATCCTGGGGATGGAAGCCAGTCCTGTGGAGGGCATTAGGATTGGGGGTTTGAAATTGTGCCTGGCCCATCTCAGAGATGCCAGGCTGCAGGATGGGGGTGAGGGCTGGGGGTGCTGCCCTCGGGCACTGCTGCTGCCCAGCACTGATCAGGGCACTTTGCCTGCATTTAGTTAAGGCTGCTCTGCCATAGAAGAGATGTTCTTGCAGAATTACTTTCCTGGGGTAGTTCTGTCACAGCTGCACATTTGGCATGAGCACACTCCTGTCTCAGCCCCAGGAGAGCTGGCCAAGGCAGGAGGAAAATGCTACTTTCCTCTGCCCTGCCAAGGAGATGCTCTGGGGCTAATCCACCTGCTGCCCCTGTGACCCAGGATCTCCCCCAGCATCCCCCCTCGCTGGGAAACCCCATGGCCACACTGCTCACAGGCAAGGAGGGCACTCATGGAGTTGAGTGGATTTGTGAGGTGACACAGGCACTATTGGAGAAGCTGATGTCACACAGGAAAATAAGGGCACCAGGGCTACCATTTTCTTTCAGAGGTTTACATCTTACTTGGCATCAAAGTTTGAAGAGCAGAGCCTTTCTCCTTCTGCTTTGCTGAAAGATGTTGATGTAGGGACTTCAGTGCCTCTCTGACTGCCCCATATCAGTGACCTTAGTAATGCCACTTAGCTGTTAAGACTCCTCTTGTATCCAGTACCCTTTCATGTGCTTTTTTAAAATGTTGGTGGGGCCTCCAGCAACTAAGTGTAAGGAAAGTGTTCATTAAAAATTTTTTGATCATTAACTTGGGTTGTTACTGAGAATGTTGTTGCTAAACAGCCAAGCTGATGACAAAGCAATGCTTTTGCATGAATATCCAGAACAGCAAAAGCAATGGTGGAAATTGCCATTGTCCTGGACATGAACTGCTGTGCATTCCCCCTCTCATGGGAAATTTCAGCTGTATCAGCACAAGAGGAAGAGCTGCAAGAGATCTGCCCCATCAGTGTGTCACCAAGGGATAAACAAGGTCACACTTGTGGGTGTGACACCTGCACCTTTCCACTGACTGTAGAATTATGTGTGAAAATAGGAGGGTTTGAAATGGCCCATGAAGGCATCAGTTCAGAAAATAAACCCCATTTTTTCCTTTGATGGGATGAAATATATTTCAGCTGAACCCTCAACTTGCTGAATTTTCTATTTTATTCTTTTCACCTTTGAAAAATCCTTTCCCTCTTACTTCCCTATGCATCCTTCAGCAAGATATTCCCAGCCAATGCATCTTTCTGTAGCAGGGACTTTATTTTTACTGATGAATGGCATCAGAACTGCAGCATTTGAAGTTTTATGGCATTCTCTGATTTAGTGGGGTTTTTAATAATATATTGTGTTTGAGACCTAGCTCTGTGATTGAAATGTCACTTGAAGTCAACGTGGCCTCTTTTGGGAGAGCAGGAGCAAGGAAGATCAAATTTGAAAAAAGAAAGATGGAAAGAAACAAAAAAGCTGGTGATGACCAACTGCTTGGGAAAAGTTGGAAGTGCCTATGAGTAGTTGTTGGGAACATCCACACCCTCCCATCACCTTTCCTGATGCATTGTCATCTGTTGCAGCTCAAAGCCAGTAGCAATTTTTACTGTTCCAAGCATTGTGATGTATGGAGGGTACAATTTTATTTTTTTTTTTTTGCATGCTTATACTAAGAGATGGCTATTGTTTGCAAGACCTTCTCAATATAGAAGGAAAAAAGTCAAAAGGGAGCAAAAAGGGCTTAACTTTTCACTGTTAGAAAGTGTGGGTATAACAACATCCCACATCCCAACTATGAAGGAAAGCCCATGAAGTGGTGGGAGCTCATCCACAGCCTTCTGGATCCTTTTGGCTCTTGCAAGGTGTTTGTGTTCATTCCTTGAAAAATACAGTGTGATTGCAATAGTGCAGTCTCCTTTTTGAATATATTTGGGCAACAGCCCGCTAAGGCTGCTGTGCCCATAGCTGACAAAACAAACTGGCTGTAAAATAAAAGTTGGTGTTGTTGCTTGTGCCCTGGCTGTTCCTTCACATTTAATCAACATCCTTGTTCAATACCTCCCTGCTCTGGTTCTTGGCATTGTTATTGCTGTGTCAGGGGCTGGAAAGGGCAGCAGAGGCAAATAGAGATTTAATTTTAAAACTGGACTTTGTCTTGAAGTAGTGGAAGAATCCATATAAATCAAGCTGGTTGTGTTTTCTGATCATCGGTAGCTGCCAACACTTTTCTCTGCATTCTTAATTAATGGTGTCCTGTAAAAGGCCCTTGTGGAAACTTGGGGCACTGGAGAGCAGTTTGACTGTCTTGTCTATGCCATTTGCCAGAAATTCACTGGGCTTTTTCATTTGTTTGCCAGGGTTTTGGATTGCAGGTGTGAAACATAAAAATGTCATAAAACAGTTATCTTATTTATTTAGTGTCTTTGATTAGGGAAAAAAAGATCCATTTTGTTTCCAAAAGAAGCATTTTGGGAAAAAATGCTCAGTTTATTGATTTAATACCAAGCATGCTCTAGCCCCTGGCTTCACCTCTGCCTGAAAGCAGCTCTGACTGGGGAGGGAAATGTGGTCTATCCCTCTGCATCATTCAGTTTAGGGCTTGAAATAGTCATGAAGGATGTCAGCTCATACCAACCATCATAGCTCCTGGAGGAGAACCTGTCTCTCCCTGTTTGTAAATAAGTTCAGATTTTACAAGAGAGATTAAGGAAAGAGATGTTTTCTTCTATTTGCAGATAAAATAATAAAAATAATTTAGGAAGAAATTCTTTACTATGAGTGTGGTGAGGCACTGGAACAGAGAAACTGTGGCTGCCCCATCCCTAGAAGTGTTCAAGGACAGCCTGGACAGGCCCCTGAGCAACGTGGTCTGGTGGAAGGAGTTCCTGCCATAGCAGGGGTAGAAATGAGATGATATTTAAGGTCTATTCCAACTCAAACCATTCTATTACTCAGATGATGGAGAATTCAGAGGTCCTGGGTTTCTGTAGAACCAGTAAAATTTGCACTATAAGCAAGGTTCAGTGGAATGCTTTTGATGGGAAAGTTTAAACCAAAAAAGAAGAGGGAATTGCCTCCTGTGCCCTCAGCTAGGGTGAGAATAAGACAGCAAACCCTCTCTCCCTCCTCACATGGGCAGGATGTCCCTGTAAGTGTCGTGTGGAAGGAAGGGATGGTTTGTTCTTCTCCCCTGAAGGTGTGGTGCCTTGGCCACGAGACCTTGGTTGAGCCTTGCAGCACAAAAAACGCTCTGGGGGCTTCCAGAGCCCCAGACTACTTGAACACTGCAGTGAGGACATTTAACCTAAACATCCCAAAAACAGCTGATCTGCTGCTGTACCCTTCTCCTGGTGCTTGTTAGCCTCACAGCCCAGCTGCCTTGGAGAGCTGTCCAGAGGAGAATGCTTGCAGCATGGGCAATCGTGTTGGCAGTCAGTAATCAATCAGCTCCCTTGTGTAAACACAGAGCAGGCATTGATTGCAGCTCTGCCAATGATTGCTGCACCAACCAGCCCCAGGGCTTCCAGTGGACTAAAAATTCATAGTTGCTATTTGGATCCCGGTCACCTTTCATCTGACTCAGAAAGTTAAAAATAAATTAGGTTTTTTGGACCAGGATGCTTGCAAAATTAACCTGCTTTAGTGCAATCCATAAGCTCTGTCTGGTGAATAACTTGGTGAGGGGGAAGAAGAGCTCCTGATGCTGTTCTCATGTTCCTCTGCCTCTGCTCTGCCACTGCCTTCTGTATCTGTGCCAAATCTGGCCAGGAGTAAGGGCTACAAAGAGGGGAGAGAGCAGATTTATGCCTGGGTAACTGGTGTCAGGTTGGACTGGGGAAGGAGAGGATGGTGACACTATCAAACCACAGCCTGTGCTCTTGGGTGGTTTGTGCCGGGTTTATGCATAGCATGGCTATGCTGGAAGCACTTTGGAAAGTTCAAGGGAAAAGATCAGGGGGAAAGAACACCTCTGGAAGTTTTTGTTGAAGCTCTGAAAATGCAGTCTTTCCAATTTCCTTCTGGCATGGCCATGCTGTGGAATGATGATGTGCTGAGCTGCAAGAGAAGGGAATATGCTCAGTTCCTCTCAGTGAGAAGAATGAAGCTTTCAAGGTGACAAAATGCATTAATTTTGTTCTATTTGTCAATTTGTTGGCAGTTATTCAAACAATCCTAATGTAGCTCTGCCTGCTCTGTGTGGCAGTAGCAATATGGAGATAAAGCATCTTTGCAGGGTGGCATGTACCTTCCTGAACAGTAACATTACTTGCTTTTTAAATAGCTCCCAGTACATAAAATGACACAACTGGATTGGAGACAAACATGAAGTAGATCTCTCACTTCTATTAAGTTTCATTCTCAATCGAGTGCCTGCTCAAAGCAGATTTATCTTCACTGCACAGTAGTCTGGAAAGTGCATCTCATCTCTTCCTCCTCTAACTGTAAAATATTCCCCTCTGTAACTCAGGTTCTGTCCTGCAGGATGGTTACTCACCCTAAAAAAATCCCAGTTCCAGAGGGCTCATACTGGAAAACCCCAGTGGGGCTGGAGCCCTTCAGCTTTGAAGACACCTCTGTGCATTACCAGAGCCCTAAAGACACCCTGTCCCCAACACCCTTTCTCTCCTCTCCCCACAGATTCCTGGTTCCTTTCCCCCTATTTTGACTTGAGGCCTCTTGGTAGCTAGCATCATTTTTCAGAATGATCCTGAAATTCACTTTTGCAGTGTGAATGCATTGCCTGCTGGTTACAGCTAAGCTGATCTATCTTTTGCTAAGTTAAATCAAAATACTCCTCCGTGTTGCTTCAATTACCAAGGTGTGTTAGCACTGACACCTCAGTGACTAAGCACAGTCAGAGTTTAACTGATTCAATTGAAATGTCTTAAGCAAAGGAATTATTCAAGGTAAAGCCAAACCCTGTCACTTTGACCAATGCTTTATTGGTTTTGAATGCAAAATTAACTTATCAAAGAACTGGCCAGCATCCAGACATTTTAACATCTTTAGATCCTTTAATATTTTTTAAGCATTTCATTAGTGAAACAATGTGCAAAGAATATCACAACTCCTCTGTCAAAAGGGACTTCAGTTCTACAAGCTCAGGGAGCAGTTCTGCCCTTCTTATCAAGGCTGGATAACAACTAATTCCTCTAAGATCACAATGCTATTCAGCCAGACAAAAGGAGAAAAAAACAGATCCAGAAGCAAAGTGAAAATAATAGCCTCTTCTGCACCTTGAAGTAAGCCAGAGGTTTAGGAAACAATTGTTGTTATGCTTTATGTCTCTGGACTTTTCAATGGAAAAGGTTCCACTGTGTTAATGCTGGGATTTAAATGTAAGTCATCCTCAGAACAGACTGTAAATACACACAGGAATGATGTAAGAGGATGCATTGGAGAAAAATACAATTAAACACCAAAAATGTGAAAATGCACTTGAAGTAATAAGGAAAATGCTGGAGTGAGGACACAGGGCTGTGGGCACAGGGACCACCAGTGTCTTCCTCTGGTGCTGCCTAAGGAATTTTTCAGCTTTGTGCTGTGTTAGATGAGTTTGTACCTCAGATTCTTGGACTCCAAAGTGGTGGATGTGCATATCTGGGACGTGTCTGGCTTTGGCTTCTTTGTTGGGTTCAAACACTTCTCAAACTGTTCTGTTTCAGAGAAGATCTCATGCTGTAGCTGATCTCACGGATTTCTGAGCCTGAGAGTCAATCTGCATTTTCCTGCTGGTAGGAGTTGCTTCCTCTCCCTGTGCAACTTGTGTCTCTCTTTTTTTAAAAAAGCAGGTTTCTGTTGGGTGTTAACTTGCAAGAATTTGCTGTTCTGTTGTGTAGCTGTGACAAGGCAATGCAGTTTTCCTGTGAGATAAACCAGTGAGTATCAGCAGTCCATGTGTGTGATGGAGGAGACACAGAGACTGATCGGGCTCACTGTCCTTAAAAACCACTAACACCTTGTCTCTGCCAGAGAGGGAATAGTTACATCACTGGGCCAGAAAGGAGAAAAGCCAGTGCAGATATTACAGTTCAGCACACTCTCCCCAGGTTTCAAACATTCACCTTCTAAAGGGGCTTTGCTCCTTGGCTGCTTCTCCCCAGGGCATGGGAGGAGTGTAGCATCCCATCAAGAAATTATCCATATGGCAAGAGGGAGGATGGTTTCTTTTGGGACCAGCACACCTCTGCTGCAGCTCTGGAACAAAAGAGCAGCTACAATTTTGTCTGTGAATCTCCCTGGACTTGGGGGAATGAGAGACACCCAATGTTGTGTGTGAGCTCTCACCACCTGAAGCAGCACTAAAAAGCAAGGTGGGCACTGCTCCCAAGAGACAATTCATCCCTTGCTGGTGGAGGGCAGTGCAGGTGAAGGCCAAAACTCTGACAATTACAGTCATTCTTTAATTGTAATTCGAGCTGTACTCTCAAAAGGTTAGTCTGGTAGTTTATGGCTGGCTATTTTATCTTTTAATTAAATGCCCATCAAACCTCTTTGATCTGAGGAAGAAGAGCTCATAAAATGCAGAGTCACTGCTCTGCCCAGGTAACTCTCAGTAATCCAGATTGTCTCATCCTGCAGCGTGGAGGTAATTTGAATTGAGCTGTGGGTTGCTGCTGGGCTCCTGTCAGTGCTGAACTTGTTGATTTGTATTCCGAGAGGATCTTCCAGGAGATAATGGGATTTGTGAGGAAAGTTGATTTTACCTTGTTATCCAGTGAGGGAATAACGTCATGCTTTGAGCGAGAGGCAATGCAGGATGGTAATTACTCCGATAACAGGGAGCTGGGGAGGCACAGCTGCTTAGCCTGACCAGCTCTGGATTGCTCCCTGCTATAGAAATGCTATCACAGAGTTTCCTTAAGCAATTCCCCGAGGCCAGGAAATGAGAGAAAATAAACCTCCTGTCCTCGGCTGCAAAAATGATGACACAATTGCAGGAAATCATGAAAAGCTGAGCCTTCATGAGATAAAATCCATATAGCTTTGGTTTTCTTTTGGATGCATTTTACAAAGATTTTCGGCTCCTAGACTCAAATTCAAAGCTCCTTCTGACATCCTAAGAAGCAGGAATTTTATTTTTTCTTGAATTTAAGTGCTTTTCTCGTGATTACCTGAACTGAAAAGTCCAAGAACCCCAAATAACTCATGGTTCATAACAAAATGTTTGTGAGAACCTGTCACCACACAGGTGAACCCTGTCTGTTCAGTGCCACCCTCACTGCAGCAGTCCCTGCTTTTAAAGGCCCTGGGCCTCCTGTTAATGCACCTGGTGAGGTCTTTGCTTTGAGCTCCCCTCCCCTCACATGTGTGTTCCTGCTCTGTGCATCTCAGTGGATGTTCCTGGAAAGCCCACAAACCCTGGAGGAGTCCCTGAGGACTAGGCAAAGAGCTAGAAAGGAAAAGTGGTGTAACAAGAGGCTATGGAGCAGGAAGAAAGCAGTAAGAGAGGACAAACCACTGCTCAGCAGGGTCCTGAGCAGCAGGTTTCAAGGCTGAGAAGCTCCAGGAGCCATGGTTTCTGCTCAGTCTATCCCATCCTTTCTCCTTCTCTTGACCAGATGTTTCCAACTCTGGCACTACACTCATCATCCCTGCTTCATCTCCTGGACTTTCTTCAGGCACTGGACTATGCTTCTAGCAGATCCCAGGAAATGCTCTCCCTTTGTCCTCACCTTTCATATCTTCCCAGCTTGGGAATTGCTTCATAAAAATTCATATGAGACAGCAGAGCCCAAAACAAGCTTAGGCAGTGGCTATTTACACACATAAATACGTGAGACTGTGTGCCAAGCTTTTCTCCCCATCCAAGCTCTGCACCCCCAAGCTCTCTCCTGGAGGAGTCCCTCCAAGAGCCCTTCAACAGGAGCACTGGAATACCTACCAAACCTCAGTGCATCCCATTTAATGCATATCCCAAGTTGTTTCGTAGTGATGCTTCACCTCTCCTCTCAGTGCTGACCCAGGAGGTGTATGAAGGGCTACAGAAGAATTCTGACTTGATAAAAGTCTGATCTGTGGATAAGATCTATCTTAACCACTATCATGGTTGACTCTTCCTGCAGCATTATACCTTTTTTTTTTCTTTTTTTTGCACTGTTTGTGACGTTTCTTTACCATGAAACCTGATCTGTTGGTCTGAAGAGTCAATTGGAGTATTTAGACCACAAAATAAATTCACAATCAAGTTTTTTCATTCTAAAACCACTGGAGTTCTCCTGCTTTCATTTGTGTGCAGTGGCCCCTGGATCTTCCTCATCCTCTCAGGGGTAAAAGCACAGTTTTCTTGCCCTCAAGAGCTCCCTGGGTTTTTGCTCTTGGTCAATAGGGCAGGACAACAGTTGCAGTTACATGAGGAGCAGATTGATGTTATCCACACAAGCA
>VWYP01004538.1:0-16367 GCA_013400435.1 Pycnonotus jocosus
AAGGAAAGATTGAGGGTGAACAGAGTATTTGGTGGGAGGGGGGTGGTTGAGGTGTTGAATAGAAGAGCTTCTTTTTTCTTCTCTAGCAGTCACAGAGAACATTGGCAGGAGAAATCATTTAATTGGCTTCTTTAGGTATTATTATGCCAACTGACATCCCACCTAGGTTGGAGGAAATTGTGCAAAGGGTTCACCCTTTCCGTGAATTCCAGGAAGAAAGGAGTCCTTGTGTCTACAACCCTCTATCTCAATGAGGTGTTTATGGGGGTCCTCTTGTTGGAAATGATACCAAGTTTAAAATTTTTTGTATAACTTTTTTCCGCAGTTTTTTTTGCCTGTGCCCAAACAGAAAGGAATTGAAGTGTCTTTTCAAGAGACTGTTTCACCACTCCAGGCCTGATGAGCTTAACATCTCAGCAGGCTGGGGTAGCACAGAGGATACACAAAAGATGACAACCTCAATGACCATTAACAACCATCAAATCCAAACATTACCCTTGGCATGGTCAGAGACACCCGATCTGGGAAAAGACAGGTAAGAGATAGATAAAATGAGGACCTAATTAGCATTGGAGTCAAAGAGATCTGTAACCAATAAGAAACCAAATACTAAGAACTGTGTAACTTGGAACCAATGAACATTGAACCAATGTATCTCTATGGGTTTTGACTGTATGAAGTTTATGAAAAATCTGGTAAAATTTGTGTGTCATGGAATTATTTTCTCTGCACAACCTGGGCTATGTGGATGAAATTATTTCTTTGCACTTCCTGGCCAGAACAACATCCTGTCCAGAATGAAGTAATGCACTGATTGTCTAACACTAAAAATGTTGTTGGAGACTTTTTGTTTTTCCCGCAGTTTCAGTAAGGATTGTGGTTTATGTTAGGCAAGTTTTTATTGTTTCTGCGTGAGGGATCTCCTAAGACACTTTTAAAACGTGTTGCCTGGAGACAGTTTGTTTAGTGTAAAACTTCAGAGCTTGGCTTTACAATTGAGTAAATGGTTATGAAATGAGTGACAGGTATTACAAAATCTATGAATAACTGTGAAATATGTATTTGTTATTTTATTTACCCTTGCATAGTCCAGAATTTGTTTCCAAGACCCACTTCGTATAGAAGGTTGGACTTTTTAAACAAAATTTTGCACAACTTTGTGACTTGAGCTTCAACTGTCAGATAAGATTTAAACTTGGATTTAAACTTGAAATCTTTTAAGAAATGGGAAAAAAAGAGGAGCTTCACATTTCCAACAATAGCTTTCCTACATTATTTGAAGGAACAGTGGGAATTCTTTGGGGAAACGTAACACCTGAATAGCTTTTAGTTGCAGCAGAGTTCACTGCTCAGCTTCTCATTCTGTGCCATAGTTTGAAGTTCCTCACTAGTCGCTGGTGCTTGCATGTAGGATTGCTTTACTTGTCTGATTCATAAGGGAGGTGACAGTGACACTTGTTAGGGCTTTTGCTGCCAGGGACTTCCCCAGCATCTCAGACTTGAAGCTCAGCTGATCAGAGTGAGCAACTTCGATATGTTGGTCATGTGGAAGAATATTTGTTCTCTGAGTTGGTTTGGTTTTGGTTGTCTTTGGTTTTGGTTTGGGGTTTTTTTTGCGTGGGATTACAAGAAATGCATGGAGTACTAAAAACTTAATAACTTATTACCTCACTTAAAAGTTCTGCCTTTTTAAATTTGAGACACTGGGTCGAGGGGAAGAATGAAGACAATGCCATAAATACAATTGTGACCAGATGATAAATGGCCTACACCTGGTGAGCTAACAGGAAACTTGTTCTCCAGAATGACTGGCCTAGAGAAACTGCACAATGCTCATTGTGTAAGAACTGGAAATTCACCAGCCTCAGTGCCCTCCCAGCTTAGCCAGGGTAACTGGAATGTTGGGGTCTACAGCCATCAGGGACCACCAGAGAGACCCTCAAGACAGAAGAACGTGTGCATGAAGGGGAGGTGAAATACCTTAATGATTACAGGGAAATTATTATCATACCTATGTTTAGTCCAATGAATATAAAAAATACATTATAGAAACAGAAACTTTCCTGTACTCAGCATGCAGGGCTTTGGGAGAAGCTATTCCCCCCTATGCATCCAGCTGATTAAAGAATGCCTGCTTCTTAATGCTACACTGGTGTTAAGGAGTTTTTATATTTTACTGAATTTTTGATAACAAAAAAATTAAATCCTTGTCCTGAATCGTCTTAAGCAACAATAAACCAGAAGGAGGTTGCTACAAAAGGGTTTGCAGAGAATTCCTAGCTAAAAGTCATATGCCATAAGTCTGATAAGGAGCAGCTAAAGGAGCTGGGAAAGGGGCTCAGCTTGGAGACAAGGAGGGTCAGGGGGACCTCGTGGCTCTGCACAACTCCCTGACAGGAGGGGACAGCCAGAGGAGGTCGGGCTCTGCTTCCAGGAAACAGGGACAGGAGGAGAGGGAATGGCCTCATTCACAGGCAGGGCACATTCAGATTGCACATCAGGAAGAATTTCTTCACTGAAAGGATGGTCAGGCCTTGGTAGGGGCTGCCCAGGGAGGTGATGAGTCCCCATCCTATACTTCCTTATTTACTGCTTACAGTTCTACTGATAAAACAAAGGTTGAAGTACAATTCCCGGGGCCGACAGCTTTATTTATTTTAGTCAGTAGTTCTATGTTCTGGCACAAATTAGTCTCTCACTACACATCCATGGTCAAGGATTAGAGGTTTCCATGCATTCTGCCATTGTCTTGAACTCTGGACTTGTGGCTTCCACTCTGTTTCAGGGATAGGACAAATATACCACTGTGTCAGGGGTTTAGAAGAGATGGATGGGAAACAACTGGTCATAGAATCATAGAATCATAGAATCATGGAACCTCTGACATGGAAGGGACCCCTACACCTCTTCTGTCCTGCCTACCCCTCCTGAAGAGCCTGTAACTCGAGAAGAAACAGGTGAGGAACTTTTGGGTAAAGAACCTTCTCCTTCTAAGTGAAGAACCTTCTGGGTGAAGAACCAGAACCCAGAACATGTTCAGGTACTGGAACAGGTTCCCCAGCGAATTGGCTACAGCACCAAACCAGCTGGCAGACTCATGGTGTGGTTGTTGGGGCGGTCCTGTGCAGGGCCAGGAGTTGCAGCATTTGGACTTGATGATCCTTGTGGTTCCCTTCCAGCTCAGCAGATTCTGGGATTCACCCAGGAGATTTTTCACCCAGAAGGTTATTTACCCAAATGGTTCTTCCCTCCGAGGGTGGCTGGGCACTAGAGGCTTCCCAGAGAACCGGTCACAGCACTGAGCCAGCTGTCAGACACATGTGGTTGTTGAGGCTGTCCTGTGTAGGGCCAGGAGTTGGACTTGATTATCCTTATGGGTCCCTTTCAACAGAGGGGATTAAATGATACCATAATTCCTAATATCTTACCTAAAACTCACCTGACACAGTCCCACATGTATCTTCTAAAATCAGCATTAGGCTGCCACATCATTCCCGATTTCCCTTCTTCCCCCTGCCCTTTCTTCTTCTTTTGTGTTTTCTTATTTATTTATCTTGGCCCTTGGTTGAGGCTTTCTGGTTTTCCAACTTTCCATGAACCTTCACTCCATAAATGCAGGTATACCATGGGTTTCCCCAGTTGCTCTTCACAATAAGTTTGACTTGTGAAAAGGCTCTGGGGAGCAGCATGTTCTGTGAAGAGGGTAAAAGGGGGGTGTTAAAAGCAACAGTGAATTCAGCATGTCCTACCCTGCCAGCCCTGTTTCTGCTTAGGAACAAGATCCCAAAAGTAGCTGGGAAAAGCAATAGAGATCTGATGCTCACTGCTGGTACTGGGGCTGCTGGGGGGGCTGAGGGCAAGGGAAGGCACTCGGCATCTTCTGCACTCTGGCCCAGCTGGGGCTGTGCCTCCTTTCCCTCTGCCCCCTGCTCTGTGCTGACAGAGGGGCTGGGGACGTGCTCCTGTGCATGGGGCTGGTGTGTCACCCCATTGGTGTGTCACCCTGCTGCTGTGTCACCCCATTGGTGTGTCACCCTGCTGCTGTGTCACCCTGCTGCTGTGTCACCCCACTGCTGTGTCACCCCACTGGTGTGTCACCCCACTGAGCTCCCACCATCCCCTCTGCCTGCCTTCCTCCTGGCAGACTGAGAGCAACAGGAGAGACGGGGCATGCTGTGCTGGGGTGACACTGTCCAGCTTGTCAGCAGAGCACAGGGTGGAACCACAGTGATGCCTGATGGTTTTTGCCACCACTTGTTCCCGTTTCTCCATGTCACAAGGTCTGTTTGTTGTTTGGGTGGTGTGGCTGCAGGTGCATCTGGCTTTTCTGAACGCAGTGGCTGCAGCCAGGGATTTCTCAGAAGCTGTGTTGCCACGGGCCTGGCCCTGTCCTTTGGCTACCACAGCCACGTGCTACTGAGCCCTCCAAGCCCCACCAGGTCTCTTTCAGCAGCAACCCAGGACCCTCTGCCCAAAGAGGAAATATTTGCACCTTCCCTGCCACAGACTTGTGAGCAAGCCTGTTTTGCTCCCTGGCATCTGGCCCCCATGTGTGGAGCATACCTTCAGAGGGAAAGTCTGCATGGGACCTTTTTCCACATTGTAGCTGAACATTCCCAGGAGAGTTTCCTCTTCTCTGTCTGCATCCACTCCCTTGGGAGCAAAGCACAAGGAGAGCAAGTCGAGCTCATCCCAACAAAGGGAGAATGTACAGACTGGATCTTGTGTGCCCAGTGTCTCCCAGGGCTCTGGCAGTAGTCTGGCGTTGGTTGGGGTGGAGCTCAGTCTCTGCCTTGTGTTTTGGTCAAGGACTCTTACGTGCTTGGCCAGAGCGAGTCTTAAGAAGGGTGGATCTCTCGAGCCCTTGAGGCATCGTGCTGAGCATGGCAGTGCTCAGGAGAGTGCAGGACACAAAGCTCAGAGGATGCACAAAAGCGAGCAAGACCTTGCCCTGACCTCCCCCTCGGGCCAGAGCCCCACCAGAAGTGCCCAGCAGACTTACAAAGACAGCAATGTCTTTGGGGGCACTGTTGATGGTCCCACTTGGAGAGGCATTTTTGGTGATGTGCTGCACTGTGATGGCAGTCAGGTGGACTCGTGCTGGCAACCTGATGACAACCTGGCCTTGATGCCCTTTGAAAGCCCAGCAGTTTCCTGGGGAAACATTTGGCTGCAACAGAACACAAGAGCAATGAATGATGTGTGGGCCAACACAACTGCCTGTGTAGCTTGAAGCGTTGGGGCTGGCATGTCTGTGGGCTCTATTTCACCTTGAAAATAAGGGGCATGTGCAGAAATGGACAGAAGGAGAAGGACTTCCCTGCCTGCTAAAGTGGGCTCAGCATGGCAGAAGAGAGAATACTGGTTAAGAAACTGTTCTAGTCATGGACAAGCAGAAACACTTCTGCCCAGGGACTCAACTTATGGTTGACAGTGGAGACGTGGTCACAAGGTAGAAAGAAATCCTTTCACCCAGCTGTACCCAAGGACTGTGGGCAGAATGCAGCAGTACAGCTCAGTTTGGCTCCACTCCCCTCCACAGAGGAACCACTGCTTCTCTGAAAGCCCAGCCCTGTGTTCCACCTTTGGTTTCAGGAATCCAATCCACCCTGTGGGCTTGATCACTGGGCTGAGGGGAAGCCCACAAGAATGGTTCCCAAATTCACAAGAGGGAATAAAACGGATGATTTCTGCTAAGATACCTGCAGAATAGTATCAGGAGGGCTGGCAGTCCAGAAGAGGCGTAAAAACCTGCAGAGACGACTCTCTTTGCAGTCGTAGGTCTGGGAAGTTCTTTTTGTGTCAATGGTGGCTCCTGTAAGGAAGGGAGGGCAAATGGCTGCAAGCAGCTACAAGACTGGCAGGGCTTGGTGCTCAGACACCATTTCTGATGCCACTGGCCAGCTGTGTGTCCACCTGTCCTGTCTGCATCACCCTGCCCTCGGGGATGCCCAGCTGCAAAGGGCAATGACAGCAGCCATATGCCTGGTGACTGCCTCTCCCTCAGGGCTAAGAGTGCTGGGAGGAAGCAAAAGACAAGCCAGCCATTCCCTCTCCAGGTGCCGTGGAGAGGAAGAGAGCCCCTCCATCCACACAGGAACGTGTGTGGGGGCAACCTCAGTCATCCTTGTGGAGGCTGTTGTCAGGACAAAGACAAGCACAGGGCAAGGAGACCGGGCTGCTTGTGTCCTTACCGGAGCTCTTAAGGGCCCAGTTCGTCTTGGTGCAGGATTCCAAAGCCATCTGGGCCAATTCCATGAGCAAACACAGGAAAGGAGCACATCAGTGCACAGTTCAGCACGCTGCCATGACCCACAGAGGCAGAGCTCGGTGCCAGCCATGCATGGCAAGCCATGCCCACAGAGCTGGGACACTCTGTGCTGCTGACGGGAGCCACGAGGGCTGAGGAACAGTGTCTGTGGCCACAACATTCTGACCCCACCAACAATACCAAGGAGAGCTTTCTTGGGGGCTCTGCCCAGTCAAGCCTCTTTCCCCAAAATGGCAGGGTCACCTTCAAACTACTGATCTCCGCCCTCAGCTGAGTGACCTCTTCCAGCAGATTCTGCAACATTTGGGTTTCAATCAGAGTGTGTGAATTCCTGCAGGAACAGAAAAGCAGATCTTGTCAAAGCAGCCCATTCCTTCTGTGAAACACCTGAGCTCAGTGAAGCTTTCCCTGCTTTGCCAGTGTTTCTTTCCAGCCCAAGCTGAGCAAAAGGCAAAGGCAGGACAGAAGTACAGGAGCCTTTGCTCTTTGGAAACTGAGCACAGGTAGCACAAGGTCAGCTGATGCTTCTGCACAGATACAATTCCAGTTCAGGAAATCTCTCTTACCAGAAGGTTTTCAGTCCTGCTGGAAATACACTTGGCAGCTCCTGAAAAACAAAATTCTCGATTAGAACATCTACTGCCAGAACCACTGGGGCTTCCCAGGGCAGATTACACAATCTGCTGCTTCTTCCAGTCATGCTGTGTAGAAGCTGAAGAGCCTCAGATTTATCCAGCACTGTCAGCAGCACTCCCTTGCAGGAGGTGCCTGTCCCACAGCAGTCACTAACCTCCATGAGTTCCTTTGTCCAGGGTGACCATCCTGACACGGCAGTCCCGCAGAGAACAACAGCTGCAATTCACATCCCCAAGACAGTTACAGGGCTGGGGTTTGCAGCAAATCCTGAGGGCCCATTGTCTGCTCCCTGCTGCCTTGGGGGTCAGGCAGCAGGTCAGCTGAGGGGTGTGGGATGTGGGGTGCAGAGAGAGGATGCACCTCTGACTGAGGGCCGTCAGCCCAGGCTTCAGAGGACATTGCAGCATGGTCTGCAGTTGTGCTTGTTGCCCCAGTTCTACTCCCTGTTTTCCCTCACTTCAGTCAGCACCAAGACCAGGCTGTGTGGGCTAGGAGAGGTAGCTCCCCATCCCATCCCTTGTACAGCCCCTCCCCTCTGGGCATCCCCAGTTCAGTCTTGGAAATACCTGTGCCCTTCTCTCTCAACTTTGCAGCAAGCCATTCAGTCCTGTGGCCAGAGCAGTAGCATGGCTGTGAGACTACCTGGGAGTATCACTGGTGATTCAAAAGCCAGCCCAGTCAAGGCCACACTCAGGAAGCACTTGGGCCACAGGAGTTTCCAAAATGGCCCCAAAGGAAAGCTGGTATCTAGCACAGCCAGGCTGTCACTCAGTTGTTTGCTGATGAAAACTCACCAAGAGCCACTGAGAGCAACAAGATGAAGAATTGAAAGCTGTTCTTCAGCAGGACCATCTTTTGCCTGAAAGAGAGGGAGTCCTGAGGCTGTTAATTACCCAAGCCTTAGGCAAACCCCTTCACAGCAAGGAAGCACAGGAGCTTTGATTTTGGTCTCAGAGCTCTCCCACACCTGCATGGTCCCTTGCCAGAGCTGGGGAAAACCCTTCCCCTGCAGATGCTTTACTCTCCCCTGAGTGCTTGGCTACAAAGCAGTTTGTCCTTCTGCAGCCAAAGCTGGAGGCACTGGCTCTGGTGTACCAGTGACACTGCCAAGGGGGGTTGCTTTTGGCTCTGCCTGAGATTGGCCAAAGCACAACCAGTGCTCAAGCTTCATCATCCAAGTGAGAGCCCTGGGCTGCTGGTTAGGGAACACCCTCTCTTCTCTCTTTTGCTTGCACTGGCCCTCAGACATTCCCATCCTGCCCCTATCCACAGTGGAATCATGTAGTGTGTACTCTGTGAGGATTGCATGGGCTCAGAACATTTCTCCCCAGGGAGACAAAGGCACCTGTCGGTTGCCAAATACACCTGAAGAATATCCCTTGGAAAAGAAACCAGAGAAAAGTTATGCCTGTCTCTTGAGTCTTTTCTTCAGTTCGGACCCATCCCTACAGAAAGGGGAGTTCACACATCCCAGGGCTGGTCTGTCAGCTTCCCCACGCTGCTCCAAGCCCACTGACCTTGTTACACCATATCCATCCTACTACTCCAACCTGACACCCTGGGCAAGAGCAGCCCTCTTCATACCAGCTCCTTGGGTAGTTGCTGAGCTTCACAGTCTCCTCTGCCAGTGGTTTGGAGGACTCATCATGGCTTGTCGGGTGAGCCTTTCTCCTCCCCATCCCTCCACGCTCAGCTCTGCCTTCTCAGATGCAGAAGGAGGTGATGTCTGCCCAGTGTGACAGCCACACAGCCACTCTGGGTTCTGTCCCCGTGCCACAGGGCTGTGCAGGCAGTTGCTCTGACCTCACAGCCGTGGTGGCTCTGCTTTCACAATTGGGGTGCCCAGGGTGACAGCCATGCAGCAGCTGTGTCTGCGTGTCCCCATTTTGGTTTGCAAAGGCAGTGCTGGGAGGTCTGCCTTATGTCTCAATAGTTCATCCCACCACCTAACTAGTAAGTTGTATATATATAAATAAGCAAAGGATACTTGCAGAGGGCCAGAAATCATGCAGTTATGGGATGATTTGGATTGGAAGGATGCTGCAGGGCTGCACCTGTCTGAACTCTGGGGGTTATTACGATTCAGCCTCAGCACCACCAGTGCTGCCAGGCACTTGTTCCCTGGGCTGGCACAGGAAGGGAGGCTGCCCCTGAGCCCATGAGCTGAGGCCTGTTCACCTTACACTGATGGAACCACACACCCTGGAATGCGTGAAGCCCAGTTTCTCACAGCTGTGTGTGTGAAAGGCAGACTTTTGGTGCCCAGTGACTAATTCAGACTAACTGATTTTCTGGTCAGAGCAACCATACCTTTCCTACAGTCTCTGTTATCTATAAAAGTTTATTGCTGTTGTCTTTGCTGGACAGAGGTATTAACTTGAGTTTGTTTCCTCTACCTATTTGTTCCCATTATGCTCCCAGGTTGTGGGAAATTTATTATCTCCAGGACTTCCAACTTCTGCCAAACTGGGTCTGATCATAGTGCCAAAATAATTACCAGAGACAGTGGATGCACAAATAGAGCCATTGCATTCACCTTCTTTCCTGCCACAATAAAACATCCTTAACATCTCATTTCTTCTCCTTTTCCTCCTTCCAGCTTACTCTCAGTTGCATTGAGTGGTTTTTCATTTCTGGTTTATAGCTTGAGCAATACCACACTATTCAGACCTGCTCAGATCTCATTTGTTCTCCAAGAAAAGGGAACCACAATGACATGGTCTCTGTTGCCTCCCTTTTCCTTGCAGGTTACTGTAACCTGCTCTAAAAGGGATTGTGTTGATGGAGGGCAAGGAGAGCCCCCAGTGCCCTCAGCACCAACTGATGGGTCACATGGTGCTGCTGTAAGGGAAGACAAAAAGACCTGATGGGCAAGCAAAGGAGATGTGCAGGAAGGCAAGCTGGCAAGAAAGGAGCTCCCTTCACCCAGCTTCAGGCCTCCTACTGATAAACCTGTGGTGAGACAGTGAGAGGACCAGGCTTTGCCAAACACAACCACAGCAGCTGGAAACATCTGGCGTTTCTGATGGAGTATGCAACAAAATACGCTCATGTGTGCACCACAGTCTTACATAACTGCAGAAAGGATCAAAGAGCCAGGTGGGAACCCAAGTCCTTTTCCTAAAGTTGGTAAGAGCTGCCACTTCTGCCCATCTGCTTAGTAACTCCAGCCACTGCTTGGAAACCAGTGTGGCAGGACATCCCCAGCACAGGAGAGCTGATCTGTTCTGTCCATCAGCTGGTGCCACAGCTCTGGGCTATGAATTGATGGGATACACATGGAAACACATGAAGTGATGAGATAACCCAGGCTGGCCTGTCTGCCCAGTGAGTTGTCTCTGGCTAGTGAGTTCTCTTTCTCTCTGGCACCAGGGATGGAACTCCCAGTTGACAATAAACAACTAGCCTTGAGAACAAGATGTGGAGATATAAGCTGGAATTTCTGACTGACAGACACTACACTTTAAAATCTCTAAAAGCTGCACAAACTTCCATGGACGCACAAGTCTCCTACACATGCCTTGGAAACATGTAGGACTTCTCCCCAGAGCTTGGACATAAATTCTGCAGATATTTTTCCAGGAATTGAGTGAAAGGACCTCGTGTGTACTTCATCATCAATTTGTTGCTAAGTTACATTGACTCCTAATCTACACTATTTCTTCACTAGCTGTAATATAGGTACCTTTTAATCTGCTAGTAGTTGTTTTTGTTTTATCCTGTGTAATAAGCAGTCTGTTTAAAGCCCTAAGTCTATTAATCTTGTGTCTATTTAATAAATTACTCATTTGGTAATAGACCTAAATGGCCAATCTTAAGAACTTGCAAATTAGAGACATTTATGGGGCAGGCCACCTCAAACAGAGCTAGTGCCAGAAATCTGAGTCAAAGGCAGGACTTGCCTAAGCTCTTGTCTCCATTCATAACAACCAGTCATGTGCTGACAGTGAATTTTGTGATTAGAAGAAAACTCTCCTGTCTATTGAAAAAAAGGTTGCAAATATAGGAACATAACCAGTGACAGAGAGAGATGGCAACTGAGGGGCCAAGGCAGTTTTATAAATATTGTTGTGGTGCCTCTTATGCAGACACTTGACCCTCAGCTGTATTTTGGATCAGGCCAACTATGGAGCAGCAGTCCCCATGCCCTGTGGTGGATCTGTGAGCTGGAAAGTTCCTGGCTTAGGTACAGGGAAGTGATTATGGTCACACCATGTGGTGGGCTTGTGAGCTGGAAAGCTCCTGGCTTGTGTACAAGGAAGTGAAGGTACCTTGGAAAAATATTTTTAAAGGTGTTTTCAAAGCCCAAAAGTGGGAAATAACTAGAGCACAGAAGAAGATAACAGAGCTAAAACGAAGACATCTATCTTCTCTAAACTATTGACCAGCTGCCAGGTACTTCACTCTACTAATATTACCATCAGGATAAGCCAGATTTGAGCTGTCCCTGAGTGGCAGCTGGACTGCATACCAGTGTGTCTTGGTTTAGAAGACAGGTATCTGGACAATTCAGATCCCCTCCCTCCAGATTATTATAATTTAGAGAAAAAAAAGTAATTAAAAGGGCTCTTTCCAGGCAGGGTTATGGGAATAGGAAATAACAGCTCTTTACTATTATGTATAACAAAGCAAACAACAACAACAACAAAAACCCCTACAACAGTTATAACAAGATAGTACCAAAGAAAAAGAAACCTTGAAAGCCTTGCTTTCCAAAAGCCAGGACAGTTTGGTCTCAGTGCCACTGCAGGCCCTTTGGAGCACAAAAACGGTGCAATGTCACAGGCTGGCAATTGGGATATGGCAGGATGTTCCCAGCAGGCAGGCAGGAGCTGTGGAGTCACACTGCAGCAGAACAGAGCAGGGTGAAGGAGTCGTGGTGGCCGCGCAGGACCAGCTCTCCTCCAGCCAGGCGGCCGAGGAGCTCAGAATTCACAGGCACATGAGCAGATGATGGATCCCTCTGAGGCCTTTCCAGTGACAGCAGCACAGTCCCCTCCATGTCCCCTCTGATGATAGCCCCAAGAGCAAGGAGCAAAGCTTCTCCTAGCTCTGCCTTTTTACCTGGCCCCCTTCGCCCCTTCTCCCTCTCCGTGCAACCCTTTTGTGTTGTTAATGACCTCAAGTACCTGGCATTTGTCTCTTAATAACCATGGGGAAAAAAAAATCCCTAAACAAAAAGGGAAAAGGAAAAAACCTAAACCCCAACACGGTGACTCTCCCCTTAAACTAGGGCACCACTCAAGGTCTCAGATCTCTTTTCTGAAATTAAGAGGTGTGGGAATACACAAAACTGAAAGTGAGATAGATTTAATTAGCATAGCTAGTCTGATAATCTAGGATGCTATGGCATGAACAAACAGAACTTTGAAAATTACAGAAGATGGGACTAAAACTCTTATGGGAAAAGAGGAGATTCAATCAACCTTCTGCAAGCAAAAGATGTTGTAAAATGTATGAGTTGTCTGTGTGATTTTTAACCTGATCATTGTAGTGGAAAATTATTAACCTTCCTGAAATGGTGTATAAGCTTTGGGAAAATATCAGTAAAATAGAATCCCAAACACTGAATGAGTTTTCCCGTCTATCAATCGTCAATAATTGGTGCCCCGTGTGAGGAGAAGGACCGGCTAGCTGATGGCAATTGATGCCGCCCCTGGAACTGATCATGATGGTGAGAGAACTGTGTTTGGGCCCACAAAACCTGCATGCTGTGACATGACAGGGCAACTTAAAGTATGGGACAGGGAATGTCCAATGAGAGAGACATCTGTGAAACCATGCTACACCTCCTAAGCAAGCATGGATCTCCCATCCTTAACTGACACCTTAAGTCACTACTATGATGGGTGTCATGCATGTTTCCTGATACCAACCCTTCTATTTTTACTCTCTGCTACTGGGACAAGGTTGGCATAAAACTCTACTCTGCCTGGCCACGAGCCAGAGCTACGTTTGCTCCCGGCTTGGAGGGCAGTCTTGGATGTGATTAAAAAAGAGGGGGAGAGTGAGGCACCCTGCGAGGCTACAGCGGAGACGGCCCCCATGGCTGTGCTAAACCAAGATCCACCCAGGTCCCACTCCCCGTTCTCCGTCCGCACCCCCTCCCCAATGACCACCAGGGACAGAGCCCAGTCACCTCCTGTAGCCCTGCCCCTACCCCACCAGAGACCCCAGAGCCGCTGAATGCTAATCGCTTACGACTCCAGCAGTGACAGAGAGGCTTTCGACCACAGTCCCGAAAAAGATCTGGACTTGTTCCCTTCAAATNGCTTATGCAGACACTGACTCCAGCAGTGACAGAGAGGCTTTCGACCCCAGTCCCGAAAAAGATCTGGACTTGTTCTCTTCAAATAAGCATAACAATTGGCTATGGATGAAAAGGAAAGCCCTTAGAGAAAATAACTTTGATACTGTGGCTGAAATCTTTGTAGGCCCCATGCACCTTAGCCCAAGGAGGGGAATCCACAATGGGAGCCCTTGGGTCACTCAGAAATTAAAGAACTGCACTGTACCGTGGCAGAATATGGTCTGGGCTCCCCTTACTTCAGCAATTTATTGAGAGGAACTTTTACTACTCACCTCATGACTCTTCATGACTTTAGATCCTTGGCAAACTTTTTGCTCACCCCATCACAATTCGCGATATTCATGGCTCCATGGAAAAAAAGACCGGAGAATTAAATTGTAACATATGCAGGCCACGCAAATCAAGCCTTGGCTGCCTTAACTATTGACTACTTAGTGGGAGAAGGAGCACATACTGACCCTAATGGCCAAGCTTCCTTGGCGAGAGAAGCCCTAGAGGGGATCACGGAGGCAGCTCGTTTTGCGTTTCTCAAGGTCCCTGATGCCAAAACCCCACAACAATCCTTCATAAATATTAAGCAAGCTCCACAAGAACCCTATATGCAGTTTGTGGGCAGATTAAAACAAACATTGAAAAGGCAAATTGATAATGATCAAGCCAGAGAAGTTGTACTGCTCAAACTTGCTGTTGAGAATGCTAATGAGGATTGTAAACGCCTTTTGAAAACCTTGCCTCCAGAACCTGAGCCCACACTGCTCCAAATGATTGAGGCTTGCAATCCACTGGGGACATTGCAACACACCACAGCAATGACCCACCAAGCCATGGGGCAAGGCATAGCCGATGCTTTTGCCGCTTGGAAATTTCACAAAAATGGCCAGCCTTTGCAGGGAAACTCATCTCGCAGCGCGGGATGGCGACTCATGGAGACAACCCAGCCCAGACCAACCTTCAGCTTCCAGCCAGCCCTACCCCCTCCACCCAGAACATCACAGGATTACATGCAGCCACCCCAGGAGGTGCTGGGCTGGACATACCAACCAGTGACACAGTAACGTTGACAGATCGCTCAGTGTTTTGTCTCCCCACAGGAATTTGCAGATCTTTGCCATCAGGTTACCGTGCTTTGCTTTTCGGTGGCTCATCTACCTCAGTTACAGGGTTGTTTGTTATACCAGGACTTATTGACTACGTTTCAGGTATTTTACAAAGATCAGAGTGAGACATTAATTTTGAAGAATTAAGGATTTTAGTTAAACTAGATATTGCTGAGGTAAGATAGATAAATTTCCCCTTGTTAACAGAAGCCAGATTTAAAGAACTGATAAATCATCAGGCCTGTCAACTTATGTTTGTGTATTCTGAAAAACAGAGAAACTAATCAATAGACTCCAAGAACACAATACAGTTGTAAATCAAACAGTCCCGGAAAAACAGGATTCAGTTGTCATGAACTACGAAAAGGTTAAAAAGTCAGGACAAGGAAGACTTCTTTTACTTCCTCATTTTGGGACCCCTCCCCATAAAAGGGACCACCGACCCATTTCAAAGAACAAACTATGCATGCTTAATAGCTTTTTTGCTAATTACCATATGAAGTGGAGAATGGGATGTACCAGAGTTATGAATATGCATTTGTGTTTTGTGTATTCAATATTCCTGTAGATAAAAAGACCCTGTGATCATCTGTAAATTGCAGTGTGTATTTGGGAGCTATCCCGCACGCTGCCCGGCATCATAATAAACATACTAAACATATTAAACATATTAAACATGCTGAACATGATAAATATACACTTTCTAACTTTAAACTGTTAGAGAGTCCTTTGTCCATCACAGTTGGATATCAGTATTAGATCAACATCCATATTTTAATAATTCAAGAGAATTCCCTTTTGAAAAATGTTAAAAATGACATTCTTTTTTTCCTGGTTGAAACTGCTGGTTTCTCTGTTGATGCATATCGGGTCACACACTAATTTGCCTGGCTTTCTCACTGAAGGTAATGGCCAAGCAGACCTGCTTAACCTTATTAACCTTATCAGTGCAGCATGGTTTGCCTAACAAAGCACATCAAGCTAGACTGAGCCACTTCTTTTTTTACCAGAACTGCTGAGGCTTTAGCAAGATGTTTCGAATAGACCTCCAACACAGATATGAGTTTACAGAAACAGTTGGACTTGTATCTGGTCAAAGCTGCTGTTAATTTCCTTTTTCATGGGGTAGATTTTAATGTATCTGCTCCAAAGCAGACTCACACTGAATTATTAAAATATGGATATTGATCTAAAACCAATATCCAACAGTGATGGACAAAGGACTCTCTAACAGTTTAAACTTAGAAAGTGTATGTTTATTACGATGCTGGGCAGTGTGCAGGATAGCTCCCAAATACACATGTGCAATTTACAGATGTTTTACAGGGTCTTTTATCTACAGGAGTATTGAATACACAAAACACAAATGCATATTCATAACTCTGGTACATCCCATTCTCCACTTCATATGGTAATTAGCAAAAAAGCTATTAAGCATGCAAAGTTTGTTCTTTGAAATGGGTCGGTGGTCCCTTTTATGGGAAGGGGTCTCAAAATGAGGAAGTAAAAGAAGTCTTCCTTGTCCTGACTTTTTAACCTTTTAGAATTACATGACAACTGAATTCTTAATAACATATAATTTTCCTGTTTTTCCAGGACTGTTTGATTTATGACTGTATTGTATTCTTGGATTCTATTGATTAGTTTCTCTGTTGTTCAGAATACACAAACATAAGTTGACAGGCCTCATGATTTATCAGTTCCTTAAATCTGGCTTCTGTTAACAAGGGGAAGCTTATCTATCTTACCTCAGCAATATCTAGTTTAACTAAAATCCTTAATTCTTCAAAATTATTTTCTCAACACTGTTAAGTTTGCGGGGATGTAGAGTTCAAACTCCAACACTGGTAAATCCTAAGGTGATTCTCTTAGTTTTGTTCTTGGGATGATTGGGCTGAGAGCCAAGTCACAGATCCTGTTTCCTCCTCATAAGGAGATTCCAGATCATATGTGTTTGCCTTTATTGGCTTTATAGTAGTGACAGGTACACACTGTATTACAATTATATATTATTAGAAATAAAACTTTTTAATGTCCCATTAAAAAAAAAAAA
>VWYP01004540.1:857-21709 GCA_013400435.1 Pycnonotus jocosus
AAAAAAAAAAAGGGGGGGGCGGGGAGAAGAAAGTGTGCTATGATGTGAGAAATAGATAGTAATTAGATGGTTTTAAATGTCACTGAAACTGAAAATAAACATACGTAATAATTTGACCTAGTTTTCAGTATGGATAATATAGATTCAAAAGCACTATGATTAACAGTAATGGGTGATAAGAATCAATCTCTAACTGCAGAGGAAACTCAAACCTCAGTATATTTAGTTTTGGGACAGATCAAGACCTCAGCAAGGGTTCTAGCAAGTGGGAGTATGGATTAAGAGCATTTTATCAAGTAAAGATGAATCTGCATGAACTGAAGATAAAGAATATGTTACAACAGAATTGTTTCCCTATGTTCCTCAGAGAGATTGGCTTGCCTTGCCTGCCTTAAAGTTTGTCTGCCTCAATTTCTATGTTCAACAAACCACTGATGTTTGTTGAAGGTGGAGACAGCTTTGTCTATGGAACGGCTTCATACTTTGTAAACTATGCCTGCTTAATTCTTTCTTTTCCCCTTTTAGAATATTCTGTTCCTAGATATTTTATGCTGTGTGTCATATGCAGGTATTACCTAGACAAGTCTCTCTGAAATTTCAGTGATTCTTCTAACTAGCATTAGTTTTACGCTTTTTTTTTTTTTTGATCAAACTGGCAGATGTTATTTTGATGTTGTTCTCCCTTTATTTGTTCAGCCACATGTGTGTGTAAAGGAAGGGGGACACAGTGTTCCATTAAATCAGACAATCTCAATTTAGTGATAAACAAATGTGTACAGCTCCAACAATAGAAAACTGCTGCATGCTGTTGAAAGACCGACACAAATCAACTGATTCTGTTCTGCCTGGTTGACTTTCTTCTATAAGTAAATGTCATAACAGAAGAATTAGATATCCTTCATGAAATTCTTAAAGGTATGAGAGATTTCAGAACAGCATCCAGATTGAACTAATTTTTGATTGACAATTTCCATTCTTTCTTCCAGGTATGGTATAACCAAAAAGGTTTCCATTCACTGCCATCCTACTTAAATGAACTCAATAACTTCATTCTGTGGCTCAATTTACCTTCTAATGTGGATTGGAGACAGTATGGTAATAATCTTTCTTTGTCTATTCCATATATTTTGGAAAGTAGTTTTTAAATAAACTACAATAAGTATAAGTATGACATTTTTTAGTTTACAGTAGGATTTCAGAGTCCCATTTCTCTGGAGGATTGAAAAGTGAAATTTTTAATTACACAGAAAGTTTGTGTGGAGAATGTAGTACACAGTAAGGTAAAATTTGAATTTAAATCTCAACATGCCATATGAATTCCTTACAAAGACATTGCTATGGAATAAATAAGCGTAAATTGATGATGTTAGTCTCTCTGAAACTACTGCTAGGGCTTACTTAAATGGGATAACTAAGGTACAACAGACTATGGACTTATAGCTTCTTTAGCACTTTACTATATCTCCTTATATAAATATCCAGGGCAAATCCAGATTAACCTGTAAATTTGCACAGCAATGTGATGCTTCATAGCATCTTGTTACTCAAGGAACGAAAAGGGCTACTAGATCTTGTCACTGTATGAAACAAAAGTGCCATTCATGTATCTGACATGTGAATTCTCTGATTCAGATAACTCTGAACTTTATAAAAATTCATTAAAGTAAAAATTTTATGAACTGACATCTAAAAAAATGACTGCAGCCAAAGACTCAGCTGTTAACACAGCTTTTAGGATGTGGAAATCTAGTCTGAAATCTGGGCTTGATTAACTTTAGAAGTTCAGATGAACTTCTATTCATTCCAGTTCCTTTCATTCTTAAGATTCTGTTAAATAGGAATTTGGTCTAGAGAAATTTAAAAAGACTTTATGACCAATTTTTAAGAGTTCTTGTAAAGTTAGGATGGTTGTCTGTAATGGTAAAATGATTTAAAGTGTTTTTATAGTGAAGAAAGAAGACTAAATCAATGAAAATGGGGAAAGAATCCTGAGAATCTAAAAATAGAAATTCATTAAGAAACTTTCTGTAATGCCCAGGGGAAAAAGAAAAAAAGGCTTGTTTTCAAGGTGGCTGGGATTTTATTTTTCTAAATGAATTATGAGAATGGATGAAAGGTAATGTGTTTACACAGAAACTTTGAATGAAATGAAATCAGGTATTTTAATGAGAATTTTTAATAGAAATATTTTTTTAAATCAACTTTCCCTGCACTTCATGAGTCATACTGAGCCTAGGTTTTTTGTTTGTTTGTTTGTTTTTGTTTTTTTCTGTACCATTAGGTATCCCATTTTGGAACTTAAATGTTTGTATACCCTTACTTTTATATCTGTCATAGAGAATCAGGACTTGCTGTCCTGCTTACACTCAGAGAAAATGATAGCTGTCCCAAAGATTGTGGGAATCATGTATTTTTTGATATTGCATGGCACAGAAACACAGCAAGCACAACAGTGCTTAAGAAATACTTCAAATCTGGTGCTGACATCTGTACAAGTATGGGCTGATAGTGCAATCTTATGGCAGAATATGTTAGCTGCCTGCAGAAGTAGAGCTTAAAAATTAGAAAAATTTTTATGTCTTCATCTGTTGGAGAAGTGCAATAAAGAGGGACTGATCATGCTCTTAATAATGCATAATGCAGAGAGAACTGTCACAGAAATCGTGGGAAGAGAGGTCAAGTTACCTACCTAGATATCTGTATATATGTATTTGTTTGTGTATTCATATTTGTATACGTATTATGTGTGTATTTTTATGGAGACTAACACATATATATATTTTATTTCTAAAGACTCAACAGTTTTACAGTGCTATATGGGCCACTTGAACTTAGTTCACTTTGACTTTTAACTTTCTCTTATTTAAGGATACTGTTCTAACAGGGAAGAACTACTCATATGCTTTTGTTATTCAAATTGTTATATGCAATCCTGTAAGTCAGCAGTCAGAAGACCAGATACTGTGCTCCAACACTGAAATCCGTTATTTTTGATATTTTTTTCCTTCTTCCAAACTGTTTATAAACAAGATCAGTTCTAGAATATTGTTGGAAATTGCTGTGAGGAAGCTTGTTAAGATGTTGCAGAAACATGGCTTTGTAGTTCTGCCTTGCATTAAGGACATTTTTCACAGAAAAAACACAACTTTTTCACAACTTTTTTCCTGTCAACAGAACCAGAGCTTCTGTATTACTTTTAAGGGACATAAAAAATGATTCAGCCCTTTAAAAGGGACTATAAGGACAAAGCCTTTTCTTCCTTCACAAAAACAAAAACCCAAAAAAACCAAAAAACCAAAAAAATTGCTTTGCTATGGATGTAAACAAAATAGCAGCAACTATGATATTGAAACAACTTTGAGTGACGTCAACAAGATCAACAACTTGTTTAAGTGCTCACACAAAAGCTAAGAAACCCTTTCACTTTGCAGTTATGTGCTATGTGTATTTCCTGAAGTGAACCCAGTTGGAGTTCTCCCGAGATCTTTGGAGGAGGGAAGAGTCATTACAGATCACATGCTGAGTTCTACCTGCTTGGCCCATAAGGACAGGTCCAGTAGCTTTCAATGGAGATCAGTAGCACTGGTCCAAGTTTGTGAGAGGTTTTGTAATAAGGAGCTGAGCAGGAGGCTAATTGATTTTGTCTAGTCTTTTCTGCAGTCATGAGGATACAGGGAGTATAGACTCAAGATTTGGTATGGAAGTTTGAAGGAAAAAATGCTACCCAAGCATCTAGAGGACATACGCTGCCTTGCATTGTTTTCTATCCCTAGGGATTTGTATCTATTCAAAAACCTTTGAAAAAAAGTATTATTGCTTTTTATTGTGCCAGTCCAAGTTACTGACTCTACAGCATGCAGCAGCAGGAAATTATATTTATTTAGTGATTAAAAAATCTGTCCTTTTTGCTATTGTGTAATCTGATCTTCAAATACTTTCTCTGCAAGTAGAGAAATTTCTCCTCACCCCTGCCTCTTAACAATTTGAGATTATTGGTAAATTTCTCTGGGAGGATGCTTGGAAAGTTACAATGTTTGTTTCTTGTAATTTTCATGTTAAGGGTGGTGTGTCTGTTGAAGAAAATGTGTATGCCCAGCTGGAGGTGCCTGTAACTAGATGAAGCAACAGAAATTGGCCCAATCAATTTATTGTAGTTAATGGATCAGATATCTCTTTTGGAGCAGCAGTTCAGTAACACTTATTGTATAAAAATGTCATTTTCTCTATCATGTGGATATCCACCCTTACCTCCATCATCATGTAAGTCTGTGATCCTCTTGTGGGAAAAAGTCATCTCTCTCAACTGTGGAGGAAATCAAATGCATTTTCTTTCCTAGTGGGTTATAAAGTCAGTGGCAGATGATGAAAATGAACATGTTAATAAATGAATTTAAAACCCCCTATCACCTCTGACTGGTATTCAGGCTCATAGGAATGATGTTTTCTAATCTCTTTCTGAAATGCTGCATTTTTACAACTAAGTAATGTAATTGTGAGCAAATAAAAATGCAATAATGAAGTAAGAGGAGTAAAAAACTAAAAGTCAATATTTTTTGCTTAAGCTTAATATAGAAATTTTGATCAAGTAAAAATGTTATTTTTCACACCTAATTGTATGACATTGAGTCAGAATGTGTTTATCATGCTAGAGTGTAGGAGAAGGACTATCATCTCCCTCTCAGGGTTAGGCTGTATAAAGAAAGAAGGAGTGGTTGTCATCTATAATGATGTCTGTAAAGTAGAACGGTCAAAAAAAGTTCTTACATCATTTTTCAAAGAACAAAAATATCTCAATATAGAAGGGCCTTTTGTGATGCAGCTGCCCCATCTTAGGATTCCTACTGAAGTCATTGATTTTTTAAAAAAGCTTTCATACTAGGATTCATTGTAGGCTTTCATGTAGCATTTTCATTTATTTCAGATTCAATTCTTCAGAAGAGCAGAAGAGATCAAGGCAGTAATTTTCAGCTGAATTTTGGTGGAAAGTTTCCTGAATGCTTTGCAAATTATAACTTTAAACCATATTACAAAAGAAACTGTGAAATGGCCTTTGGGTGGAATCTTCTTAACCATGTCTAGTTAGTGAAGGAAACTAAAATAGAAACCATTTATAGTCCTGCCTGTGAAATTCTCCATAAAATATAAATAGTAACTTTCAGTTAGTAGTAATGTTTCATTTTATATAAATAGAAATATTGTCACATATATATATATATACACACATATGTACACGTACTACATCCATTTTTCTTATACATAATATTTTATTTAATCTGAAATAAAATGTCTGGAACAAAGAAAGCTAGATTGGTCTTCTATTCAAGTCTGCCACAAGACTAGATCTGTAGATTTAGATCAGTAGCACAGATCTAAATTGGTCCAGGTTTGCAAGACTCAGCTTGACATAAGAGACAGTTAACAAAGAAGTGCCCAGAGACAGATTCAGACACACCCAAAATACAGTGCAGAACTACAAAATATACCTAAGGACAGCTCTGATTTTTCTACAGTGATGGCATACAAGCTTGAAGACCTTTAAGACTTTTTCATCTAGATTTCTGAACTGATACAGAAAAAGTATTGCTGGGTTCATATCCCTTTTCTCATTTTTACTGAAAACCCACAGATTTTGAAGTGTGTTTATGTGGAAAGTTGCACCCAGGTGGGATGGACTGGACTACCAATGTCTTCTGTTCTTTATCGTGTACAGGATGGAAACATCCAACTCTCTAAAGTTATGCCAAATTCTGTATGCCTTTATTTTCTGAGAGAGGGTCAGCTCGTTTAGATATGAGATAAAATGTCTAGAGCACTTTCTCCTGATGGCACAGATTGCAGACTGTTAATAAGATGTTGGTATAGGGAAATGTGTCCTGAGTTATGCAGGTCCTGAAAGGCAACAGAGCAGGATGCAGAATGTTCTCAGCAAACTTGTCTAATGTGCATGCATTTTTCTTTCTCCTATGAGCTTTCCTATCCAGAATGGAAAAGTATTTTATTGTACTGTAGGAAATGTTACAATCCTTCTAATATTTTATGGACAATTTATTTCACTAGATTAAGAATGTCTTTTTAACAAATTAGAATCTAAAATTTATTTAATCAAGAACAATATAAGGAATGGAGTAGGATTATTCGACCTGGAAGGGAGAATAGAAAAGGGAAATCATAGAGAAGCTGAAGAGGGTACCATGAGTAGTTTACTGCCTCTTCTACTATTAAGCATGCAGCATGGGGCTTCTAGTGTCATTTTCAAAGTAAATACACTCTCCTGCCTAGGCCCCAGCTGTGCAAATCCTGAAATTTATAGTTAAACTGTAAAGCTCGGACTACTTTCCACCTTTTTTTTCCCATAGTAATGTGGCTTGCAGAACTGTGAAAATGCCCTTGTTCTAGTTGTATAAAGCAAAGTCTTTCATTGAGCAATACAAGAGATGACAATTGAGCTTTTTAAATTAATAAAAGACAAAAATGAGGGAAGAAAAAAAGACACATCAAAAAGATAGTTAACTTTAGGCAAAACAAGTGAGAAAAGAAAGAAGGAGAAGCTCCATAGGTGAATAAAAAGCTAAGAAAATATATTACCCAAGTAACTGGCTGATTGTGCTCTCTTGCAATAGACATGTGGGTTCATTCCTTTTCAGAACTATACAGGTAAAAATATATCAACTAGCATGAATACAGAGGTGTTTCTTTCTTTGAGATGTCCTCCTCTTCACTCTGCTCAAATAGGGGAAATCGTGCCTCTCATTTTGGAAACTCTTCATTTTTATATTAAAGAAGGTTAAAAGGTCTAAGAAAGTCTTTCATCATGGTGTTCTTGCTCTCTCTGGATAGAACAGAGAGAGCAAGTGTAAGATTCTCCACGGTCACAGTTTTTCCTGTTCCTGAATTGCTTTTGCATGGTTTTGGAAAGGTTGGAATGGATGTCTGTTACAATTTTTCACCTCTGTCCATAAAAAAGCCTAAGTCATCACTGTGAAAATGATGTGACCAACTTCATGCTGAGAACATAGATGAAGGATGTTTTAGGACAATAAAGAATTTTTTTTTGTGTGTGATTAAGCCAGAAGAATATAAAGGCAATCTGTAGATGTAGAAGAAATAATTTTTATACAGAAATTTATGGAAAGGAGCAGACAGAGTTAGTGCTGAATCACGTCATATTTGGTGTTATTGCCTGGCTTGCTTTTCTCTTGTGAATACTGAAATGGTAAAATTTGCCCTGAGAGCTATTCACACAAGGCTTGCAAGTACAGTCCTTAAAAAATTCCTTGCATAAACACCAGAAGCATCTGTTTAATAGGAGCTGTAAAATTTAGAACTTCTTAGTTTATCTGTCATTTATAATTTTTAAGTTCTCAAAGATGGCAGATAGTTTTCAACTTAATGAGCCTCATTATAGCATCTTTGCATAATAAAAAGGCATATAAAGGCAAGAAAGAATCAATAAGTAGATTTTACCTCATGTTAACAGCCATATTGGGACAGAGAGATGTGTAAAAAAAGATGGTCTGGGTGGTTAGAACAAATGTAGAAAGGAATAGGTTATAGAAGTACATGGAAGGGGTTTTTAAATAAATAAATAAAAAAATAATAGCAAATACCATATATTAATTCTGTTGCTTTTTTCTGGTATTTGAAGATAACTTACAACTTATTTCTTGAGTTCAAGAGAACTTTTTTCCTCTGTGAATTACAGGCCAGTTTGATGGCTTTATTTAATTTAATCACTTATTTTTTCCCAATGGGGTGAAGAAATCATTATACTAAAAAAGCAGGAAATTCGGAGATTGTCATGCCCCAAACTAATTGAAGAAATTTAAAATACTGACTGAAAGGCAAGTATTACATTTAATGCAGTAATAGAATTTTGAATTATAAACACAACTGAACTTAGTTTAGCACAGTCATACTTACTTGTAATCCACAACCTTGTGAAATTTAATTTCATTTGTGAGTGTAAATGAAAAGATAATGTAATCCTTTGTTTCATCTACAGGGTTTAAATGGAAGATGACTGTCAAAAATATTTGCCGCTTTTAAGAAGTGTGATTAGTTTTTGTGACTCTTCCATGGAAGGAAATTAATTCAGTGTAATTTGCCTTTTGATTGGTATTGTTTGATACAATGCTACAAGGAGTATTGGATCATAGAAATTTGATTGGTATTGTATGATATAATGCTACAAGGAGCATTGTATCATTAAATTACGCTATTTAATGTCATGGGGTTTTATTTTCCCCTGCAATTATCTCTTTTTCACAGTTTTCCTTTATTCTGTACTAGAAAGTTAAAGCAGTGCACTTCTGTGTATGGAACTCAAGTCAACTGTTGTAGGCTTTTGTTTAACACCAATGCAGTAATCTGGAAGTTTTTTAGTTCCTCCTCCTGAGCTCTTCATGCTGGGCAAGGAAGGGAATTTTCCTGTTCTGCTCTGCACAGGAGTGGCCTTACCTTAAACGCTGTTTAGGCAGTTTTGGGTGCCACAATATAAAAAACACATTAAGCTATAAGGGAGCACCTGAAGGAGGGCCACAGGGATAGTGAAGGGCTTGGAGGGGAAGCCTTTTGAGAAGCAGATGAGGTCACTTGGTTTTCTCAGCCAGGAGAAGAGGACATTGAAGGGAGACCTCATTGCAGTCTTCAGCATCCTCATGAGGGGAAGTAGAGAGGCAGGTACTGATCCCTTCACTCTTGTGACCAATGACAGAACATGAGGAAATGGCCTGAAGATGACCCAGGGGAAGTTTGGGTTGGATATCCTAAAGGAAAAGGTTTTTCATCCAGAGGGTGGGTGGGCACTGAACAGGCTCCCCAGGGAAGTGGTCACAGCACCAGCCTGAGAGAGTTCAAGAAAGTATTTGGGCAATGTTCTCAGGAACATGGTGTGTACTCTCAGGGTGTCCTGCATAGGACCAAAAGTTGGATCTGATGATCCTGGTGGGTCCCTTCCAATTCTGCATATTCTATGATTATTTCTTCTAATATGCCCACTTTTTTTCAAGCATTAGAAAAGCCAAGAAAAACTTTCTGGGAACTAAAGTAAACTTTTTTTTTTCTGACACAATACTGCTCCTTTACATAAATGGAAATTCAGTGATTCCAGTGGGAAGAAGTAATTTTCTTTGATATGCCAATTTTGCTTCAGAACAAATAGCAGCAATTGTTTAAAAAATTAATGCTTTAAAAGAAAAACAAAGGAAAATTTTAAACAGTCCCTGAAGGCACATGACATAAAAGACTTCTACTAATAGCAAGGTATCTACTAGTGATACATCAAAACGTTACCGGCTTGAATCTTCTTTTGTTTTTCTAACTACCATTGGGCTTCAGTGTACTGCATTTAGCTGTTATTTGAAAAATCTTTACCTTGTGCAAGTTTTGTGTGTGAGTTAATAATCATCCTGTTTTTCAGCTTCTTATCATGCAGTGACTTAGTGATGTTTAGATTACTTTGGCTTGAAGATGAGGAATGAAAAATTAAAGGCGAAAAATAAATGCGTGCTTAGTCAAACTGCACCTATTAGTAGAATGAAGATTTTTTTTTCCTTATACAGCTGGACTTTAACAAATTCAATTAAGTGGTGCCCCACAGAGTCAATCTTAGGCTATCAACAACTTATATCTTTATTAAAGATACTGGAAAAATTATAATTGATGTTAGGATTAAGCTTGTTTCTTTGTTTGTTTTAATTTGGAACAGCATAGATTTATTTAGACATTAATCAAATAATGCTGATGTCATGGTTTAATTTAAGGCCCACTCACACAGCCACGCGCTCGCTATCTCATACTGGCTTGTGAGAGAGAATATTAGAAGTGATAAAACTCATGGGTTGAGATAAAGGCAGTTTAATACATTAAAAAAAAGGCCACACACACAAGCTAAACAAAGCAAGGAATTCATTCACCCTTTTCTGTGGGCAGGAAAGAGTTCAGCCATTCCCAGGAGAGCAGGGAACACCTAACATTGACTTAGGAAGGCAAATACCATCACTCCAAACATCCCTCCCATTCCTCATTCTTCCCCCATGTTACATGCTGAGCATGATGCCATGTAGTGTGGAGTGTCCCTTTGGTCAGTCAGGGTTGGCTGTCCCACTATGACTCCTCCCAACTCCATGTGCACCCCCAGTCTCCTCACTGGTGGAGCAGGGGAGGAGCAGAAAAGGTCTCGGCTCCAAGTGCTGCTCAGGCAGAGCTAAAACATCCCTGTGTTATCAAGATTGTTTCCAGCACAAATCCAAACCAGACTCCCATACCAGCTCCTGTGAAGAAAATTAATTCCATCCAGCCCAAAACCAGTGCAACTGGCACATCTGTCAGGCACACCTGCAGAGATAAGTCACAAACATCAAGTCCAGTGGAACAGAAACTTTTTTTTTTTCCAGCAACAATGTTGTGCACCTTCACCCCTCCCCTCCCCGCAATTTTACTTCTTTTTCTTAAAAAGAAAAAGGCAAACAGGCAAAGCATTTGTTCATAAACTGTCTTCCAATTCCAAAGCTAATTTTGCTAGATTGCTACAGGCTGGTTGCACCAAGAACCAAAATAAGCCTAAGGATTCATTGCCAGCTCAGGATTTTTCTTGGTCTCCCAAACTGGGTATGTTTTTAATATAGAGCTTTACAGATCAGTAATCTAAAAAATTCTGGAAGATCCAATCTAAAATCTAAACCAAGTGTATAAATTGCAGTAACAATCTACCTTACCCCAGAAGATTAGGTATAAGAACAAATTCTACTTTAGGTTTTGTATTTGGTCTCTTCTGTGATGTAGATTCTGTAGCAATATATAGCATTGTTGAACCAATTTTTGAACGTCAGAATGCACAAAAGCAGCTATTACTTATGTTTATTCATTAGTTTTCAGTGGTTCCAAACTCTGGAAATCTCTCAGTGGGAGATGGTGTTTGGTTCTGCAGATTGGTGTTAGACCTCTTTCTGTTGATTACTAAGTATTTAGCCTTTTTATTCATATGTGTAACAAGTGTTAACAGTGTACTCCAGAACTTGAAGTCCTTAATGAGATTTAATGCTTCATGATTTATTTTTCTTTTCACAGGGATAACACTCCACAGCCAACCATATGGAGGAGCCTTGTTGGATGAAGACAAAATGTGAGCAAACCCTTAAAATGTTTCACAGTAGCAATCAGCAGACAATTGAAACTATAAATTAAATAAGAATATATGTTTATTGGAATAGATGCTGTGAACTGGTAGACACCAGTCAGTTCTACTGAGTGAAGTATTTTTAGTGTGGTCTGTCTGTCAAGTCTACTGTTTGTACCAAAAATGGTTGCAGTATTTTGTAAAGAAAGATATTGAATTTATGCTGATTGTGTCTTAACAGTTTTAAACAGGGTAACTGTTTCAAATGATTTTTGAGATTTACATTTTAGTTTTTTTGTAAAGAGGAAATATTTGCATAAGCTTCACTTTATAACTGAGACACATTCTGGGCTCTGTAACTGACCTATAGTTTTGTAACTTAATACATCTTGTTCCTGTTCTTTAATTAGATGTAGACAGTGTAGAGACATTGTGTCCCTGCTCATTGCAGGGTGTCGGAACTAGACCATCTTTAAGGTCCCTTCCAACCCAAACCCTTCTGTGATTCTATGGTGTTTGCAATCAGGATTAAGTTCTTAATGTCTAGTGTTTTGGTGAGAAGTTGGCCTGAAAAATGCTAGTATTTGAGGGGATTTTCCCCATTGTGTTCTCCTTGCACTATCTTGCTTTCTCCCCCAGAATGGAGAATGTTCGTCAGTGTGGGGTGGCGCTGTGCATCATGCTGGGCTTCTCTGTCCTTACTGCATCCATTGGAACTGCCACAGTGAAGGACAGAGTATCTGGGACAAAACGCTTGCAGCACATCACAGGCCTGGGTTACAAAACTTACTGGCTTGCTAACTTCTGCTGTGACATGGTATGTACTATGTGGGCCAGCATGTGCTCAGGTGTAAATTTTAGGCCCATTTCTTATAAATGAGCAAAACGATATATGGTCATAAGATACATGAACAAGATTTGAATTGCACAGAGTCAAAGCTTTTGGCTGACATGCTAGCAAACATTAAGTCATCATTCCTACTTTAATACAGGGTGGGGATTGTGTTCTTTGCTTCCCAAAGTTGAATTGTAAATGATTTGCTAGCTTTAGCTATGTACGCTATTTTACAAATAAAAGGAAGTTTGTTAATCAGCCTAGACAGAAAGAATCTTTCCACACACAAAACCTTACAAATTAGTGAAGAAAACTGAAAAAACTAGTCAGCTGCTTTAAGGGATACTTATTTTATGTGCTGTTGTGGATAATATGAGAAATACTTATGATGGGTGCCTTTTATTTGTGTCAAGCACTGGAAGAGGCAGCACAAGGAAGTGGTGGAGTCACCATCCCTGGAGGTATTTAAAAGCAATATAGATAAGGCACTGAGGGACATGGTTTAGTGGTGGACTTGGCAGTGCTGGAATAATGGTTGGACCTGATATTCTTAAGGTCCTTTCCAACCTTTAGGTTGGATTCTATGATACCCTGGCCAGGAACAGAAATTTTTGGAACAGTCTTTTCATTTAGACCATTCTAATTCTGAAACAGTAGATCTTCACTCACCCATACTTGAAATCAGAATTTTCACACTTGAGCAATCTTGAGGTAAGAGCACATTTTTTCCACATGTTATTTACTTGGCCAGTCAGTCTTAGTATTTCTTTTTGCTGCTGCTTCAGATAAGAAGGCTTGGTTGAAAAACAGTCCTTCATCATTCAGTTTCTCCTTGTGAGCAAAGTCAACTCCTCATTATTTTCTGCCATTCTCTCAAAATGTTCTCACAAATTCAACACAGTACTGCGTGATCAATCCTGATGTGAGAAAGAACAGACACTGCTTTAAATGCTAATTGTGTGACAGATCATTTAGGGACACTGAACACATGAATATATGAACTGTCAAATTTTAAATCCCTCTATGTATTTTAAGTATTACAGGCTGTGTCCTGTATTACTGGCAGCAGAATCTTTACTAGGCCTGCAAAAGTATTTGATTTATGAAATTGCTCTCATGAGAATCAGGCTGTTCTTACTGTATTTATAGGCATGAATGATATTCATTACTATGTTCAACAAATGAAAAAAGTCTGAGTGCTAAAAATATTTAAAGAGAAATAGAGAAAATTTGTTCAGATTAAGCCTGTGTCACTAAAGTGGCAAAATTTAAGTTGTTTTGTTGTACATGTACAACTTCTGTAATACACCATGATTTCAGGATAAGATTTCCAAAAGAATTTGATTTTAAAATTATTTATTTATTTCTAGACAGAAGCCCCAGGTCTATTGAAAAAATATTGGCACTCAAATGCTTTGTGACTCCTCTTCAATATTTTTAAACAATTCAGGAAAACTGAAACATATATCTGTGGGTGGTATGTTATGATACTTGTATATGGCAAAGAAAAGATATACTGTGAATAAGATAAGAGCACTACATCCATCTACATTTTACTCCATTACCCTTCTCTTAAAAAAAAAAAAAAAAAAAAAGTATGTTTTCCCAGTAGCAAAGACATGATGGCCTCTGGTTTAATTTGGAACAGGTTCTCATTGTAATTGAGTATGAAAGTCTAATTTTAACAGTATGTTGTTTTTACACTGAATATTTAGCTAGACCTTGGTTTGTTGCCTCTATTGCAGTTGTATCTCAGAATCTCAATTCAATTAGGTAAAAGCTATAAAGCTAAATATACATAAGCAGAAAGGGAGGCAGTAAATGCCCTAGTGAGCTCAGGTTCAGTGCACAGAGCAGGCAGACACTGAAAATGGAGCTGAGCACAGGTTTTTTTGCAAGCAGAATCCCTCTCTCTTAAATACTTGGATATGAATCTCCTGTACCAATCCCACCCTGCCACTCTTAAGTATGCTTGCTTAATTTGGTTGCTGTTATGTCAAGAGACTAAACAGAGAAACTGCTTTCCCTGTCGCCTAATGGCTGTAATGCTTTTACATGTTATGTTCATTCCCAACAAAAGATATAATTTGTTTCATCAGCACACATGGTCCTTCATTAAAATCTCTTTTAAAATTGCATCATTATTATTCTCCCATATGAATGCAGCACCAATCAGTGAAACTGCTGTTTCTGAAACCAAGTCTCTGTATTCACAGTGTAATTTGATGTTTTGGAGCAATAGCCCCACACGGACTCATTATCTGGAAGAGTTAGCTTGTTAAATAGATGTATTGGAAAGGTCAATAGGAATAGGATTAAGGGGGATACTCTGTAGTCAGATTTTATCTTGTCAGGTGCAGTTTCACAGCAAGTACAGATACCAAATCTCCAAGCTCTTCCGCCTATCCTTTCCTAACTTATAGTATAATTCTATTGCAAGTATGGAGAAGTTAATTTGTAAAACCCTTCTATGCAAATTAGGTAAGACCAGTAAGAGATGCTCACCTGCTCAATGTTTTTTTCCTTCTGTTTCTAGCTGTTTTACATGGTTCCAGTCACCCTGTGTGTTGGTGTTATTAGTGCCTTCCAGCTATCAGCCTTCACCTTCCGAAAGAACTTGGCAGCCACTGTTCTCCTGCTGATACTCTTTGGGTATGTGATTGGAAATGCTACTACAGAATTACAGCTTCTAAGAAACAAACACAAATCTTTAGGTGTAGTTTGCACCTGCTGCTGGATGCGTGGTTTTCAGTCTTTGTAAACGATTATGATTCAGCAAAATACACTAAGAAAACAGGCTGAAACATGAGTTTGAAAATTAAACACAAAAAGTGGAGGGAGATTTACTCACACATTTGAAAAAGAAAAAAGAGTGCAAACATCTCAGAAGACACTCAGCCTATATAACAGTAGTTTGCTGTTAGAAATTGATTGTATGTTATCTTCCAGAAAATGAGGGAATATTTACATAGGTCAGAATTTCAGTGCATAGCTGAGCAGAATATCATCAGGAAGGTAAGAAACGGCTTTTATTACAGCTCTAACCATTTTCTGTAATTCAGCATAGCTTCTGGAGTTTATATTTCCAATGAGAAGTCTGTCCAATGTGAAGTAGTGGGCTGGTTGGAGATTTGTCTCCCAATAGTACTGTGAGAAAGGAAAGTACTACCATAACACTCTCTTGCTTAGCTTCACGTGAAAAAAACCAGCAACAAAAACAACAACAAAAACCCCACCCCTCCAAAAGCAAGGAAGCAACCAAACAAAGAAAACCAAAAAAACCCAAGCAACCAACGAAGGAAAAACAACTACGAAACCAATCCTGTTACAGAAGGTTAAAATAACTGGTTAAACAGAGGACTGATATCTCTATAAACATAAGACTGTTCAATCAAAGGCTGATCAATCAAATTAATTATCTGGTATCAAATCAAATTATTCTATTGTGTCACTAGAGGGGCAAAATGAAAGTTGTTTTGTTGCACATGCACAGCTTCTGTAATACACCATGATTTCAGGGTAAGATTTCCAATAGAGTTTGATTTTAAAGTTAGTTATTTAAAGACAGAAGCCCCAGGTCTGTTGAAACATATTGGAACTCATAACTCTTCCCCTGTGCTGTCTAAGGTGATGTTAGAAATGCTGAAGATGAATTGTTAAAGGTAAAGGCTGCTGAGAAGTTTATTACTTATTTCAAGCAACTAATTGTTGCTACCTTTGCAGGGGAGAGTGCACATCTTACACAGCAGTTGTTTAGATAATGAAATATAGCTGTTTCATGAGAGAATGGTAGGGAAGGAAAGAAGAAGGAACCTTCTACAAGATCAGGACATGTTCTATTCCAGGAAGAGTCTCAGATAAATCCTTCAAAAAACCCCTCAATTTACTATATTGTACCTTGAAACTGTTTTCAAGGTTTTGTGCCTCCAGCAACGCATTTTTTGGAAACTGTTTAGGTATCCTCAAAGCTGGATCTTTTCTTGGAAATTCTAGCCCAAGTTTATTCAGAACCATAATTCATAATTGTTCTTCATCAAATGCCTTTTGCAAACCAAGTCCTGATTCGTAAAACCCTCCAAATTCCTTGCATAATTCTATTTATAATTTTTTCCTTCTATTTCCAGTTTGAGGTCATCTCTCCTGGACGTGAATAGACAAACTAATATGAAATATTCTAGGGGTCATGATGCTAGGGTGTTGTAAATAACTTGTATGAAAGGTCCAAAGTTTGTAATTTCCTCCTCTCTGTATCATTCTCATGTACCAACCTCACTTCCTTTCTTCTGCACTTCCATCAAGTGATTCCTTCATGTCAAAGGCACAAATTCTTTCCAGCCTTAATGCGAAAATTTCACACTATGAAATCTCACACTTTTTTAATTAGCTTTAGAACCTTTGAATTCTTCTTGTGATCCAGTTGCTGTCATATTAACGAGGCATAGGCTTCTGTAGAAATCTTAGCCAAGCAGCAATTGAATCAGTACAATACAGACCTGTATGTCTACTGAAATCATGACAGGTTTTTCTGGTGTGCTGGGATTTGGCCCTGCCCACTGTGTACTAAAAAGTGCCAGTTATGCTGGCATTGTTTTAACCAAAATGTTGAGTTAAATTTTGAGTATTTCCGAAAAAAAATCATTGAATGAAAATAGATCTTATTTTGTTGACTGCAGCTGGAGCTTAATCAGCTCAATATAATCCGTCTTGTACTGCTCAGTTTTGGCTGACATAACAGATGTTGCAGTGATTTTTAACAAGAAAATCTGTGTATTCGATGTGTATTAACATATATTAAAGATCCAGTAGCTGTATGTAAGTTTAACATGTCTCAAGGACATTGATAAACTTCAGACTTGCCACTCTCCCTAATCTATCCCTTATTTAGCCTAACTACACTGTGAATGTGATGAAGCCTATTGTGGCCAATTTTTCCTTCCCCAGTACTGTGCATATAATCCTCATTCATCTGCATGCCATCATCATCTGCATTTTTTTCCTTTAAAAATGTTTTTTCTCTTCAGGGTACACTTGTGTGGATTTTCTCCACAAGATAAAAATAGCCCACTTCTATAAAAGTTACAGAGAAGAGGGTGTGCTTGAAAGAGTAATCAAATTTCTTAGTGCGCTACTTTAAAAGTGACTTCCTTTAAAAATGTAACTAAACTACGTCTTTTTCTCTTTTAGATGATTGCAGAGGTGTTTTCTAGTCCAAATGGTTAAGCAGTTTTGTCCAAAAAGTTCTGTCTTTTATATTAGAAAATACTGAATTTCAATTGCAGCTGAAGGAAGAGAAATAGGATAGAAATGTAGGTACAACTGGCCACAACTTTAAAGGCTACATTTGAACATCATGTAGCTCTAGGAATCTGAAAGTCTTACTCATTTCTTGGCAGCTATAAGCAAACAAATCAAATTTTGCTGTCATTTACAGCAGAGCAACAGCACTGTAAATCATATCTCTTTCCTGAGCTGTTTCCAAGGATGGACTTGTATTTATGATATTGTTATTCTGAGAACAGTGATTTTCATATGTGTATGAAGGGAAGAAGAGATTGTGTGTTTAAGACTGGTAAAAGGATGCTGAAAAGTATAGTGGGATCTTGAATACTTGCAATTTCATTTGAGACCCAAACATTGAGTCATTTAACCTTCGTCTTCCTGTAAACTGAAGATAACATTATTATTACTTCCCAGCAGGTCTTGCAAGTTTGTTTTCTAAGGTAAAGGATTTTGGCATTCTCCAACGCAAAAGATTAATCTATAAAGTCCAGAATACTGAATTCAAAAAGGACTTTTATGACTTAGTTTAGTAATCTGAACTGCACTTTAAGGCAATGAAGAAGTGAATTCACAGATTTTTGACTAGTTGCTCTTGCATTGAGCTCACTATTAAACCAGTTATATATATATTAATATTATATAGGAAGTGTTTATATATACACTGCATATATACTTATTCCTGTGCAATAGTGTGTGCTGATGACTATGCTGTACTGCTTGTTTGGTAGATGTGTCTTGCACTATGTTGAACAGAAAATAAATTTTTTTTACATGTCATGCATTCTCTGATTGCCTGGGCCTTGTTTTAATCTTTATTAATATCTCTTTATAAATAAAAACATGTCCTTGCTCCATTCTGGATAGGAATCATTTGACTTGTCATAATGGAGGTGCGTTCCTCCTCCCTTTAAACATTCTTGTNCCCTTTAAACATTCTCATTGAAGATGACATAGCCATAGATGTGCTGTCCTATCCTCACAGTGTTATGCACTCATTTTTGGTAGCTATTACTCTACTGACAACTTGGTTAAGGTAATAACATGGTCTGTAGGATTTTTTAATTCTCACATATCACTGGAACAAATATTGGTTCCAGTTCAAAAATTATCGGCTTTTACTTCTTCTCTTTCTTTGCTCACTATCTCTTTCTTCTTATTTTTTTTCTTTCTATGAAAGCCTCTTAGAAATTATAATTGCTCAGCATCCCTGATTTAAGCTTTAAATATTTGATTTTATTTCTACATCTGTGTAAGAGGCTTGCTAAGGTGCATGGGTTTGCAATCATTCAGAAATCAGGATTGTGAGTTGTCTGGAACAGATGAAGTAAATATCTGCAGCTGATATGAGCAAAATTGGATCACATCTGCACAAATCATGGCAGTAAATATGTGTACATCTATGGAATTATAAGCCAAATTTTTACTGCATTTATATCCGAAATGTGTCCCTTTTTAAAATCACTTATTCTGAAGAGTTGTTTGCCTGTCTTAAAAATAAGGAACAGTAATTTTGTGGTTTTTCTGATATTTTGGGGGTGGTGAGGCAAAATCATAACTTATTTGTGACAGTCTTATTTCTTTAAACTTTCAGATATGCAACTTTACCTTGGATGTATCTTGCATCCAGATTCTTCTCAAGTTCAGATGTAGCTTTTATTTCTTACATCTCCTTAAATTTTGTGTTTGGTCTGTGTACCATGCTGGTGACTCTCTTACCTCGCTTGTTAGCTATAATTTCCAAAGTGCAGGTCAGTATAAAACCTTTGGTTTACCTTTTTCAAAACTGAGATGTATACACTCACATACATGCATATATTTGAGAATGTTCATGTGTCCTTATATGTTTATACAGATAAGATTATTTTTTGAGAAGAAATACATGTGGTTTTTAAATATTCCTGATTTTTCTGTCCTCGAATATTGTGTATTGACTATTACCATCTTGAATTTTAACTTGTCTATAACACAAAAAAGCATGCTATAATAATGGAAAAACAGTGTTAATTGAAACTTTGACATTTTCTAGACCATTAAGTTGTAATTGGCACATAATGGGAGCTGTTCTGGTCCATTAAATAGATTATATGCATTGTAAAATGTGTTTGAATAATATTGACATAAGAGATAAGCTGCATATTCCTAGGATCACTAATGCACTGTATGAATAGTAATTTATACAATGCATTCTCACTCCATGTATGTAATTTTAATTGTCATAATGGTATTTAAACAACTTGATAGAAAGGAGTTCCAGAATGAATATGACTCTCTATTCATGTACAGGTCAAAAATTTGATGTTTGAAGTTGAATCTGGATTATGTGTCATGCAAGTGTGTAAGCAAATTCAGTATCCACTTGGGTTTAAGTTGATGATTTAGATTCGATAGTATTCAAATATTAAAATGTTAAGGAAATAGAAGAATCATGGCTACATATGTCTTCATACCCTCTGTAAACTTCAGATAAGATTAAAATGCCATGGCTGTAGAAAGTCTAAAATGCAATATGATATAAACCCTGTCCCCAAAATAGTTCACAATGTGCACTTTAAAATTCAGCTTACCATGAGTGTGATTTGAATGCAGTATCTGGTTTTGCAAGTGTGGTCATTGGGCTGTTGGAGAAAACTAATTTTTTTTCCCCTTTTTTCTTTATTCTCCTCCATCCTTGCCATGTCTTAACACAGAGTTTTCAGAAGATCTACAATATCCTCAAATGGGCATTCATCATATTCCCACAATTCTGCCTAGGCCAGGGTTTAATAGAGCTTTCGTACAATCAGATCAAGTTTGACCTGACCAGGAACTTTGGAATAGATTCATATGTGAGCCCTTTTGAGATGGATTTCCTGGGCTGGATTTTTGTGGAAATGTCCCTCCAGGGAACACTACTACTTCTTTTACGTCTTTTCCTTCATTGGGATCTCCTCTGGAAACCAAGGTGTGTTATCAAATGTCTTCTGCCACAGTAAGCACTGAACTAATTTTTGGAGAAAGAGAATGGTGTTTCTTTGAACAACTGAAAAGAAATCCTTCTGATAATGTGGTGTACCTGAATTAATGCAAACTACAGAAAAAAATACAAGTAGGTGTTTTTCCCTTGAATTCTGATGAGAATTGATCACCAACTGCTAAGGTGAACCAGGAAAATAAGAGTTATGCAGAGTGCAGCAATGACCAATCTGCCATGTATCCCTTATTATCATCCTCTGTTGTAGGGGTCATTGCTCATTTAATGGCATGGACAGCCCTTCAGAAGATGTTGATGTAGAAATGGAGCGACAGAGACTCTTTGGTGGAAGAACTGGCAATGATGTCCTACTTCTGTACAACCTCAGGAAGTGTTATGGAGGTTTCAGTAAGAAGAATACAGCTGTGGAAAACATAAGCTTGGGCATACCAAGAGGAGAAGTAAAGGGTCCTTCTTTTCCCTCTTTTATAAAGTAACATTTTATTCTGAGCAATTGTTGAGACATACTGAGTGAAAGGTCTGTAGATAGCAACAGAAAAAATTTCAAATGTAGTAATTTCTGAAAATCAATAACTATAAAAGCAGAAATTCTGGTGGTCTGAAGAAGCATTTATTTTTTTGGTTAAACATTGATCAAAGTCTTAATTTTT
>VWYP01004541.1:0-13625 GCA_013400435.1 Pycnonotus jocosus
AAATTTTATTAAATTGTTTCTAATTCTTTTTTATATAGCTAATACTGTTTGAGAGTTTTGTAAGAAGTTTTGAATTTTTTTTTTCCGATTAATTCTTTTAGAAGTTGCTTATGTTTTCAAGCATAACATTTTTTCGCTGTTTTAATACCTTGGATGGCCTTGTTGCCATAAAGTTAAAGCAATGAAACTGATTATTTTCAATGATTTCACTTATTTAATTCTCCATGGCAGGTGTGGCAAAGGTACATGGTTGGGAGAGACACAGATTCCTCCCACTTTCCTTCTTGATCCAGTAGCAGAGTAGTTCAGGCAGAAATTTTCCCAGATGGATGATCTGCCAAATGTTTCCCCTCTTCAGAAGAATATGTTGGCAAATCTTGGCTTACTTTATACTAATATGTTCCTGCTTGTTTTACTTCATGGAAAGATTTGCCTTTGTTCATGAAAAGGAGTTTGACATATCCCGTAAGACAGTGCTCTGCACTCTACCCAGAGTGCAACTGATTAGATTTTTTCCAGCTCCCTTACCCCAGAACACCATCTTTCTGAAATGTGTCTCATTAAAAACATTCTATTAATGCCCTAGACCTACAGAAAAGCTTTTCTAGCATAAAAGTGAGTTGCACTTAATTGTGGTGGAAGGAACTGGAATTAAACAGATTTGAGAGGTAGATAGGACATGGACAAAAGCTTCCCGAAGTTGGCATATCTCTGTCCAAGTCTGAGGATGTGATGACACCTGGAATTACTCAGGAATGTTAAAACAGAAACCTTAGCCTTGTGCATTTATTCTCACACTAACAGAGGTGTCAGTTTCAGGACTTACTAAACTTTAGTTTAGTTTTAGTAATTTTCATGATTATTTCCTAAATTTCAAAACCAAAATAGCACTCTTTGTTAGCTTTTTTCTTACTTGTTTTTGCCTTTCTTACATAATAGTAGAATAGTATTTTCCATTAATAGTAAAATGGAAAAGGGCTTCATCAGTCAATCAAGCAGCATTGTCATACAATAGAGCATTTAAAAATTGTCTGTTGATCCTTCTATTCCATAAGGTCTCCATTGATAGGAAGGAAGATAGTCTGGATGATATGTGAAATAATTAGAGCTTTTGCTGTTCTCATTTGATCAGTTTTGGGAACTAGCAGATTTAAAATAACTGCAGATTGCCTTTGCTTTTCACATCTATATTTGCAGGGAGAACTAATGGTTGTGCCATTTGAAACCACTGTTTGTCTTCTTCAGTCATCTGGCAAATTCCCTCCTAAACCGAGTTGATACGGTGGCTTCAGTCTATCCCATTGTCTGCATTTTTCCATTCAGGATCTCCTCTAATTTATGACACCATTTAATAACCAGTCTCTATTATGAACAATAATCTTACTCTGTGCTGCCAACTGTACACAAAGTCTTACACAAGCTGTGGGCTGTTAGCACTACATAGCTACATGCTTTCCATTGGTCATTCTATTCTCATTTAGGGAATAATTGTCAATAATAAAAACTCGCACCTTTTAGACCAGAAGACTAGCAATGGTTTTTACTGCTTAATTTCTTGATCATTTTATCTTACCAGATAGGTGAAAGTATTTACTACACAAAAATGCTGGACTAAAACTGTGTACTCCATCAGGTTAAATGGGTGTGGTGCATTATGTCACCAAAGATCTTGTGCTTATGCTGAAAGTGTTTAGCACCTCCAGCTTAGGGAAACAGGATCAAACACAGCACTTCTATAATGTAAAGAAATTGCAAATTTCTAGTAAAGTTATGATAGTTTATAACCTCTGAATATATTTGTTTCGTTAGAAGAAATTTGTTTCGTTAGAAGAATCAGGATGTCTCTAGATCAGTTTTGCTTTCTGCCATATTATATACTATTATACATTATATATTATATATAACATATGAAATATCCTATTTTATATACATATATATATAATTTTCAAGTAAATCTTAATTTTTAAAAATTCCAAAGTTAGAAACTAAGCCAAAGCTAGAAACTCAATGGTAGTTGAAAAAAATATGGATGCTCTCTTGAGAAAAATAATTTTTGTGTTGAATGATTGCAGGTTGTTTTCATATCCAGACCTGTCCAGCTGAATGTGAAGAACTGGAAAAAGCAGAGCATTCACTATTTTCATTAAGAAAGACATGAAACAGCAATTAGATTCTGAATCATTCTATTTGTCCTTTGTGAAGGAAGACCTCAGATCTGATGTTTTAGGCACAATCCAGATAATCTTTATACTAATTGTATTAAATTAAGTCCTTATACTAATTGTATTAAATTAAATTGAGACGAATTTAGGTGGCCATATGGAGACTCCTGCATAACTTCCAGGTCCCACTAAGGGCATAGAGAGCTCTTCAACATGTGAAATAAAGCCAAAAAAGAAATGTTGTTCACGCCAATGCACACCCACTGCCTTGTTCCCAAGGAGTGTAGTCATTCACTTTTGATGACACTCAGTATACTTTGGGCTTCCTGGGCATTCTGAAGAGGAGGTGTAGAGTCTTCCATAACTCCTGTGTCTAATGTAACACTAATCTACCACTATTTTTATTGTAAGATATTTTATAAACTATAGAAGTATTATATGCTTGTTATATACCAAATAGTATATGCTGCTAACAGGCTGTACTACTTTTGCAGGTGTAGCTACTCTGTGGCCAGGTCATGGGTTCTAGCATTGCTCTTCCTTATGGTTGATAGGACCTTTTTAGATACAATCTTGGTAAATATTGGGAAATTAATTATCCAGAGGTTATTCCCAATGAGAAGTGAGAATAGGTCTTTTAAGAAAAAAAGACGTATAGATATAGAAAACATAGGCAAGTATTTGTACTTAGGCTGAGTTGTGCAGTGTGCCCTCAGCTAGAGAATTGAACCTGGGTCCATATTTAGTTTACTAAGGAAAAGGCTGCATTTGTGTCTCATGCCTTTGAAGTCAGATTTAGATGGTCATTGTGGTTGATATAATGTTATCATAGAATCAATTTCAGAATAATTAGTCTGGAAAACACACTCTGAAACTGAGTCCAATCTTGATATCACGTTCTTCTAGTTGTTTTAGATTATTAAGTGAAAAGCATTGAACTGACATGGAGGAAAGTCCTTGTAATGTATCAGCATGTCTATATTACTGTCCAGAGGAAGGACCAATCATCTACTAGAGGATTTTGGGATAAAGATTTACCCATGTGTACTGAAAACCATTAATGCTCTTAAAGACAATTCTGTACTTCTGCCAGCTTCCACATAAAAAACATGTCTGCAGCCTTCAGACACTTTAGGATTTTTGAATTGCCATAAACAAGCAGGAGAGGATAAATTTCTAGCTTTAAGTACCTGAATTTTTATTTTTTTTTAATATGAGAAAAACAGTATCTTGATATCAGCATTTGGAATCTTCTGAGTTTGAAAGTTTGAACACATGAAAATTTCATCTGAGCCTTTCTTATGCTTTCTTTCACAGAAAGAAATTGAGTCATTATTATATATAACACAAAAAACTTATCTGGAACTTTTGGCAAGGTATAATTCTATGGAGTGCCTGTTGATTTTGCATTTAACAAACCATCCTGACAGCAACATAGTCCAGGCTTGGTGCAATAACATATACATTTTAATTCAGATATTCTGCCACTTAGCAGCTTCTCTGAATACTGGACCTATTACTAGCGTGTTTGGAGCCATCTGAAGAAAGCCTAGGAGTAATATTGCCAAAAAGCCCCCTAGTGAATTATAGTATTTCTAAACAAGAAATCTAGCTAGGGACACAAGCATACTTTTTCATCGAAATGGTTTTAATCTTACTCTTTTAAACAATTAAGATATTCAAGTATTTTGACCAAGAACTTCTATCAATCCCAGCTTCACCCTTGGCACTCCATTGCTCATGAATTATCATACAATCAAAATTTTAGCTAAAAATGCAATGACTGTAATATGGATTTTGGATATTTACTTGTATCTTATTGCCTTAGATTAACCTTCACAGCTGTCAGAAATTCACCATACAGATATGATGCAGCTTTTCTGTTGCCATTTTATAGGCATGACATTCAGAATACTGTGCTGTTCTTCCAGTAGAAAATCTAGTAGGCATTTGGGAACATTTCATGAGTGTCTCAGAGAAGGCTGGCTTTCAGCAAACCTACACTAATCTCTTTTAGGGACTTTTAATTATCTCTCTCCCAATGCATTGGATGAATGGGTTATTTGCAATAATGTTTAAGCAGTTACAGTGAAATATTACAATTCCTAATAATTAATTGAAATGTGCCCGAGGTCTAGGTAGTCTTACAAGAGAATAGGAATAAAGCTGCAATGGAAAGAATTTCAGTCAGTTCCTTTGAACTGTCCAAAAAAGGCAGACATCCTGAATGAAATTCCAGCATTGCAAACAGATAGATCACATCTAATTATTAATTCAATGAATGAGTTAGGTGTATTGCTGTCTGGAGCTGATCTACGAAAAAAGTTTGTGTGTTTGCTGGAAGCTTTGTTTTGTAACCTGTGATGTAGTGCCAGGCCTTGGCACAGAAGCGTGGCCCTGATGCAGGCATGCTGATGTGTTTGTATACCTAGGAGAGCAGATAGTCCCAGACAGAGACAGCTCTAACTCTGTGAATGCATTTTAATAAGGATTTATTTCATATTAAGTCTAGTCAGTGACTTCAGCAATGAGAAATATGTGTGTAATTCAATGCCCGCTCTTCACTGATTTGTCTTCATTTAAATAAATAAATAAATGAAAATCTTCCTGGAGGTTATAAATCTTCTACCTAAAGCAGGAAGATATAAATATATTTGTCTCTGGTTTGTAAATAAAAAGCCTGAGCATCACAGTTTGCTTTGCATCACTTCAGAGAATAATTATATTCCTTGGAAGGAAATAAGATATTCTATTTATATGCATTATATATTCCATTTCCAGTTCCATTCCTCAAAATATTAATATTCAATGCCTATCAGGAAATATCACTAAGAAATTAACTATTACTATTGCAAGACTCTGCTAAGCATTAGTTTCTTGGAAATATTTTTATGACTGGTCCTTAGGTAAATGTTTAACTTCTATTGTTTCAGTTGGAAATAGGAACTGTGTGTAGGTGTTAGACTTCTAAACATCATTGAGGTTGAAGGCTTTGTCTAGTTTATCTAGCAAGCTCATTGCATGGACATGTATTTTATCCCTAACATATGAGTTAAACACTACAACTGCTTTCCAGAGCAAATACTGAAAAACAACTGCATGTAAAATAAAATCACATGCATCCCTAGAGCATATGATGTGTTTATCATGCTTTCTCACAGATATTTTGAGAGGATCATTCTCAAATGGCTTTTCCATTCCATTTAAAATTTCTTCTTATAGACCAGATCCCATCCTAGAAAACTACTATTTTTCTGGTGTCAATCAATTAATGATAATTTGCCAGGACACACAAGAAATTTAATTTTGGTAGAATCATTTGGGAGCAACGTCTGTAATGTGCTGTGTGTGTAGTAAGTAAGGGCCCTGAGGCAATCGAGGGGAGGGAACTCAAACAACACAACCCTGAAAATTAAAAAAAATACTTGCTAAGAGAGGACTGTGCACAGTAAAAGCAGAGGGAGTGGAAGCAGGAACATTCCCTAAGCTGCAGAGACCAACTCTGAGTAGCTTGACACCCAATCAAATCTCTTTCAGCATGGTATTAATTAGCAACTCACTGAAGTAACAATGTACGTGCTAGAAGCATTACATCATCTGAACTTGTCGCTGGCTGTTGAGCAAATAGCTGTGAGGACCGGATACTATTGCATTACAACTTCTTTGAGGCCTTTCATAAAATTCCAGGCATGGATTTAACAGAGAAACTAATGGGGTTTTGCCCCTCTCCCTCTCCAAGTTACCTCCTCTCCTCATTAAGAATGTTCTTCCAGCATATATTGAGTGTCAAGTGATGAGGGAATTGCTAATGTCTAACTCTGCATGCAAATACCAAATTCTTTCCAATTTTCCTTGAAGCTAATAAGCTTCACTCCCTGAAGCTTCACTCCCTGAAGAAAATAGGAGTTACACAAGAATCTTACACTCTAAAAGAGCAATTATTCTAGACAATGAGCAATCATACAATTATCATTCAGCAGTTATGCACATACTTGCCTTTAAGCAAGGCCATAAATACCTTTCATTTTGTAACCCACGTAAGCATGTACATTACTTTTAAAACACAGACTTCAACATAACCTTTAGGTTTAAGATTCTTTGCCACAAAGAACTTTAGTGAGTTTGTCTCCTGCAGACTTTCAAAAAAGAGTTTCTGCTTCAGAGAGGATCTATTGAAACAAAAATGAAAACATGAAGCCTTTAGAATAGATTTGTTTGCTCAGTTGAATTAATCATCCTATGATCTACTGGGTTCGATAAGAAGCTGAATAAGATTTCAGGGTGGTATAGCATGCCTTTTTTGTTTTCTTTCTTTTTTTTTCCCCCCTCACATGAAACTCTTCTTACATTTGTTTTATCAATATAGAAGTTTGAAATTTTGTACTGAGAAATTCACGAGGCTCATCTAGCATTTAACAGTGATGAAACTAGGAGGAAATTATTTGAAAAGTACTATTTCAAAAGCTCTGATTAAAAAAAAAAAAAAAAAAAGCCCACCACCTGACATCTGTGGGACATATAGTGCTATGATAGAGTTACCCAGGATTCTGGAAGGGGAAGTAATTTTCTGGCAAGTCTATAGTATAATGATGATGATGATGATGTGAGGACCTGCTTATGCTTTCTTTCTCAAGTAAAGAGCAGCTGTGTTCAGAATCCCCGTCTGTGTTGGTACCAGTTAAGAAGTGAAGTGTAACTCTGCAAAGAGAATCAGGTGAATCTGCAAATAATAGTTGGAAAGACTATAGCAAGGTGACTCTAGTACTGAATCATGAATGTTTGATGTGGAACTCTCTCACAATAAAAGAGGCTTGAAGTATGAGATCTGCACTGGCAGAGATTTAAACTTAAGATTCTGAAACATTTTTGCAACTTCATTTCTTGAACCCCCAAACTATGTCAAATAACTACCCCAAATGGGTATAGAAATTTGTAACTTTTATTTATTTATTTAATTAATTTCCTCAGCATAAAAAACTTAAACAATTTATTGTTTAAAAAGCAGTCAAAATGAGTCTTTTGTTTATAACTCTTGACTCATCTGAACAAAACTCAGAAACTTTAGATGAACTAGTCCCCTTCTATGGCTCAGAAGATATATTCTTTCCAAACAGCAATTTTTAAGCTCTTATAACTTTCTGGAAAGGTTATTCTCTAGGTTGAAATTCATCATGTTTATTTCAGTGTGCAGCCATTTCAGAAAACATTGAGCAGAATGTCATGTGAATGCGTATTATCATGTTTGAATCTCACATTGCACATTGAAATAAATGACTCCATGCATTTATATCAATTTGCAACCAAGTAAGTTGTTTGGGTGTTTTTGTCTCTTGCTGGATTTATCTCATTTTTAACATTTTAATATTACACACAGTCAAAAGGGGCACAGAATGCTTTTCCATTTTATGTGCAATTACTCATCATAGTTTTTAAGAGCAAATGAATTTTGTGCAAATAATACGTTAATGCAACATTAGTCATGAGATTTGTTGAGAACTTAACAGCACACGTCAGAAACTTATCAACCAAATTATGACTCCCACTGCAACGCTAAGTTAGCACATTATGCATATATGTGAGACATAAATAAAAGAAGGGACAGTTTATAGAGATATAAAGTGCTATGTATAAAGAAGATGATGACATTCAAAATTAGAGGTCCTGATGCATCTCTAACTTACCTTGGATTAGTTACAGCTGCTTGGGAAACTGTAGTGTGAAAATGTGTGATTTCTATCTGATTACTTTTTCATGATAGTGCACATAATGTGGACTACCCCCAAGATATTATATGCTGCAAACATCTCTGAAAATGCTTCTTGATGGGTTTGTCATCTTGATTTCCCAAGGCATCAATCAACTGATGAATGATAAATAATATTTTTCTCTGGAAAATATTCTGCCGAATTTTTTTTGACGTTTTACAATAATTAAAAATCCTGCAAGATTCAGACAAGAAATTTGAACCTTCAGTTATTCATCATGTGAAATGATACCAAAAATAAAGCCATGTTTTAATGCCCCATTAGAGAAGATTGAGATTAATTAAGAAAATGTTTTAGAGTAGCCTGTGCTTCATTCCTAGGATGTCTGTTCCTACAAACGCTTGCTCACTGGTTTTGATCAAAAGCACGGTAACAAAAGTTGCTGGCTGTGCAAAGAAATTAAATGGACAATTTTTTTGAGAGATTAATGCATTTTGGACTCTGTATGTGCCTCAGTGGAGCCTGTGATTAACTATGGCTTAGGCAGAGCTGTCTCCATTGAGGAATGGTCTTTTCTTGAGTGCAGTTTCAGTTTCAAGGTCAGTAGGAGCCACAGAAATTAACAACTAAATGTATTTGAAGTAGTAATCATCAAAGTTTTTGTGCACAATTGATGAAAACAACCAAAAAGGCTAAAAATACACTCAGAGGTTTCTTATTTTACTTCTAGTATCTGACTTCTGAAAGATTATTGATTTTTTTTTTCTTTCATAGCCTTGATTTCTTTAAAAAGCTCTATAAATGCAGTAACTTTGGGGAAATAATTGAGAAGGTCTTTATCCAGGTGATACTTGGTTACTTAGGACAATGTAGTAGTATCATATAGTAGATGATCAGTGTTTATTATTTCCTCCTTATGGGGATTATTTGAATGGCACTGAGCAGGATTCTTGACTGTTGTTATGGCTGGTTTTTATTTTCACCTTTCAGTTTAGCAGCAAAAACAGGCCTGAAGGGAAAATCATTTAACCCATCCAGTTTTTGTGGTTTAAATATTTACTAAGTGTCCAACCAACATTTCTTGGCTTGCTCCAATAGCACACTACATTCCCCTAGGGCTTTTGATCCATTTACTAAACAAATCTGGGTTTGACTGTGTAACCACCTTGGTTAGATAAAGCACTTTAATTGCATGACCATAGACTATTTTGAATGTAATTTCCATATAAAAAAAGTAAGTGGGATCCTGAAGGCTATAAAATATCAAACTGTGATAGAAAGAGAGTTACAACTTTTTTTACGGCAATTTGTATTAAACATTAGTAAGTCTTAGCAAAAAATCAAAATAAATAGTAATTGAAAACACAGACACAGGACATTTTCAGTGTATGTTTTTCTTCACAGTTCTCTCAATAATTGTGTGCATGAGAAGATTTATTAAATCATAGGTGGGGCTAAAAATATTTTAGCTATGGATTTACAGTTTGGTGACACAAAAGTTTGAAGGGACAGTGTAAACATGCCAACCTGCTTACAGTTCTGAATGTTAGTGAAGAAAACATGGGGAAAAAAAAAGAAAAAAGAAGCAGTATCAAAGGTGTATTTCTCCTGTCTTTGAAACTTTGTAGTATTGACACATTTTGATCAAGGTATTTAATTTCTGTATCTTTACATATGGTGTATCCACTCATTCTTGTTTACATGATGCACTTCCAGTAATCGGTATGATTTTTTTTTCCAGCTTTGATCTATGTTATCGTGCTTGTTGGTGCCCACTTCCAAATAGACTAGTTATTTGAGTTACACTTTTAAAAACCATCGAAAGAATTGCAAAGTAATCACTTTCTGTCATAAATACAGCTGATCTAGATAGAAAATAGAATTCAGATGCTGATTGCTGCACAGTCAGGCTCAGATGAAACCACTGAGGGCTTGAAGATTCTACACAGTACACTTTTTAAAAAACCTGTATTGTGATAATGGTAGGGAGTTACTACTGATCACCTCACCATCTTCCACTTGTGCAGTAAATGCACCAGCAGCCTTAGTTAGACTAAAATTCAGAGTGGATTTTTTATCATAAAAAACCTTGAAAGATATTGTTGCTAGATTTTGGCCCACAATGAAGTTGCTGTGAGATTGCTTTCAGTGATTATTTCCACCATTATGAATACAATATTTGCATTATAATATTAATCACAAAATTTCAGGAATTTGGGGGATATTGGGCACATTGAGCAATATTATGAGAATGGACAGAACCCTCTCCCTGTGACAGAAGTCCTTGTCTAGTCCATATTCCCTTCCTAAACCAGGATAGATTAACCAAATAAACATTATTTTTGATGGAGATATTGCAATATTCCTGAACTAGTTTTGCCTGTGTTTACCCTTATCAGCTTGTTGTTTTTTTTTTCTTGTGTTGTCCTATGTAATCTGTTACATTATATCTATTACCTTTTATTAGCAATGAACATGGAAAATAAATAATTTCTTTTCTTTCTACGGTGGCCACATTTTTATATGGAGATATTTCTTATGTCTCTCCTATGCCTTTTGCTCTCTAGCTGTATTTTTGTCAATGTACTGTATTTTTTAGACAACTTACCATTCTTCTAGAGGATTTTTGCTGGGGCTACAAACTGAACTCCACTTTGAGGCTCGTTTTTTCTGGTGACTGTATCTTAAGTTTAATGAAGTAGATTAAATTTTTAAAAGATATTATTTCATTTTAATAGAATTTGGAAAATAGCTTCATCATGATGGATATCCTGGTCCTGATGTCTCACATTCATTCCCTCTAAACCTCCTCCTGGTCACTCACTATCTTCTTGTTCCTCATTGTATATTCAGTGATTATGCCAGCCTCAGGGTAGCATTGGTTCTCTCACTGAAGTGAACCCAATTTTTTAAAATCCACTTCTGCTGAGATGACTTTGAATTGAAATCCTGCCTTGCCAAAAGCTTGTGGGTTGTCTCTGCACAGTTTTTTTGCAAATTGAACAAATATGCTCTGTATTTCATCATCTATGTCCCTAATGAAAAATAGACCACACCCAGAGCAGACAACTGTTGGAATTATTCTGAATGTATTCTGCTGTCTTGATAGTAAACTAGCAATAAACTTATTCCGATGAGTTGTTTACATCTATGCTCATGTTGCACTTGTATAATATTCATTCTTAGTTATTAGACCTAATTTTCACTTTGTAGGACTTATTGAGTTTCAGTTCCTGGAAGAACATTTATTTCTACACAATAATTGCTTTCTATGTTTTCTTTTCTAGCTATTGTTCAGAATATCCCAAATAGGAGGGTGACTCTGTGACAGGTTAGCTGCATTCATTGTTGCCACCAAGGCCAATGTGTTGAATGACTGTGCCACATAAATTGGTCTTGCTTATTTTGTTTTTTCAATTCCATGAGCAGATGTGGACTGTCTATCATGTCTGAAATGCCTTTGATCCATGTAATTTCTTCACAGAAGAAAATGATCCCGGTGTACCTTCCAAAATACATGTAGCAAATTTTGATATGGGTTAGATTATTTATTAGAAATCAGATCTTTCAAAGTCCACTGATGATATATTCAGAGAGGCCACTGCTAGCTCACCTGACTTCATTTAACATAGCTTGTAAAAGAAAGAAGCAAAAGCTGAAGAATATTAATCAAAGCTTGATGATTTTTTTGGTAAAAGCAGAAATAACTGGGCCCCAGTTGTAGCAGAGATGTAAAGTCTTCAAATACTGAAGTGAAATTTTAACTTTCATCTGTTTTATGGTGTGCTGCAGGTCCTTGTGATTATGGCTGGAAATGGACCCTTTCTTAGTACCTGTATAATTACAAAGGCCAACTTTACACCTGGTAAAATTTTGAAAATTATTATTAGAGTATTAAAAAGACATCTTAAGAAGTTAGGACATGAAAGGAGAAGATTTTCTTTTGAAATCTGCCAAATTCTTTGTGACAAAAATTGAGAAAAAATTGAGAAGCTCCAAATACAGCCCTAGTTGCTGACTTACAGGTACATTATAAACGGAAAGATTTAGTTAATCTTGAATTTGAACTTAACGTGTTGGTACCTCTCAAGAATGCGACATAATAAAATTTTGTATTTTGCTTTAACAAATGAATTTACTTATTTATTTATTCTTTAGGAAGAAAAAGGTTGCATATCTCGAAATGCATTTCTAATGTAACCCAAGTAATTTTGTATCTGCTTTGCACAAAGTACCTGCACATCACTCTCAGAAAAGTAGCATTTTATAGTCACTTTGCAATGAAGTAAATGAAGTCAAAAGGAACCATTCTTCTGACAGTGAAGTCCATGGAATAGGAGAGAGGGAATTCACCAGTTCCAATTTTGTTTATTCTGGCAAGCTTTGATGTAAACTCAAAATATTTTTGTTTACTTTTAGGGTCTTACAGGGCAGAATTTATGTTCTTAAATTACTTTATGCATATTTTCAAAATTTGCTCATGAACTCTGCAACAGCTAGGTGTGTTTGCAGTAAGGTCCCTCTGAAGGTAAACATGCATAAATGTAGCAAGTAGAAAAGTAAGCCACTACTGATCTTAATCTCAAATGTGCAAAAATTTTATTTTATATAGCTAGGTTGTCTTCTGCTTGGTATGTTGCTTTATAAGAAAAATTTAAACAGTCTTTCATTTCTAAGTTTGAGAAAGTTATTTGAGTTTGGAAGGAAGATTACAGCATGTATTAACTAAGCCTCTTGCTACTTCACTTTTGGTCTACACTGCAATGTCTGCCTGGAAAACAACACTTCAAGTTGTTATTTAAGTCATGCATGAAACACTGATTGTTTCATTTTTAAGAGGCTATAAGCTTTTTTGTCTTCACTTGATCACTCATTTATAGGTTGAGAAATTTCTTGTCCACTTTAGATCTGTGTAATTGATTTTTCATTTGGAGCGGATCATAGTTAATATTATACAGGTTTAGCTGACTTTAATCTCTCTTTTCTGTATTGCCTGACTTTCAATGGATAAACCATCACATTGTAAAAAACTGTACAGTGATACTAACAGTCAAAACCACTGACTGAACTCAAAAAAATAAAATTGGTATTTCAGACCAAGTTTTTTGGTTTTAAGCCAGAAGCCATTTGAAAACATTCCAAGAAATCAGAAATACCAGACACTTAAAACCCCAGTATCTCAAATAGGAAACAAGTAACAGCAGATCACATTTAAAATCATCTCAGAGACTGCTGTTCCCTTACAAAAACTAGGAGAGTTTGGATATCAAAATCAGACATATAATGGGACAGTAGTATTAAATGTAGACAGGAAAACATCAATACCCTTCCATATGCAGATATTTTACTTGCTGCACTTTCATTATAAAATGGAGTCTCTTGCATTCATACCACATACACATATTTCTTTTCTTCATGAGTCTACATCCTGTGCCTGACTGGCCAAAACTGCCACTGAAATCAGAACTGGATCCAAGACCTTTCTTTTTTCTTTTTGGCAAAGGCACAGATACATGCATTTTCCCAGTTAGGCATATATTCCTCTTTATTATAAGAATTCCCTATTCTCTTAAGCATGGTATATTCCTGATGCAAAGTGGCCTAATTGACATAAATTGCCGCGGTGCGCTGTCCCTGCAGCCCCGACTAGCTTCAGGCACACCGGCAACAGTCTTGGGGTACGGTTCGGTCAGGTGCACAGACGGTGCACGACCTCACCTTCCCTTGTGGGGTCTTTTCCCCCCCTGAGGACGTCAAC
>VWYP01004541.1:13708-152387 GCA_013400435.1 Pycnonotus jocosus
ATAAATAGATAGGAAATATCACCACATGATGCGTCACTGTGGATATAGGAACAGATGTGCTGTTCAGAAATCTGTGGTTAAAATGTCTGTAATATGTGATTGAAAAAATATTTATTTTTCTAAAGTAAAAGATTTACTCCCCACAAAAATGTTGCTCTGGTAAAGTTCATGTCTTTCAATATTTTATGCTGTTGATAACTACGGTGAATATTATACTATAAAGCTCCCACTAGTTAAACTGAATTAGGGTCACCATAGTATCTTTCAAAAAATGGAAGCCATCAGAATATATTTCAGACATCTATTTAATTATTTCAGCCTTGTAGTTGCCTTTAAATAGGAAAATCTGCCTTCAAAAACAAGGTAAACTGAACAAAAATTGTGGAATGGAATTTAATTGGTATACTTAACATATCTAAGGAAAATTTAGTGCTTTCCAAAAAAAAAAAAAAAATCTGTTTTCAGCATTCAATTTTTTTTCATGATCTATGAAAGATAACTCAAAATGTTTTTCACACCAATTTTCTTTAATAGTCCAAAGCAATATTATTTCATCTGTTGGCTGTAACTGAAAAAATAATTTGGTATTGAAGAGTGATAGAGTTATAGAGTTAAAACATTGAGTTATTGAAAATAACTGGATGACTGCCATGAATTTCATAAATAATGAATTCATGCTTATTAACAAAAAAAATGCAATCCTTGCTTATTGATATGTTTTGTGGGGGTTTTTTTACCCATAACTAATCTTGTTATATAACTGTATTTAAGGATGGAGCAATTAGTGGCTTATCTAACTACAATTTCTCTTGGAAATAGGTGAAAGGACAAAACTAGAAGAAGAAAGAAGATAAAAGAAGGGTTGTGGGTTTTTTTAATGGACAAAGAATATTGATCAGGCCTTAAGAAAATTATTATTTTTTTATTTGATGTTATTAATACCCTATTCTCTGTTCTTTTAGCTGCTTTGCACAGAAACATCAAAATACAGATACTTGGTTTCTGACCATAGGAGTGAAGAGATGTGACCAAGCCATGATAGCAAATATCATGTCCCAAGTTTGACAAGACCTAATGTAAAATAGTTATTGAGATTTATGATTCACAGTGCTGTGCCCTAGCATTGCTGGAAACAAAAAGAGTTTTCGTGTCCTTTGTCACAATGCCTGTTAAGTTCAGAACAATGGAATTGTCTTGCTTGGCAGACAGAATAGACAATTTGTGTTGTCTTCGCTCAGGAATGAAATTGAATATTTCTTGCTGTGAGGAATTTTCCATTTACTCCATTGTTCATACTGCATTGATTCAGATGAATTGATTGTCTCTGTGGTAACAGAATCATGCCAAGGGATGACAAAAGTTAAGTCATCTGTGACTAAAATTCAGTCAGTTTTTAATACTGAGTTTCTGGAGGCACTCAGATGAGTGTTATATTTTATCATAACTACCGAAACACAGAGGGTGCACCTTGAAATTCTTTCTAGTACTGGCTAAAAAAATGGGATTAATCTGATTTTTATAATTTAGAATTTTTGTCATGTGGCTTTAATTTATGAACCCATATGCAGATTAATTCCTGGATATGGATTCTCTCTTCAAGGCCCAAACTTTTATTTACAGGTAGCCACATATCGGTCAAAAGACCTTAAGCTTTCCACTTAGTTAGGCAAGGAATTCTGAAATGAGTGTCTTTGAATTCATCACCTCCATAGATCAGCATCATAAGCATTGACCAGCAAGGCTCAATTCACTCTTAACCAAAAGTTTAATGTAGTCTTCAATACAGTGTGGTTTTCTGTTCTGTGTTTTTTTGCTTTCTTGTACTTAATATAAGGATGCTTATGTGAATATATTGTAAAATAAACAAGAAATGCATTTTGTCCTCTAAGTTTATTTACAAACAATTATCCTGCCTAGATACAGATTTTGTTTAGAAGAAGCACACCCTAGATATCTTTCCATTGAGGAAACAGGTCTCAGGTGAGTGAAGGTAAGCTTTCAGTAGGCAGATTTTATTAGTTACCTTCTGTGGATCACTTGTGGTCCAGGGCATTTCCCCAGGGACTCTAGGCTATAGTTTGAAAATCGCTTAATTTAGAAACTGAGGGGGTTTGCCAGCCAATAATTTTAAAAGAACACTTTGAGATGATGGCATAAGTTTTCTGGTCAAAGAACATCATATCTTTCCTTAGGAAGAAAGATGAGAAAGATCAGCTTGTCTGGAAATATTTGTTATGCATAGAAATACTGAACATCAACACTAAATTTTATCATGTCTGGGGCTGAGGAATAATGATTTATATTTAGAAACTTTTTAAAATTAGTGTTATATTTTACCAATAGAATAATCCTTTGACCAGAAAAAAAAATAATCTAACTCAAAATACAGAAAAATATGGAAATTATGTTAAATCTTGAAGTTCCAGGAAAAAAACATAAAAAATTGGAGAAAATCGCACATCTAAACTTCAGGCCAATATTTTAACATGTCATTTTCATCATTCATCCAGCTTTTACTGGGCATAATTAGAACTATTGGAAAATTAAAGGACAACATAGAACAGAAAAGCTCACTTTTTCTTTACCTAGCAAAAACATTTCATCAAAGTTCTCTGTAAATAGATTTTTAAAAACCTTCTAAGACAAAAATAGCTAACACAAATCTTTTGGAAAACTTAAGTATTACTGCAAAATTCTGAGAACGATACAGATGACTTTTCTTTGTGAAAATTCAGAGATGAGAGCTTTGCAAGGGAAAAAAAGAACATTTGGAAGGTAACTAAATGTCTTCACAGTTTCTGTGAGTAAGTCTAGAAAAAAGCCTGAATGAGTGATAACTTCCAATCTTCAGTGCATCTCAAAGAAGGGTTTTTTAAACTATTTTGTTTGAGAAATAGTCTAACTTTTTCATAAGCCTCACGTAACATATTTTTGCAGAGTTGTCATTTTTACTGTTGAAAATTAAGTTTTGGGCATATAATTTTTTCTTTACATCATTGTGTTTGTTGACTTCTTTGCTTCCTGAATGTAAAGTTGTAACTTTGTCATCACCCAGAAACCTTGTGTCATAGTGAGAATCCAGAAGTTGTTTACAGAGCATTCAAGAAAAATTACTCTGGAAAAAAAGTGAAACAAATATTATTTATCTGTGCCAGTAACCCTTCTCTCTGTGTTGACACACAGCCAAAGAAAGAAACAAACAGTCCGACATAACCTGTCTGTATCTCTTTTTTTGAGTTCATTCTCATTCCTGCAGAGGCTAAGCAATAGATTTTGGGAAAACAGGTTAACTAGAGAATTTCTTTGATATTTTTTAAATAAAATAATTACATTATTGTTATGTGGACAAAGCTAAGAGTGTGGTAAAGATTAAATTGTTTCAGATGTAAAGGGAACTTTGTCCATAGGCTTAAAAACACTCTGCAAAGGTAAAGGTTCAGAAGTCTACCGCTCCTTTATTAGATGTAAAAGAGAAAAGAAATTGAAAGCTGCTATTTCTCTGCTAAACATTGCTCAAAGACCACCTGCCAATATGGCTTATATTCCAGAATTCCCTATAAAGTGATGGAGTTGAGTATGTCGTCACTTTTGCATCTTTTTCCAGTTCTCAGGTTTGTAGGTTTCTGAATGGGTAAAACACATACAGCAGCAGATACCATATGATAATTTTGATTGCTCTACCAAGATTCTGAACAACCTGTTTAGCTTTCAGAAAGATATGTGAAAACAAAACCCCTCAGGTTTTTTCAGCTAGAAGTAAAGATTTTCACCATAAGACTGTAATCAGGTAATATAAAATGCATCCAATGCTGTTCAGAAGTTAAGCTTCTAAGTTAAATAATCAAAAGGTATGAAATTAGGAAGCTAAAATGTTTTATAGCACTGGATTTGTGATACAATAATTCAAAGCACCTTTATATAGCCTGGCATCCTTTGCTTTGCTTCAGTGAGAAATTTTAGCCTGTTCAAAAGAGATGTAGACCATCTGTTTCAAGGTCCATAGACATTAAAATGCAACCTGGTATCTAAGTGTTTTTTTTCCTTCAAGGTGCCAGAATGAAACAGACCTGCCTCTTCCCATATGGACCATTAAGACAGTGAATTCAGCATCCACAGGATGCAGTTTTTATCTTTAACTGCTCATTAAATGAATGCATGTTCCTGGGAAACAAACTCTGCTGACCTCTTTAAACCTTTGTTCAGATTCTAAACACTAAATTCATTCATTCAGGAAAAATAGCATGTGACATACCAGAATAGTTACAATTAACCAACACAGCATTAACTTGGATTATCTAAGACTGAAATGAATGATCTGTCTCTGGTGGGGAAAATCTCATCAAATAAAAGTGTAGTATAGATGAATAATGATTAAGAAAAGGAAATGACAATTAACTAATGAACCCTAGATGAACAGAAAAATATGCTTGGCATGTGAGACAGTAAATAGTTCATTTGGGAAAATGGATGTTTGAGGATGAATATTTCTAAACAAAAACACTACCCTGCCTGGCCTTGTTGGAGTAACCCATGTCTAAACAATGATTTACCTTATTCCTGTTTTGAAAAAACTTTTCAGTACATTTATACTCTATTTTAGCTGATAAAGTTTGTCTTTATTTAGTTTGATAATATCCTGTATTGAGGTATCTCTGAAAGAATCATAGAGAGAAATTTGTCATGTGGATAACTTTAATTTTGGCACGAACCAGAAATACTATTTCATTGAGACTATTTTTTTTTTTTTTTCCTTTTAGAAGATCTGGTAGACTGGGTACAAGGTATAGTTTTCTCCTGTGCTTGAAGAAGGTGGCAACTGTGAAAAAGCAAGTTCATATTTTCAGACAATCTATGGAAGAGATTGTATGCAACAATAACACTTGATCCTTTTGCATAAATTGCATTTCTTACATTTCTGTCTCTGTAAATGCTCTCCCATCAAGATCACAATATAAAAAGTGAACCTCAGCTTCTCACAGAAGTTCATGTGGTTCCCTCATTCAAGAACGTGCCATTTTGGCATTAGGGTAACTCTTCTGGCTTTAAAGACCTCTGTTTAGCAATTGTTTATTTTACTTCTGTATTTATAATGCTAAGAATTCATTATGGAAAAGAAATTTTGCTCAAGTCATTACCAACAGTTTTTGAATATAGCTACTACTGATTCTTGTTAACTATGCATGGTTTATTTATGCTTATAAAATGCTTATCAATATTCTTATCATTCCTTTGATTTGCAAAACCCAATTAAACCAAATAGCCTGAAGATGCCACCTAAAAGGTTTGCTCAAAAAGGGAGATTCATCTCTTCTGAAGTGAAGAACCCCATCTGATGAAGTTGCATTCTATGGGTCAAGACAAGGACAGCCATTGTGGGAGTAGGCAGACACGTCTTTGAGCCAAGGAGATCTGTCCTCTGGTGATGCCTTAGGTTTTTTTTTTCATGTTTTTCAGATTCTGTGCTGCCTAGGGGTGTAGTTCTGAGCCTCATATGAAGTGTTAGTCAGCTTTCTTCACAGAGTAGGCAGACAAAACAAATCCTTTTCCTGCTGAGGACCAAGACAAGGAGTACAACTCTCAGGCCCAAAAGCATAAACAACGGTGGACTGAAGAGAGAAACCAGAAGGATGAGACTNTTTCCTGCTGAGGACCAAGATAAGGGGTACAACTCTCAGGCCCAAAAGCATAAACAACAGTGGACTGAAGAGAGAAACCAGAAGGATGGGACTTCATAACCTGAAGCTGTAATTGGAGAATTAATTCCCAATATGAAAATGGACCAAAACTTATAAAAGTGTGAAACCTCGTGACCCATCATCCATTTTGTGACCATTTAAAGACCATCTTGGGTGTAGCCCTGGTCAGGCTCTTGTCCTGCCCAAGGTGTATCCTTAAAGGAATTTCAATAAATATCTGCTTTATTCTCTAGCTCTGTCCAGTCTCTGTTTTAGGTCAGCCTTCCTAAGGCATCACTGGGACTGTGCTTGGTGACAGGACAGAGGTGGTGAATGAACAGGAGAGATCATCAGTTATTGTCCCCAACGAAACATAGTTACTAAGGCATGTATTTACCAGGCATCCAAGGACTACTCAAATGAGCTCTACTCCAGGTCATATGTCCAGAGCAGGGGGAAGACCATGCTGTCAAACATTCATGATTTTGTGACACTCTGTAGAAGAAAACAAATCCACAAAGAAGTTGCATGAGACAGACTATCCTTGTATGGACCACTCAGCTGCCCAGCAGCCAAAAGTAGCAAATTTAGAATTAAATAGCATGAGGAACTACAAGGGACTGACTACTTAAGAGATATTTTTCAAATTAAAGATTCAAATCAATTTGAATTGTGTAAACGCTTGAAAAGGAGATTTAGTTCAATTTGACTCTTCACTACTGCCAGGCTCTTGCTTGGAATTCCTCATCCTGCCTCCTTGTAGTAACCAAGGAAGGGTAACACTTTCAGGAAAAAAGATAATTAACATTTACTGTATTACAGATATCCATCTGACACAGGCAATGAGCTCTCAACACACACCCTGTGCTTTATTATGGTTAAAGAATGCTATAACCATGCACCAAGTTCTCCCCAGAGCTGTGCTATCCCTTTGCAGGGCTACAGTGCTAAGGATGCTGGAGAAGTCAGACAGTCTATCTTTAGACTGCCATCATAGCAGAGGACCTCTTACTTTCAAAGCTGAGTTACTTGAAATGCAATGAAAATAGATATAAATACAATTATGTCTGCCCTTGAAAGTAGTGCTTTTTGATAGCTTAAATGAAGACAACACACATGCTGTATGGTGCACCTCCTCAGTGCTGAATCAGCTTTTATCAGTTTTTGTTTGAAAAACAGACCAGGTGCCAGCTACTGGAGACAGACGTCATTGGGGTCTTTAGTTCAGGAGGGTACAAATATACCCTAAAATTAAACCCCAGTGCTCTGTTTGTTTCTGCTGTTCCTGAAGCTGTCAACAAACTCACAACAACATGGTCTCTCTAGTAGAGTTCCAATGTCAGCTGCTCCTGTGGCCAACTTTAACCTGCTGTGAATGGGTTTCATTTAGTTTCCCTATCCTCAGTATACAGTAGGCTGGCCTTCTAGGAACTGTATTTTATTTTCAGCTTCAGTTTCTTTTCCACTGAAAATAAAAAACAAAAATACATTCATCCTTCTGGGTTCCAGTCTTAACGCGCTTTAAAATAATACAGTATTTTGCATTTATATACTGTCAACCAGAGGGCTTTTCTGTATCTAATTCAAAGGTACTGCTTCACACCTCTCAGAAAAACAGACCCTAAATTGAAAACCAAGAACAGTTTCACTGGGCACAGTAATCCTGTACAATATTTCCACTCATTTCTTCTCACACTAGAAGGGGGACTATGAAATCTTAAAACAAATGAGTTATATGGAAAAATACTGTATCCTAGAGAGGAGCTAAATCTACAGCATTATGAATAAAGGGCAAGTGCTGTGATATCAACCCTCACAAAGTAATTCAGGTTCATACCTCAGAGTCCTTCCCTGTGACCCTCATTCCTGTTGGTTTCCTCTTTTTACTTATCAACATTTGGCATTTCTTGACTTTCCTTTTCCTGGGACAGTTTCTTTCAACTTTACACAGCCAGATCTCTGTAGCCTGTTTTCTGTAGGGCTGGTTACTGCCTCCTAACTCTCCCTTTCACCTAACAAGAATTAGTATTTCCATAAAGCATTCCATTCCTTATAAGAGAGATATGTCCTCATATGTTCTCATAGCAGATCTTACTCTTGCCTCAGTTTATGAAAAATAAGTATAGAATCAGAAGAATAGTTTGAGGGAGCCAGGGTAAAAAATAGAGTACTATCTTTTTCACTGTAAAGCCTGTCTCAAGGGGCAGTGACAAATAACAGTCTCTGATGTATAAAGATACATAACACATGGAAAGTAACATCACATCTCTAGCTTAGATGTGCACAACTCCCACATTGTGTTGTGGCTTTAACTCAGTTCTACCATAACTATATTATCTTTTCAACAATAACAACAGTGAACTTCATCCTGTGTCCACACCTTGCACCACAACCTAAATAACAGAAAGACTTAGTGCCTGTGGGAAGTGTCTTATAAATCAAAGAAACAGTAAAAATACTGTTCCAGTACGTGGTCTCTGGTGTTTACACAAAGATACCTTGTGGACAGGATCATGGTGTCAGCAGGCAATGAGCTGTGACAGCTGGCACGAGGAGAGATGTGTGAGGCTGCACTAGGATTGAGGGGCTGAGACCTGGGATGACGGAGGAAAACTCAGGAGAAAATGTGCACGGTTGTCTCCAAAGTTGCTAAGAATGACTTCTGCTAGCACTGACTCCTCACCTGTGGACCTGCTCATTGCCATCCTTGCCCTTTTGCAGCCCAAAAGGCAGAGGAGGAAAAGACAGGAGAACAGACATTGTGGCTGCCAGGCCAAGTGCAAATCTTTCATGGCTATAAGGTACAGTGGCAGAAATCTCTGCTGGGTGCATGACAGCAAAAGTAAGATCTAAGAATAAGAAGACAGATTGTTGCTGCCATGCAAGCACTTTGCAGCCCTGCACACACCACAGAGGGAAAGTAAGATTTAGGAAGAGAAGCTGTTCCTGATACTGGAAGAACACTCCTGACAGGGATAGTGAAACATGGCTGTGGCGGCAAATCCAGTGAAAGGGTAGTAAAAACAACTCCTTAGTCTTCTTAGTGATTAACACATGTATCTGAAAGATTAGACACTTCTGTATTGATCCTTAATAACTGTTTTCCCCTGGCTATGACAAAAAGTGCTCTCAGATGGAGAAACACAAGTACAGGTCATATGTGTCCAATTCCATAGAAATCCACAGTTTCTTTAATGATTCAAGAACACAATGCTGCCTGCAATCACTTAAACCACTTCCTGCAGCCCCCTCTTACTCTCAAGTGTACCTAAAGGTGATGTTTTACATGTGCTTCTGACTCACATCATCTCTTGGCTGCAAAACCTTATCCTCTGTAATTATATTCAGTTTCCTCCTGGCATAAGAAAGCCTCTTACATTGTACCTTGTCACCAGCAGTCAGGGAGTGAATGATCTCCGATCTCACTGCCCATTGAGCAATATACTGAAAAAAGGAGTTAATTCAGAAATCAGTTGCATACCTGGCAAAACACTAAGAAACATAAAACCACATGACTGGTTTAGACAAGCTGTATCTGAAATCATATTGCCAGGGAGAGAGTGGTGATGAAGATGAATGCTCCCGCCTGACCGACATGGAGTGACTGCATTGCTGAACAAGGGAAGTGACAGATGGCATTTATCTGGACTTCTGTAAAGCCTTGAAACAGTATCTAGCAACATCCTGCTCTCTGAATTGGAGAGAGATGGATTCCATTCATGGTCTATAGGGTGGATGAGGAACTGGTTGCAGGGTCACATCCAGAGGGCAGCAATCAATCCCTCAGAGTCCCCCTGGACATCAGGGGTCTGTGTCGGGACTCGTTTTACTTAATATCTTCATTAATGATGTAGATAAAAGAACCAAGTGCATCCTCAACAAATTTTCATGTGATACCAAACTTAGTGGGGAGGTTGTCACACCTGTGGGATGGGATGCCATCCAGAGGGACCTGGACAACCTTGAGAATTGGACCTCTGGAAATCTTATGAGTTTTAACAAGGCCACATACAAAGTGCTGCACCTGGGGCATCCCTGTTATCAGCACAGGCTGGAAGATGAAAAAAGTGAAAGCAGCTCTGCTGAGAAGGGCTTGGGGGTGCCAGTGGGTGAGAGGCTGGATGTGACCTGACAATGTACACTTATAGCTCAGAAAGCCGAACGTGTCCTAGCTGAATCAAAGGCAGCATGGCCAGCAGGGTGAGGGAGGGGATTCTCCCCTCTACTCTGCTCTGGTGAGACCCCACCTGCTGCCGTGCCACATCCACCTGTGGGCTCCCCAGCACAGGAAGAACATTGACACGATCCTCTAGAGCAAGTCCAGAGGAAGGACACCAAGCTGACTAGAGGAATGGAGCACCATTCCTGTGAGGAAAGGCTGAGAGAATTTGGTTTGTTAAGTATGGAAAAGAGAAGTCTTTGGAATGACCTAATTGTGGCCTTTCAGTACCTAACGGGGGCCTGCAAGAAAGATGGAGAAGGACATTTTACAAGAGCATGTAGTGACAGGGCAAGGGGGAATGGCTTCAAATTGAGAGTAGATTTAGATTAGATATTAAGAAAAAGTCCTTTAGTGTGAGGCTGGTGAAACAAGTTGCCCAGAGAACTTGTTGGTACCCTATCCCTGTGTTCCAGGCCACACTGGATGGGGCTCTAAGCAACCTGCTCCAGTGGAAGATGTCCCTGCCCATGGCAGGGGGATTGGAACTGGGTGATCATTAAGGTCCCTTCCAACCCAAGCCATTCTATGATTCTATGATTCTATGATTCTATGATTCTATGAATTTCACCATTCTTTTCAGAGTGGACATTCTTGATGTCCTTGTCCACTAGTGCCACATCTCCCAGGGTGTGGCTGAGTGGGGAGATGAACACTGACCTCAGGCTGGCTTTTTCAGCCAGTACTCAAAATAACATTTACACAGCAAGCACAAGTTGCAGTGTGATAAAAGGATATAGAATAGTCTGAATTTAAGATCTCAAGGTAAATTTGCAAGGATTTAGCTGTAAAAATACGTATCTCTTGTAAAATTATGACAGTGAGGATCATGGACCAGGGACTTCACACAGTTACTGGAATTTTAACATGCCCTACACAAAATACAAACTAGATGGGCTTGGCTTCCTAAGACAATGAGCATCACAATTCAGTCATCTATTATAATGCCTGCACCATTCAAAAAGTAATTTCTATACATATGAAAAGGAAACTAATGAGAAGTATAGAATGAAAACTATGCATCAGTTTCATCTGTATTTCCATGATGAAAAGGGTTGGCAATAACTCTAGAATGTCTGGCTAACCTAGGAGGTTGGTGCAACTTTGGTTCTTTACAGCATTTAATATTGAATGATGGCATATTTAGCTTTTTTCTGTCAAATATTTTCAACAATAAATAATTTTGCAACTCTGAAATAGTCCAAAGAAAGAGATTGGGATCATTTAGTTTGGAAAAGACCTCCAAGGTCCTCTATAGTCCAACTATTAAACACTAAACCATGTCCCTAGGTGCCACATCTACAAGTCTTTAAAACAGCTCCAGGAAGACTGACTCAACCACCTCCCTGGGCCTCTTCCAATGTTTGGCAATCCTTTCAGTGAAGAATTTTCCCCTAATATCCAATATAAACGTACCTTGGAATGGCTTAAAGCTGTTTCCTCATGTTTGTTTTCTTGTTCCTTACGAGAAAAGGTTGATTTCCACCTCACTTTGACCTCCTTTTAGGTAGTTGTAGAGAGTGATAAGGTGTCTCCTGAGCCTCCTTTTCTCCAGGCTAAACAACCCCAGTTTCCTCAGCTGCTTCTCATAAGAGCTATGCTCCAGACCCTTCACCAGTTTCATTGCTCTTTTCTAGATACACTCCAGCACCTAAATGTTATTTTTTGTAATGAGGGGCCTAAAAACACAGGACTCAGTTGTGGCCTCCCCAGTGCTGAGTACAGGCAACAATCACTTGCCTACTTGCCACGCTATTTCTGACCCAGGCCAGGCTGCCCTTGGCCTCCTTGGCCTCCTGGGCACAGCTGGATCCTGTTCAGCTGCTGCTGACCAGCATCCCCAGGGGCTTTTCCACTGGGCACTTTTCCAGGCACTCTGCTCCAAGCCTGTAGTGCTGCAGGGGGCTGTTGTGACCCAAGTACAGGGCTGGCCTTGTTGAACCTCACACAGTTGGCCTCAGCCCGTCGATTCAGCTTGTCCAGATTCTTCTGCAGAACCTTCCTTCCCTTCAGAAGATTGACACTCCCATCCAACTTGATGTCATCTGCAAACTGACCAAGGGTGTTCTCAAACCCCTCTTCCACTCCGTTGATATTTAGAGAAAACTGGCCTCAATACTGAGCTTCAGGGAGCTTCACCTATGACCAGCAGCCAATTGAATGTAACTCCTTTCCCCACCTCTTTGGGTTCTCTCTTCCAGAGTGCTTTTACTCAGTCAAATACTTACATAGGGTGAAGTAATCAGAACAGCATGTTATTTAAATATCATGTGTAGGTTTCTGCTGCAAAATGAAAACAAAATAACATCATGGATCTTTTATATTGGCATTTAATTCAATCACTTTTAGAGGTAAAGTCACCCCATCATCCTGCTAAAACACTCTTTCTTTGATGTCATGTCATCATTATCCTGTAGGAAAGTCTTCCAGTGTCAGATGAGAACACAGTATTCATCAGTGCTATCCCTGTGATAGTTGTTTCTGTAGTGCAGGAAGTGAGAAAGGAAACAATATAAAGTACAAAAAAAAAAAAAAGGATCATTCACTCCATAATTAGAGGGACTTCAATGTAGAAGCATTTACTTTTTGTAAGATCTTGTTGGCAGTCTTAATCATGTTCTCATCAATAAATTGAAAGTTCTGCAAAAGGGTACTGCATAAAAACTATGGCTTAGATTTTTCAATTTATATTGCTCTACCTAGATCCTACTTACCTGTACAACATAAAAATACTAATAAAATGAAGCCAACACTGTGACAAAAGTCAATAATAGCAGAAATGTCAAAACAGAAATCTGAAAAATAAAAATGAGAAAATTATATGCAAGAAATTATAGCCAGCAATTAATACAGCCAGCTATTTATTTGTTTTCCAAATAATATTTTCCACTTCATGGTACCACAGTATTATTTCATGCTGTAGCAAAAATCATTGTTATTATTATTAATGTTGTGATAGGGAGAAGAGAGAAAGGACAGTAGAATAATACTCATGTGTCCTAACACTTGGAGAAAGATGTGGAAAAGAATTCAGGAAAATCCCTTCCCTTCCCTTCCCTTCCCTTCCCTTCCCNGAGCCACAGTGAGTGCCCGGGGCTCCCTGCTGCCCCCTGCCCTGCTGGGGGGCTGCTCCCATGGCCCAGAGCCCTGCCCTTCCCTTCCCTTCCCTTCCCTTCCCTTCCCTTCCCTTCCCTGTCCTTCAATTCTGCTTCTTAAAACCTTCCCCCTTGCTTCCTTCCCAAGCATTTCTTTTTTTTTTTTTAATATATTTTCCCTCCTGCTCTACAAGCTTCCTAAAGAAGAACAAAGATATTTCAGACAAAAGGAAGGATTTAATGCTCCAAGAGATAATTGCCTTCTGAGATGTATATTTTTCAATCAATATTCAGCATTTTCTTACCCTCTGCCTGCCAGGTGGTCTTTCTTTTCTAACCTGTTTAATCACATATGACAGTTTATTAGATGAATAATTTTGCCTTTCCAATGAGGTGCTCTGACTTCATATTTCAATCTTCATATCTCTTGTAAGCTCTCTCAGGTGATTGATTAAAACAGATATATATTTATAGCCTACATAAATGATAACTTATTATAAGGTTCTAAAGTATCTCAAGCATGCAAAACCAAGGGTGAAATTCTGTCCTCACAACAGCAAAACTCTTATCATTTCTGAGGGGCTGACATTTCACCCCAAAGATGAAGAAAAATTATTTATGGCAGCACAGGGGAATATAACTATGAATAATTTGATGAAATTAGAGATGGAGTAAATTCCTATCAGTGAGATATATTATGAGAAGGATCAGTATATCAAGGGAAGTAATGGAAGATCTATAGATTCAGACATTTTAAACTAGCTTTGAAGAAGGACTAGATAGTAATGCAGTGAGAAATTTACTTAATGGATTGCTTCATAAATTCAAACTCTCTCTGGTCCTTATAGTTCAAAAGAGCTCTTACTGCTGCCTGCTTATCCCATTTCTGTTAATTTTCCTAAAAAAATAAAACTCATAGTCTGCCTGGTATATTTTTGTACATATCTGTCGGGAATCAAGTGATCAGATTGGATTCTATTGAGGGAAGGGTTTAGGGTGCTAGATATCCAAGACATAGATATTGACATTGTGGAAAGAGGTAGTTAGATAGAACAAGACAGGACCAATTAATAGCATTGATAAAAACCTAATAAGACAGCAGGGAATCAGTACAGCAGAGAAATTCTGGATGCCAGATTTCATTTAGTCCATTCAGAGTCCAGTCAGAGTTCTGTTTTGTTTTGTTTTGTTTTAAGTCCTTTGTGTGCTTTGCGTGCTGAATTCCACAAAGACTGACATAATAGTAATAATAATAATAATAATAATAATAATATAATATAATAATAAGAGTAAAATAAGCAATCAAAGAACACAAATTCAAGGTCATGCATTTAAGCTTGGAAAAAAGAATTTATCCTGTAAACTAGGATCTTCTCCTGTAGAAACCACATAAGACAAGAAAGTCCCAGATGCATCAGATGTTATGACAATGAGAGATCAGTGTGATGTAGAAGGGAAATATAATTCTAGGATATATTGTTAAACTTGATTTTAGTAGATAAAGTTCTACTCTTCTCTTGTCCAAAAAATGCCAAAAAACATCAAACCTTTGTGAAGTCTAAGACATTTTTGTGCAGTAAATACATCGATGAATAGAAGTAATTTCTTGTTGCAGATTAAGTACATTATTCTACTGAAACACTTCAAAAGAGTGAACTCTGCTTATACATATCTCACAAAGGCTTTTGTCCTTCAGAAATTTAGATTTGTTTTGTATTGCCAAGTATGTATTAATACAGTGATATCACAGGAGCATAGGGGTAAAAATCAATTAAATCAATGAAAATGTAGAAAAATTTGCCAAGAAGCAGGCTAATTTATTATTCACTTCTCCATGGAGTAAATGTGTCCTATCATGGACAGAGATCAATAGCTGAAGCCATGTCTGTTTCTCATCTCTTTCCCTCAATAATCAAGAAGTGGAGTTCAAATTTATCTTTTCCAAATACTTACAACAAATGATATAACACAGCCATGAAAAGGTAAATCTTGAATTATATGAGGTATCACGAGGAAAGATAAGTTCACCACCGAAATTCCTTCAGTGGGTTTTGGATCTGGCTCCTAATAAATAATAAATGCCTTTTTCTAATTCCCACGAATCAGAGCTATTATTAGAAAAGAGAAGTCTTAGAGCTTAGTCTTAGGGCAGTTTTCTGCCTTACCTCGTAGCACAGACTAGGAAGCATGAAATGAAAGCAGGAAATAGAAGCTTCCCAACAAAAAATAAGGATTTTTTTTTTTCCACATCTCTGGAACACTTGGCTTGTAAAATTGTAAAGTGAATAGAGAAATGTAGAAGTGAAATGGAAAGAGAAATCTGTTGATGTCTACAACATTCCAAGATACCGCCTTGCTTCAAAAATATTACTTTAAGGGTCAGCAACACTCTCTGGTGCCACCAGCATATCCTTGTCCTGCCCATCCCCTCCTCTGGGCTTCTGTTACTTCTGTATGAGAGACAGGATGCTGAGCTTAGTGTAGAACTCTGACTTCCACCAGTCCTTGAAAATGAATTTATGTTCTTGCTTTCCTCCTTTGTCACCTCCCCAATAATGCTGCTGAAGCTAAGCTTGATGATTAACATCTGCCTGAACACACAGTAAAGCCTTGTCCAAGAACACTGTGAGACCAGGAAAAAAATATTAATAAATAGAATAATTTAAATCAAATATTTAATCAGGAACTGGAAATGTAAGTTTGCCTGATGTCCACAATTTCATATATTGATACACAGATCAGTACCAGAAAAAAAAAAAAAGTACAAGCAATTTTTCAGTCCTCTCATTCTCCAAGGAATGGTGAAGAAGAGAAAAGCCCACAGTTGTTCAATGTGCCTTATGCAGAATTTTTCTGCTGTTAAAATACAAGCAGGGCATGTCTGCTTTCTGGAGAAGAACGACTAGACAATTGAATCATACCAAACAAAATTTGCCTTTCTTTCTATCAAAGAATTAAAAAAAAAAAAAAAGAAAGAAAGAAAAAAAAAAAAAAAAAAAAAAAGAAAAAGTGAAACAGTGAAAATAATGGAGGATCCCACCAAGGTCAGATATTATTTATCCTGTCAGCACTATAAGGATGTCAATAACCACCAAAGTGTAATTTCAAGGCAAAACAGATTCCAAACTATAATCCTAGTCCACCAAACCACAAATAACTCAATCCTTTGCCATTGCACTTTAATATAAACTTCTGGTATTAAACACAAACATATGCTCCTTTTGCAGTCTTTATAATTTATACAGTAGAACTGGCATTTTAAAAAATGGAAAAAATGTCCTGTTTCTTCATTCATCGCATTATTACACAAGAAACAGCTGTGGGTGTTGGTCAGGTCTGCTCTTGTACACATGTCCCCACCAGCAGCCTTTCAGCTTCCAGAAATTCTCCTGAGCTGAGACTGAACAGCCCATTCTGCACCAATGCAAGGATGATCGCTGGAGAAGCTGAGACAGTGATGGCATAGAGCAAGATCTGAAAAAAAAGTTTGTTATATTTCTCCTAATAATTGTGTTTTAAAATGAGTGTCAGTAGAACCCTATCTAAAAATGCTTTAAGAAAAGGTAAAATTAGCAAATTGAAAAAGAGTAATTCTCAGTAAATCTCTATGGGTGTAAGCATGACCTTTTATAAGCAGTAGAGACATTGGAGTGTTTACCTTCACATGTTTCTCTCTAATTTCATAAAGATTATGAAAACCTCATTCTCCTTTCCATGAAAGTAAAGCAAAATCCCATAGCCCAGGAATACTGAAAAATTCTCTAGGACAGCACACAGTTTTATGTCAGAAAGAATTAGTCTCTTACTCTTTCTTTTATTCAGATGTTAGTCTTATGGCCAGGATTTGACAATTCCTTCTGGCAAGGAACTACTGATTTTTTTACATGTCCCTTTGTTCCAGTTTCACACATCAGACAACTGTTGTTCTCATTTGGGTTGATTTCTTGCATTTTGTAGTTCCTCAAGGCTGACTTTTTTGGCTTGTAACATTGTCATGGTCCTCATACAAAAAGCGAGCGTTGTAGGTTCAGCTTCCTGTCTGCAGCACTTCTGTCCCCCCCAATGGCTCCTACTGTTTGAGCATATCTTTGAAGTGTAAGATTTGCAAGACAGAATTTGCAGACTCAACATCAAGAGAATACTGTGAAGTATTTCCTATTTGAATATTTCTTTGTTGAAAATTATGTCTGGCATGCATACAATCTAGACAAAGGCTGAAAATGGAAGAGGAGGAAGGAAATTGTAAAGTAACCAATGCTTGAAAAATCCACAGAAGTCTGGATTTTTTAAGCCAGCACATAGAAAATGAGATATGTGTTCCTTCACTTCACTGTTGTATTGGTACCTCTGGCAACAATAACCACAGAAACCTCAGAAAATAAATGGCAAGTCTAGAATTTCTATGAATAAACTTTGGAAAAAAACCTCCCCAAACTGTGGAGATCCATGTGTGTGTATATAGTCATGTTGGAAAGACACTTTGATCTTAAAAGATGTTTTTCTACTAGACCATATTTCCCTTAACATAAAGGTATGTATGTAAAATTTTAATTGGAAGACAATCTTCATGAAAACTGATATTTCCCTTACAAAGTGAGTCCCCTGAGATCTTGATCTTATTCAAAAGCTTTAAAATCCAGATGAGGAATACTTTACTTTGACCTACTAGAGCAGTGTGTTGAGAATAATTTCCTTCTTTTGCTATATTTTGCATAAAATTGGGCAATGCTGTCAGGGTTTTTTTTTTTTTTAACTTTGCAGAGCTGATTTCAGAATTTCTGTGTTAATAAACTATCAATTCACTAAGCCATAACTACTACTATTTTTACTACTACTACTACTACTACTACTACTATATTAGTGGCTATTGCCTTTGTTTGACTTACCCCAAGTAAAATTCATGTGGCAAGGAAAGATTTTGCCTGTTTAGAGATTGAATGATTTTGGTTCTGTTGCTAAAAAGTCATTTATAGACAGTTGTAAATGTACATATCATTTTACAAATGTGATATAAGATGCATTCCTTGCCCTGAAGTGCTTATAATCTCTAAGATAGGAAAAAAAGATAAACAGAGACCAGACTAAGGAGACCAATTTAGACAGTGTGATGTGAGGAATGAGATAGACATGAAGGGAAATTTCTTAAAATAACTGTTCCTTGTGGAAGACCAGATATTATGGAAGATGGAGATGGTGATAGGGATTCAGAGACCAATTCAGTGCACAATCTGAGTAGTGATGCTTACCTTTATCTGAGTAAAAAGGAAAATAAAAATGGAAAGGGTAGAAGGAAACAGGTGAATAAATTAAAAGGGCTGGAAAGAATACAGGCAATGAGTGAAAATGGTGGACCTTGGAGGTTTGGTCAGGGTCATTTTATATTGCCTTGTGTCCATGATAACAACACATAGGGATTTTTGGGGTGGTTTTTTTCCTGAATATTAGCTAGGCTAACGTCACAGGAGTTTTCCATCTTGACAATAGAAACTCAGGTGAAAGCGTTCCTTACAGTGTCAGTACTGCTTATTTGTTTACTAGACAATTTATTTCAGTCAGTGTGACTTAACCAAGTCACCTCTCTAATCAAAAATGTGTTCTTTCCTTCCATCATCACTGGCTCTACTGTAGAGAGTGGTTTCCCCAGGGAAGAGGAAAACCCTGGACTAATGCTCTGGGAAATCCCATTCTAAACATAGTAAGCTAAAGGCTTACTCCTATGCTCCCTCATTTCAAGTAAGCAAATTGTTGCTAGAAAGTTTCTAGTTCTTAGTGTTGGCATAAGTTGATTTTTGGTGCAGGAATTTTAATATTCCTAATTGTTCTCCCCTATTGGACCCTTCCCTCAGACTGTGCCTTAACTCATCCCCACCCCAGAATGTATAAATACCCCTGTCTGACCCTGGCCTCCTGCTATTTGCCCCTTGTTACTGCCTTGGTCCAGTTTGCTCCAAATATAGTGCACGCCTTCTTGTTTGTTACTTTTGCATTATTAAAGTTCTGTTTCTGGACAACTGGGTCAAGACTGCCTCTCTCTGCCAAGTTGCCATTGGGACAAAGTCCTGAGGAAACTCAAAGGGGCCTGATCGTCTGGCTCAGATCCCTGAAAGTTTCACTCTACCTTTAGAACCCATTGTTGAAACTTCTCTTCAAGAAAGCTGAAGCCAGAAAATCAAAGTGCAGGCTTTCCCCCTTCAAGCCAAAGATACATGCTAGCAATTTTTCTAATCCTTGCTCCTCTCAGTCAGCCCCTGTGTTTGGGTCCAGAACAACAACGAGCCTGAAGGATGAAATACGCCAAGAATAACTTTCTCAAGTGGCACACTTTGCCTCAATCCTGGTGACATCTTACCCCAAGAATGCCTTGTGTTCATCCTGGAGGCCCCAGAGAAGGGCTGGGTGAGCTGTGAGCATGTGGGGCACTGTGTGCGTGTGGGGCACTGAATGCATGTGGGGCACTGTGTGCATGTGGGGCACTGTGTGCATGTGGGGCACTGAGTGCATGTGGGGCACTGTGTGCATGTGGGGCACTCAGCTGTGGCTGCTCTGGGGAGGGCTCTGTGTCGCCCCAGTGCGCAGCAGTGCTCTCAGCACGCTGGGGTCTCTGCTGTCCCTGCTGCCCCAGCCCATCCCACACCAGCTGGGTAAAGGCAGGGCCTCACGGGGTGAACAAAGCAGCGCTGGCACTTTCTCAGCAGCTGAGAGTCTGGACACAGCTCCTTGCATGAGCTACAGCTGCAGGACGGGCTAATCTGGGCATGTAACTGGAAAGCAGGAACACCCCGCTCCTGTGTGAAACAGACCCAGCCTAGTCAGGTCTCTTCTGCCTCTCTGTAACAGCTAGCTGTACAATTAATGAGACAGTATTGCTAGACCTATTAGTTTTCTTGCAGTTTTGTGAGTTTACAAGTGAGAGATTTACTGTCAATGTGGAAGATTTAACATTCTTAAATGCCTAATCTGCTAGAAAATGCTAGATTTAAGGAAAAAAAAAAGGCTTCTTCATGTAGCTGGAGCATAACAAGGGTATTTGAAATATAAGTCTAGACATTTTTGCAAACTGTTAAAGAAACGTACAAGCAAAAATATTGACTTTGGAATGAAAATAGTCTTTGAAGAAAGTTAACCTGGAAATTATCTCAAGGAACAAAACTGCAATCTGCCTACACAAATACCAATTATTATTTTGTTAACCAGTTCAAGCAATACTTTTTAGCTGTGGTACAAAGTTAAGAATGGCAACCAGGAAAAGAATGTTTATAAGTCATTTTCTTATTTAAATGGATATTTAAGACAATTAGTTTTCCCTTTCATTCTTTGGAATAGTTAAATTTGGTGTCCAAAACCATATTCCAGTTTGACTTTTCAGACTCACAACTGATCATGTGAAATAAGAACGTGCTCAAAGATTATGTGATTCCATCACTGGCTCTGAATATTTAACTCCTGAATCAAGCTTTTTGAGTTTTGTAAAAACATTGTTGCAGAAAACATTACCATTTATTTTCTTTCCCTTACACCTATATTAGCTTAATTTTAACCTCTCAAAAGCACTTGTTTTTCTGAGAAGACAAGCTGGAAAACACAGTCTGCTAATTTTATGGGAGCTAATAATAAAGAAATATACATTTTCCAAATACAGGACCTTTGAGATGTTTTCTTCCCTGGCATCTGACTTGTGTTTTCAAATTAACTTTGCCCAGCAAAACTAAATTCTAAAACAAAGAGAAATAATAATAATAAAATAAAAAAAAGAGATAGACATGTAATGTTTAACCTGGCTGTATTTCTTACTAGCAAGTAAATACTATTATAAAGAATTACTGTTTACATAGCTGGCTCCAAAATGAAAACAAACCAACTCCTGCAAAACTGGCTGAGACATTAGTAATAGAGTGAACACCATGACTTGAAAACACACAGACCCTGGTTTTTTTTCCAAACGATTTGCTTTGAATTAATTTTTTGTTTCCACTATCAGCTAATACAGCATGGATTTTCTGTAGTTTGCTGTTTAGTTTTTAGCAAAACAAAATGTCTTCAAAAAAGACAGTATCTTAAGGCTTACAGGATTTTCAGGGTCTTCATGCAAACTGCTTGGTTACACAAAGTAAGTCACAAACTGGGATCTACCTCTGCCAAATTGGTGGAACTATTTTCGCAGGAGTGACTGTAAAAGCAGACATCACATCCATCCCAACAAGGACACAGTAGGCTTTTCTCAAATCTACTTCTTGTGGCAAGACTGCTAGAACTGATCTAAAAGATTCAGTTGCTAAAGGGTTACAGGCTGTGCTTCTGTACCATAACTTGATCTTTTATCCAGAGGCCAATTCTGGGCACACCCAGGCCAAACTGAAGCACTTGAGACAAGCTTTGCATTTCGTATCGCAGTCACAAGGGACATAAACCTGCAAGGACCTGCCTCTTTACTTGCTGTGATAGGCATAAAAGTCACACATCACTGCTGTTTTAACTTTGGAAAAAGCTAGAGCAAGAGAGTGACTCTAAACCGGTCACAGTCAGATGGAATTACATATGCAGGAACAGAACAGTAGCTGGTTAGGCAGCCCTTGGGAAAGAATATCCCTTTCCAGTATGCATAGCTGTCATCTGTAGCCATGATTGAAAAAGCCTCTAAATAGCAGTGATTTCATAAACTGTGACAACAAATCCAATAATGGATATCTTCAAATTATATAATTGAATAGTGTTTCTTTCTTCTACAACGTTCTGAAGTACATCAGAAAGTCTAGTGAAAGCAAATGGAGGAAAATGATTCTGTCCTTCTTCTCTGAGCTAACTGTTAAGGCCACACCCAGAGTACTGTGTCCCCTCCTCAGCACAGGAGAGACCTGGACATACTGGAGGAAGTTCAGAGATGAGCCACGAATGTGATCAATGTGCTGGAGCCTCTTTTGTGCAAGGAGAGGCTGAGGGAACTGGGCCTGGAGAATTGAAGGCTCAGGAGGGATCTTATCAGCTCTATAAATACCTGAGGGGAGGGAGAAAAGAAGGTGAAGTCTATTATCAGTGGTGTCCAGTAGACCAAGACAAAAGGCAATGGCTACACACTGAAACAGAAAATTCCTCTTAAGTGTAGAAAAACACATTTTATCTTGAAGTAGTTGAAAACTCTCAAAAGTTTCCCAGAGAGCTTATGGAGTTTGCAATCTTGGAGATATAAAAACATGCCTGAACATGGTTCTGTAGATTCAGGAACTGGAATCAAATGGATATATTTATAAGAATAAATGGAGTGCTTCACACAGCACTCCTTGGCACTATATTTAACAAGTACAAAATACTCTTTTGCTATTTTATTGAAATCTTAATATCTCTAGGGGGTCAGCCACCTTCAAACTACCCCTTAGTAATGGCCTTGACCCATGCAGACCCTTACCTTTATTGAAATTGCTTAGGAGAGTGCCTGTTGGCCCAGATCAAAAGGGGACCTAAGCACTACAGCTGTTGTAGTCATTTCACAGCACAGGCATCTGAGATAAAGGGCTCTGCAAACCAACAGAAAACAATTATTTAATGAATATTTTGATTAGGGATTTTAAGTCCTTGAAGACTTAAATAATTCAATATTTATCAGCAAATCTAAGTTGGGGATTCTTATATTTTCTGAAACTCAGTCCACAGTCAGCCCTCTGCATGTGCTGTAAAATGTGCAGTGACACATGACTCTAGATAAGACCTGATGGGAAAGCATACTTGTCTTACTCCCATCCTAGAGAGGAAAGTCCATTCCTATTCTCATTGTGGTGAAGACAGGGAAGAATGGCTTATACTTGTGAACCATAATGAAACCATCACAATCAAAATGCTGAGCTATTCCCATGGGACACCTCAGAAGAACACAAGGCTACTGAGGTCTGTGACTGCAGTTTGAGACTTGTTGTCGTGCAGATTTGATAGGCTACAAGAGATCACCAGGTGTTGTTCCTGGCCAGAATTAACTCAAAATGAACATCTAAGCTATTGGCCACTTACCTTTCTTCATTATACACTTTATATACTCCTAGATTCACAAGAAATTCATCAAAGCTTAACAAGGGGAGTGGGCCAGATGCTCAGCAAATATGAGAAATAAGTGGACTGCATATGACACTTAGAGCAGGGAATTCAAGCTTTAAATTTTGTTCATGTGAAGTAAAACCGACACATATTGAAAACAGAAACATCATATTTTAGATGTCTGTGCTGCAGCCACTGTATTCCTAGAACTTTTTAAAGTTTGTGGCTTAGTTTTCATAAGCTTTTTCATAGCAACCCAAAGAGTTTAACATTAGAATTAGCTTAACCTGGAGGAAACCACACAAATCTAAAACTGCACATTGGGCATTGCTGTAAGTGTTGCATTTGAAATCTTTGTATATGAATGCATTCTGATATTTCCTGTTCTAGATATTGAAGACAAAAATTGTATATAAAGTGAAATTCAGAGCAGATAAATTCTGTTTCTTAAATTGTCCATACTAATACTATAATCAATTTTACTTAAGATACTTTTGTTTCAAATGGAAAGCCATATCTTCCAACATATTCTTGTGTTACTTTGTGATCTAAATTCCTGTGTGATGCTTTGTGATCTAAACTAATTTGCCATCTTAAAGATGTATAAATGTTTGTTCCCTGCATTTGCTCCTATTATTTATCCTTTATAGCATAAAAAATTGAGGGAAGAAAAACATTGCAGCATTGTCTTGTATTCTAGGTGTAAATAAGCCATTTTGCCACATAAGTTGTTTTTGGAAATCTTGTTTTTCCCTCAAACATATCAATAACATGCATTAAACTACTTGATTAGGCAAGCTTTCAGTGATTCATAGGCTCTGATTTTGCTGTAACTGAAATAACCAGATACCTTAAATTTTAACCAGGCAGGAATTGGATCCATGCTTTCTAAGGATAAGGTCTGAGCAGTTTCTTTTTCCATCCTTTTCCAGGTCAGACACAGTCATTTGAGGGAAAATAAAACCCAAACAACTCCCTTTCCAATGGCTGTACAGTTTTCCTTCTTCTGTGTCATTTTACAGTGACATTTCAAGCATTAGCTACTGGGACCAAAATTTTATTTTGTTTTTGTTTCAGCTGTTTTTGCAGTTGTTTCAGTCTCTGTGGGTGCTGCATTCCTAGTTTACTGGGCTGCCTGTGGCATATCTGTGCAGCTGAGACACAAAAAAGGAATGTGTGTTTTTATATTCCTCCTTCCTTTGTAAGTTGCAGAAAAAAAAAAATCTGCAGAATCCCAAGCATCTAGGAGTGGTTGTTAATCACCAACCACACCAGGGCACAAAACTACTTAATGTTCCACTGTCTTCAAAAGTCCTCTGCAGATAAAGGGAATATTTCCTCATTAGATTTAACATTCTAGTGTAAGTTTACATCAGCTCACATCAACTAAACACGAGTTATGGACTACAGAGCTGGTAATTCAGGGGTGTTATTTTGGACTAAGTTTACAGAAGGCAAGACTTTGCAATAAATAATGTCTTTGAAGAGTATGGGAAAACTGATACCTAAGTTAATCCTATTGGAAACAGTGAGGAAACTGAGATTTTGACAAAGTTTTTCTTTAAATTTCAGGAATAGTGGCATGCTCTACTGTTGGAAGAAACCAAGACTATTCTAAGAAGCTCTGACTTTTGCTGTGCATATTGCGCTTTGTTTAAGCACACAAACAGATTTCATTCTGTCGTCAGCATAACTTTTCTCGAGTTCTTTGAGAATTCAGATCATTGTTTTACTATATTCCTACAAAACTGTGCTGAGAAATATGCAAACATTGGCTGTGTCTAGAAAGGCATTTATCCTATGTGGGTGGGACCTGTCCTGAGAAGAAGGTTTCTTATTTCTCTGGCAAAGCTGTTAATAGGAGGAGACTAATACTCTCTGTTACAGTGAAGAACACTTCTATTACTGATTTAAATAATAATTTTAAATAAATTAAATTTTTGAAAGAAAACTTCTTTTACAGAAAGTGGCCAAGGTGATAACGTGGTATTTTTCTGGTATGGCTACTGGCTTACTGGAACCAGAGTTTAGGAAGTTGTGGGTATCAAGAACTGCTCTGCCATGGTTATGCAATTCTCACCCAACATGAAAGACCTCCCTCTTTCAAAAACCTTTTATCTACTAAAGAACGACATCAAATAAATGGCATTAATCTGTTAAATGTGTTAAAAAACTGGGATTTTTTTGTTATTTTATTGGTGGTGTGATCTAAGAGCTGAAAACACTAAACTTCAAAAAGCAAGTTTTCATGAACGAACTGCCTTACCTTCTATAAAATCAGCCTGATTTTGAGGCAGCTTGTGGAAGACACGATTAGAACGTTATTCCAAACAAAGAGTCAAGAGCATTTATCAGGAAAAGGTTTTGAGGGATATTTTTGGGAACCTTAATGTGTGCTTCTAAATACCCTCTGCAAAATTATTTTTGAGACTCTATGTAAGGATTATTTGAAAAATGCATTCACCTAAAATGAACCATGAGAGTATTGCCTTGCTGGGAACAGCCTGCAATAACTGTGAGTCTTGGAGCTGCCTATTCCCTGATGGGTGTAACCCTCTCTATGCTCCACCTGGAGCAGCTCCATATGAACTGCTTTACACCACACAACCTAAACAGCTAAAACTATTGTTTTAAGTTTCCTTTACACTCAGGTAAAAAACAATGAAAAAAATGGAGAACATCCACCTGTTGGATGTGTAGGATGTATCATGCATAGCCCTGAATTCATGGCTTTGTTTCAAGTTGTGCTTGCACACATAAGTTTTTAAAGCAGCCTTCCTACAAGGCTGTGAAAGACTCAAAAAATGGCACAGCATTGTTCTTGATTTTAAACTCTGAATGAGTGAGAAATTAGTGGGAAAATCATAGGACATTAATTCTATAATAGCTTGTGCTTTGTTTATATTTGTAAACATTAACCTTTTGGAGGCAACAATATATCTTTCATAGGTATCAGTTTATAATAAAAATTCAATTACAATTAAAATTAAAATAATAACCTACACTGCAGATATCATAGACTGTACTTTTGTAGTTTCACACTAATTTTCTAATTAACTCGGAGTGACATATTTAATATATTCTTCCAAAAAGATACACAAAAAGGTAAAATAATAATGAACAAGAAAATAAAAAGGTTTTTTCAGTCTTGAATGGTGAGTCAAAAGTTAAGCATTAATGTACCATCACCATCCAAAGTTCAAATATACCTAACAGGCTTAATGTTTGAGGATTCATGAACTGAAAATTTAAATTACAGAAATTTTCATGCTCACTGTGATAGTCTTTTGAATCTTGAGAGATCCTGAGGGACTGTACTGCAGCTCATGTGGTGTCATTGCTTGAGAAGGAGCCTGAGGATAGAGAAAAAATACAGATTGCTTAGTTGAGGAGCAAAATCTTTAAAACATTTCATAGTATCAAATAGACAAATACATCAGAGGGATCATTAAAGTCAAAATATTTAGGTTGTAATAAATAGTGAAAGCGATATTATAACATTGAAGTTCTGTTTTTGCAATAAGGAAAAAAACATTGACAAAACATCATTGACAGGCAATACCTAAATATATAAAAAACACCTGATAAAGTATAGCATCAGAAATTAGTGATTTAAAAAGCATTGTAAAACAAAAGTTATCCCTCTGAAAGGTAGATTTATTAAAGGGCAATAATGTGGGGTTTTTTTCTAATATTGCACAATTGCATTGAAATGTCACTGATATCTGGGTGAGCCAATAAGATGCTGTCTTCTTTTTTTAAGACCTGGAAATTTAATAATAGAGAGACAGAAATAAAAACCAAGAATTTTATAGAAAATAATGAGGGAATGGAAACTAGACCATATAGGTAAAGGCAATGCAGAAAGAACCAAATGTTTTTCAGATTATGACTCAAAATTAGAAATTATGTTGATTTCTCTTATTATAACTTCATTAGCAATGCTTCTATTCAGGGTGGAGCTCCTTTTAAGACATGAGGAGATGTTAGAACATGGCAACACTCCAGAGGTAGATAGACCAAGGCTGCAGGGAGAGTTCTGTGAATGCAATGAATTTGGGGAAGAGTTGAACTACAGCCAGGTTACTTCTCTCATATTTCCCATATGGAGAAATAAGGAAATTATTCTTTCCTATGGTATATTTTTGATGCTCTTGTCTTGACAACATCTGATACAAAGATCCTATGCTGCAGAGAAGAAGAATTTTTTTTTTTTTGAACAAATATAATGAAAATTGAGATATATGTTCTTACCTACAAATATTTGGTGTAAATTTCAACAAACAAACTCAGAATCTCTCCGATTTACGCATAGTTACACATGGCATCCTAAAAACAAAGTGAGGTCCCTGCCTCTTTTTATCTATATCTAGCACATCTGCATCTACCTACTCTGAATAAAATTAACTCTAGTGCAACCCAAACCAGCACAGTTATTCTAAATGAAACCATTAAGTGGCTTGAATGATATTTGTCCATTCTCAAGAAGTACAAATATCACTTCTTTCAGTTACATTTTATTTTAAAGGCAATTCAGAGTGGCTATACAGTATCTGACCCTGCTGCTGAGCATAATGAAAAAAAAAAATACTTTAAGTTATTTGAAAATTGGTTTCCCCTACCAGTGGATTTGCAAAGTGAGTTTTTGGAAGATTTTTTTACCAAAATAAAACCTCATTTTGCTTTCTTAAAAGGTTGCTGGAAATCCCTCTCCCTGGCCAGTTTTCCTTTCTTTGCTTTGGAAAGGCCTTCCTTGATATGGTCTTGTCTCTTATCTCTGCAGAATTTGAAGTCTGTAATCTTTACTAAAATTTCTGTTCCCATCAGAGCCTCTTTGTTTTGTTGGGCAAGTTATGTTATAAATTACCTGTGGTTCCAATAATTTTTACTGCCCAGACTTCCTTCTCAGATTAAGGGCAAAACACACCAATTGCAAAGCCCCAACTGATCTGATTAAAAAAGATGTAATTTTTTCCTCCTCCATGGCATCAAAACAAAAATACCTCAATGAACAAAAGTATCAGATACCAGATAGTCTTTTCCGTAATACAAATAAAGAAACTTGCACATAAAAACCAGTTCTAATATCAAGAATTTTTAATGAATCTAATCAGAAGAATGGCAGTATATGTGAAATGGAAATGTGTGCAACACACCCAAAAGATGTCATACCAAGTCAGCTGTATGGCTGTCTTTGATAAAGTTTCATCTTTTGGTAAAAAACCATACAGACAACTCTGGACATCATGTGAAGTATTCAAAGGGAACTGATTAAACTAGAGAAATTTGGGTTTAGTACAAAAACTGTAAAAATTGCTCTGAATCATCAATAAAGTGCATTTTTAAAAGTTCAGTCATCGTACTAAGATATTTTAAACTTTTTTCAGCAGAGTGGGACAATATGAATGTCAGTATGCAAAGCATAGGAGACAGAGATCTAGAGTTCTGATCACTGACATTCAGAAAGATGGGTTTAAATAGGTGCAGAGCGAAATCCATAACCAGGATTATGTAATGCCTTGGCCTGAAGTAGAAAAGAAGCAGACAAAGAAGTAGACGAAAAGTATTACAGGAAGTAACTTATACCCATTCAGGTCTAGTAAATGCAAAGAGAGTATGTGGAAAATCACTAAAAGATTTCATTTTTAAGAGAAATGGCAGCATGAGTACATTCCTGGATCATTGCAACAAACTTTGTCCTGCTATTACATCTTGTTGGGTTACTGATCCGTAACCAAAGGAAACACTATACATCAGAATTTGGAACAAGACTATCTCCTCAGCTGAAGTATTTGGTGGCACTGGTAGGTGACACTGAGCTTCCCATGACAGAGTCATACATCAAGTTTGTATGGCTCCAGTTGAAGCAATAAAGATAAATAGGCTCTCTATTCCTGTTAGTTGTTAGCTCCAGTGAGACTAAACTATACCTGTCATTGAATTATTACCATCACTGCCCTGAAGCTGAAAAGTAGACATTCATGCTGATTATTGCAGAGAGATGTATTATTATTAGGCTATTAAACAGAATGCTTAATCTATCATTCAAAATGTTTCTTAGTTATTGAAGATCCTTATGCAATGAACCATCAAATGTTATCTACCAGTATGGGAGCTGTGAATAAACTTGTTATTTTAAAAAAAGAGGAAACTTCATAGGGTCTGCCCATTAGCTTTGATATCTGTGGGCATGAGTTTATTTTAGAGTAAAACAGCATGATGCCTGGAGGCATTATCAGAGAAGACCTCTGAAAAACAGTAAGAGAAACCCTCTTGTAACCCCGATCTTACCTCACACCTTTATGTGGATTGGGTATGGTGCTGAGTCCTCCTGGTCCTTGAAGCAAGAACTTGCTGTGTCCAGGGCTCCTTATCAGGCACATGTGCTCTTCTGGTACTTCTGTCAAGCAAAGATTTGTCAGTGCTTAATATGGTAAAATATTTAACACTGAAAATATTTTTTTTAAATTTTAAACTTTAATATGGTATATTCACTTACTATTCAATAGTATACAATTTTAAAATGCCAAAATGTCTACTATCATGGTATTTATTGCTTTTCTCCTTCCAAAATATTGTTAGTTACTATTGCTTTGGAGTTTAAGTTTAGAAGCCTTATATGAAGTGTGTTGTGTCATTTTTGTAGATAGTATAATCACTGTGATTAGAACATAGCAAGGTTCATCATTCTGAATAGGAAAGAGGAGCATGGACATAGCACCATTAATAATTCTCACAGAGTATTTTTGATTCATCTTTTTAACTATCCACTTTATTATGTATTCCAGGACAAGTAAATCCAGTGAAGTGACTAAAGTATAAAGTAAGTACAAGGTGGCTTTTAAAAAAAGGAACTTGAGTGTTAACTGGAAAAATAGTCTAGGGAGCAGAGGGAGATTCGCCAGAAGACGTTGAACAGCACTTTATAACCTGCCATGTGATGTGATCTCTCTGCTCAACATTCTATGACTATAGAGCACAGTTTGCAGACTGCCAGCCAGTCACTGGCTCTTAACACCGACCGCAGCAAATGATGGAGGAGCACTTGAAGATTTTTCCCCGGACCTTCTCAACTCCCAGAAATGACAGAAAAAGTGGTGTCAAATGGCATGAGAGTGAGCCCTCACCAGCTGAGGAGTGGGTCATCACACTTTGATTTGAAAGAATTCTGAATATTTGTATGCTGTAGGCTATAGAGGCTATAGGTGTTGTACATCTTCCTTTTTTGCCATCTTTCACATAAAAAGAGTTAATTTGAGAAACAGATATTTCTTCCAAAGAAGAAGGACAATTTTTATTTGAGAGCCTCACTAAGACCTCTCTGCTCTACTTACAGCAGCAGGGCTAGTATTTGTCAGCAGCACTGGATATTTCATTTGCAATTTCTGTCCCATCTTTTGTAATTACAGATATGCTATGAGTTTTCTTTCAAAAGTGTGGTAGATGTGTATATTTATAATAGTATTGGTTCAGCACTGAGTTCTTAGTTAGTTTGTTTCATTTGCATACCTTCTGGTACTTTTTATTTATTTGACTCAATAGATGGACGCCAAGCTGAGCTACAGTGCATATATATCCAGAAGGAAATTTTTTCAAAAAACAGTTGTCTTTTGCTTTTGTATTAATGATATTCCAGCTATTGCTGAGAGCTATAATGTTTAGCAAAATTCTCAACGTCATCCAAGGCAGTAAAAAGATTAAAACTGCCAGCCTGTAGATCTAAAAATGCATTAATAGATACTGAAAGTATTTTCAAAAGGCAGTATTAATTAAATAATTAAAATTATAGAAATAGTTGGCTGTAAACACTTTAGCAAAACTCATTATGCTTTAGAAAGCACTTAGGCATTTAGACCAGTCAGCTGACTTCCTCCAAAAGTCTGAGTTTTGGAAGATAGCTGGCATTTAGATAGTTGGCAGTATAATTTACATTAAGAATAAAGTGGAATTTTATACACAATAAATCATCTTATGAGAAAATTCATAGGTGCAAGAAATCTGCATTAGAAGAGAAGAAGAGGTGATTAAGGTTGCAGGCAAGATGCCTGCAGGGTTTTTCATGAAAAAACAGATCAGATCTCAGGAAGAGTCAAAAAACCCACACATCTCTAATGCACAGTGCAGTCATATACAATGAACATATACTTCCTCCTGTCACCAAGGAAGGTGGGCCATTGACTGTGGGGAAAAAAAAAGCTTGTGGCTGTTTTCATCCTGCTGTGTCCTTTCTCTCTGGAAACACATTAATCACATTTCATTCCTGTGTTTTGGAGTTATAGTAATAAAAATGTGGAAGAAAGGAGATGCAGAAAGAAAGAAAAAGCTATGCTATATTGTGTTTAGTTGTAAAATGGTTTTAGGGTACTGATAATTCCTCAAGAGGAAACAAACTCCATTTCATTTAAGCTCTAAGGTTGCTTTAAATCTAGAGAACTTGAAGCTTTCTTTTAGCCACAGGAGAAATTGAGATTCTACCTTGCACAGTGTGTTACTGTCTAATAGGATAGTAGGTGCCTAAAATCTTGAATTCTTGGATTTATTGTCTTAAAAAGACAATAAAGAGATAGTGAATATGAATACAGGACACATAGACGTGTGTGTATATATATGTGTTTACATATGTTTTGATAATAAATACATTGTTCTTTTAATATTTTTTTATGGGTGTATATGAACCTTTGGCTTTGTCTTATGATTTATAGACTGCAGAGAAGTAAAACCAGCTTTTTTTTTAGGAGAGAACTGTATTATATATAACTTATGAGGTTGTAGTACTGTTTATAAAGTGAGGCCTCTGCTCTTGACTGATTTTGTCCATAAGAAGCACATTACTATGGAAGCAGAGTGTTTCATAGTGTTTTATATATTCATAGTGGGCAATGTTGTTTACCATTATGGAAAAGATCACTTAGACAGTCTGGATGGCCAAGACACATAACTCGTGAAAATATTTGTTGTCTCAGATGCCTCCCCACCTGACAGATACTGTATTTAAAGTCATGTAATCACTATGTATTCCTTTTATCAGCACCTTCTTGTCTTGCACAACTAATTACAGGTAGTTAAATCACTACTGAGAATGAATAAAGGAGTGATAAATACTTAAAAATTCCCCTTGTGCCTTTCCACTTTTTCAGTATTAGGGTGCAAGGACACTGCAAGATGCAATAGCTGAATTTCAAAGCTATTAAAAGGATGCATAAAGAAAGAACAGATGGGAAACTATAGCCCTGAGGAGTCTGAACTTTGAAATTCTACAAAATTTCAAAGCTAGAAACTGATTCTTACAAGCTAAGTCTCAGACATTGATAGCAACTTATTAACAACTGCTGCACTTTAGGAGAGAATATATGACATAGCACACGCTCAGGTCATAGGAATTCTTTTGTTCTGGTCTCTGTCTTGAGAAAACAAATGATTTATTGAAGTTCCTTCAATTTTCATCTCTATAAAATAAGCACTGGTTGCAATGGCTGGGCCCTATGTAAATATACAAAAGGCCTAAGGTGACCCTGTGCAATGATGACCCCACTTCTCATATTTCAACACAAGTTACTAGTTATGAAAAAGCAGTGCTGTGCTGCTGTCTATATCCTGTTCCCTTACCACCAGACTCCTCGGAACTGCAATGTGTCATATAAACATCAGGGGGATCTAAATTCTTGAAACAAATTCTAAATATTCTGGTATTTAATTTTACATGTTAAGGGACATAATTTTTGTCTCTCAAGGTACATAGGAACATTAATTATTATGTTTATTGTGTGTAAGATATGCATGTTTTATTTGAGAAATGTAATTTTCATGTGTATTTTGGCATTCCTTTGAGAAAGTAGAACATTTTGAATTAGAAAAGTAGACACAGATTATCTACCCACAAAGACCTTGGAACATTCAGCTGAGCATTGAGGGCATTACAAGGTGTCAAGCAACACAAACATTTTGGAAAATTGATGGAAGAGTTTTTTTTCCTTCCAAATGACTCATCCAAACTTAACGAATGTCCCACTTCTTGGTGGGACAGTTTCTGTAGGGCACAGACCGTGTAGTACAGACTCAGCACGTTCAAGAACATTTGGAAGTTACCTTAGTGCTTAGTGTCCTCTCTCCCAGTTCTCTGAAAAATTATTGTTATGTTGAAGAATCTCTGCCTGAAATAAGTGAAATACACTTAGAACTTGATTCCACCAGATGCTGAAGAGGTAAACTTGCACCCATAAATCTGAATTTGGTGAATTCCCTGTATTCTAGCAGGCACTGAAGGTGACTGTCTAAATCCAAGGGGCTGTTTCTAATCCCTGCCCAAAGGTAACACTGGAGGATTGGAGGTTTTCAGCATTTGCATTCAGCAACAAAGCATAAACCAACGTACCCATAAAATTTATGTTGAAAATCTTACATATCATTGTGTAGAAGTACATTTTTTGTGTTTCTTGAAAACAACCTTTTCTAATTCTTTCAGCATGACCTGTCAATCCTAATGTCAGTTATACTTCCTGCTTCTGAGTGCCAGAATCCCCTGCTCGTATGTTGTTTGGCTTGTGGTCAGCCCTCACAAGCAGAAATCTGATGTGAAGTAAATGAACAGTGTTATTCTAAGAAGTCTCCTATATTTATTCCAAATAGCTATAGCATTGCAGGGGGTTAAAGGTACGATCATTAATTCCAGAACCTTTTACAATTTTTTTCTTGCACATGATGCCATCTCTAAATATAACACCACATTTGGCATGAGAAACACAGGAATGTTCCAATTTCAATACTTCTAAACTTCTCCAACCACTCAAATATCCAAGAAGTGCTGATCTATGACATATCCATCAACAACACCTACTATGTGAGAATTAAATGCCTTGCACAAGAAAACATCATCTGCAGCCCCATGTATCTTGTTTAACTGCAGCTCGGGTTGCTTTTGTTCCGTAAATCTTGTTTTAAAACCTACTCTCATAAAGCCAAAGTATGCAAACAAATGTAATTTAAGGGGCCTCTCTCATGGATTTGAGGCTATCTTTTTTCCTGACTTCATCATTTCTGCAAGGCACATGTTAAAACAGCATGAAATTAAATTAATGTTTTGCCCAATTTTGGCTTTCAAAAATTGATTTCAGTTCATGTAAATGGGCTCCAGCTAGCATAGTGCTAGAAGAATGAAAAACACATTATTGCCAAACTTGGCCCAAGGTGAAATCTCAAAGATAGACGTAAAAATACCTACAGGTTGGTTTGTTTGTTGAGTTTTTTGGTTTGGGTTTCTTTTCTGTTTGTTTGTTTAGGGGTTGTTGTTTTGGATTTTTGTGAGTGTTTGTTTCTTTTGTTTTTTCTTTAATTGTAACTGTCAAGAAACTCTTACTTCAGAACAGAAACTTCTATGTGGCCACATCCAAATCTCCATGATATAACTGACATAGATATAACACAATATTTTACACAATAAAAAATTTAGAATGACAATACTAAACAAAGCTTTAATAAACAAATGTAGTGTTATATTTTCAACTGCATTTAGTTTGGAGGCTTTCTCATAAACAAGAAATTATATTTTCTGGTCTTTTAACAAGTAGTGTAGTATAGCATAGTACAGTATAGTACAGTATGGCATAGTAGTATTGAAGTACTGTAGTATAGTATTGTAGTATAGTATTGTAGTATATATTGTAGTATATTTGGTGTATACTGTGGCATTTTACTTCTAAAAATTTTCTAATAGTTTTTAGAGTAACTACAATATTTTCACAACAATCTCTTAATGTCGTCTCTGAAGTCAAGTTTCTGGAACTACAGTTAAATGCTTGATTAGGCAAGGAAAAAGTTTTCATTTAAGAAAATAGAGAACTAGTGCTCACTCAGTGAAAGGTTTTGATAGCTCTAAAATTTTAAATGGAGTGAATTGGCTTTCTAAACAGGGACTTTTTTTCTAATAAGGACATTGCTGAATGACAAGCATGTGCCATTTTTTCCATATCTTTCATGTTTTGCATTAATCTATGAATACAATTGGAGGAAGCTTTCAAATGTTAAAGGTTTAAAACTTCACTTTGCTTTTTTGGATAAAGTTTTATTTTCATACTGGCTACACTTCTCATTCCAATCTGTGCTGTTAATTATAACTGAGTTTTCAAAGAGTCTTCTAGGAGTGAGCAGATAAATACCATGACCATTTCTTTCCTTGTATTCATCTTTTTAAAATATACTCTCAAAATGGTCTGTAGTGGTACAACTGAGAACTTGGTTGAACTAATTTATTTTTTATTTAATATATGTAAATTCCATTATGAAGTTCTAAAAGGTGCCAATAGCTCTACTGTTTCAAGGATCTCAAGCAGAGTAGATTTTAATCAGAGGAGGAGTTAGAAATGGTGTTCAAAATTCATAAAACAATTTAATCATAAACAATATAATAATTGTTTAGAAAGTAGAGCATTTAGAAAAGAGAAGTCTCCTAATGCACGAGACTTGGAAGAAAACTATGCTTTCTGAAAATACAGACTTAGTTTTTGTATTTAGTCTTTGAAGAAGAATATCTTTTGTACTAAATTTAAAGAACAATAAAGAGATCATGTCCTATTGTATGTGGGGCACCATTCTTGAATCTTTTCCTTACATTTGTCTCATCCTGTGAGCAGCATATTTTGTAAAACATTATCATGCAAAAATGAATGTGATGAAAATGTTAAATAAATAAATAACCAAGTAAAATTATTTAAGATAAATGATTATTTAAGTTAAGCTGAGCCTATTTTATTACCTTGTAAAAACTAAAGTGAACTCTATCCTTTCTCAGCTTGACAACTCACTAAGACAATTTTTTCAAACAACAAGAGGTGAATAAAGATTAAGAGTGTGTCTGTATTTCACAGTGCAGACAAGAGTAAAGAATTTCCTTTTATTAGGAAATTAACTCAAGTGAAAATCTATGCTACCATGACAATACTGCTTTCAGCACAACACTTTGGATATCTCAGTGCAGCTCTTCAGTGTCAACACACACTCTATAGCCTCTACAGAAACTGCCTAGATTCCTAGTCCTTTCAACAGCTCCTAAGATCTAACTCAATTAAATTCTGTAAACAGGAAGATTGATTGATTAAAGAAGATCCTACATCTTCTCTTTGAGTGTCATTCTGTAAAAAACATTGAAAAGCCTGTCTTACCATTCTGACAAATCAATTAAAATCAGAGCTCTATCAGTCTGTGTTGGCAGAGATTTATCCATGCAGATGAATGAACCTGGAATTCAGAAATTCAAAGTGATCAAGCTTCACATAGTCATAAAATATCAATTCAAACAACTCAAATGTATTCCTGAAGTTCATACAGAACTTTTACGGCCTCAGTATACCTTCGTTCCAAAACTGCCCGGCAGGCCCTGGCAAGAGGGCAATTCTGAAGGTTCTGTTTATAGCTCTCGGATATATTGGAACTCTGTGGGTCCTTTTCACTGAGAGACTTCCTCAGAGGGCTTAAGTGAAGGTAGAAAGAAGGTCCCTGCATTCGGAGTGTGGGTTCTATTGTTCTATGGTAAATGACAGCCAGGCAGAGGTCTTGACCTGGTGGGTCTGCCGGTAAGCGGGGCCGTTTCAAGGCCTGCGCACCGTGCTTTTATTAGGGGAGGGTCTTTTACAAAAGATAAGAAAGCTCCAATAAGGAGGATACAAGGGATGGTACAGAACAAAATAGACAGCAATTATTGCCACTGGGGAAAGGAGGGTGGGGGGACATTTGGAAATCAATNCAGGCAGAGGTCTTCACCTGGTGGATCTGCCGGTAAGCGGGGCCGTTTCAAGGCCTGCGCACCGTGCTTTTATTAGGGGAGGGTCTTTTACAAAAGATAAGAAAGCTCCAATAAGGAGGATACAAGGGATGGTACAGAACAAAATAGACAGCAATTATTGCCACTGGGGAAAGGAGGGTGGGGGGACATTTGGAAATCAATCAATAATTTGACCATATTCTTAGAAGTTTCTGGAAGAAGGGGAAAGATTTTTAGGTGAATGACAGGGCTTCAGAGTGTGTGGCATTTTAACTGACATACAAACTTCAGGGAGAAACCAAAGGGAAATTTTGGGCAGGGGTTACAGACAAACTATTTACTCAAACTAAACAATAGCTAATAAACATAGAAAAGTTTTAAATGCATCACCACACAGAACTGTGATGATTGCAGTGGAACTATGAACACAGTTCTCTAAAAGAAAAATATATTGCAATAGACACAGGATATGCAAGACAATGAATGAGATTGATAAGTGTAACTAATAATATATTTACACTTTTAGAAGACATTTAATATAAAAACTACAGTAGAAAATCAATGAAGTAAAAATTAAATAGGTTAAGATCTGGATAGCTGGTCAATTTCAAAAATAATTTTCAATAATAAATCATCATCATATGAGGACTGTTGCTAATGGACTCCCGTATGTATCTCATTCTAGTTTTTGCTGTATCATGTGCTCTTACAAGTAAGTTAGAGAAACATGCAGTATTTTATTAGGTAAGAATTCCATCAATAAAGACATATATATGTAAAATTTGAAAAAAGCCTCAAGAACAATTACAACAATTAGTAGGATGAAATACAATTGTGGGGAAGGATGCAGCTCTGTATGGTGCTACCAGGGCATATTTGTGATACATTACTTACATTTCTCATATTTCTGCTCTGTATGCTGCATAAAGGTTGGGGCAAAGGCATTTTCCTCCCTCTGTTTCTTCATGTGTTAGAACCACTTCTATGTAAACATACTTTCAGTGCATAGTTAGCAGTGCCCAGGGTCCTGTCCTGAAATGGTTTGTACACCAGGGCTCCTAGTTGTGTACAGAGACAGACTAAACTGGTACTGAAAACACTGACATTTGTAAAACTAAGATTAAATTTGCAAGAAGAAAGCAAGTCCCTTGTAAAGTCATGGAGGAAATATAACGTATTTTAGTTTTGCAAGTAGTGAAAGTACATTTGGAAAATTGTGTTAATGTCAGCTGCCTGTTGTAAACTTGGAAATTTACAAGGAAAATGACAAGTATCATAAAATAGAAGCCATTGTACACTATTGAAATTATCTCAGTTTTGTTGTATGGAAACACGTTTTGGTATGACATTCAGACCTTTGGGAACAATGGAGAGAAACTGACAAAATATTCAAGACAGCTAAAAGCATATTTCAGGTTAGGAAGTTTTAGCTTATACAAGAACACTAAAGATCCAATAAGTTATAGCACATATTTTACAGAGAAACATCAGATATAAGGAAAAGTTCACCAAGAGTGAATAAAAATTGATGTTCTTAAAAACCAGATTTTAAGATGCAGGAGCTGCTGAAAATGTAGTTTGTGGTAAGTGGGATATCAGATGTTAAATTCATAATTTCTCCATGTTCTAGAGCCAATGAACACTCTATATTCTTCTACATTTTGACCTTTGACCTTTCACATAAAACACGTGAGCATAAATCATAATGTTTAAAACCAGGCTGTCTTTCTCAAGGAGGACAGGCTGTTTTCCATTAAGGCATTACATTTTATCTTTGAATTTTAAAATCCAAGTTATATTATTTTGTGACAACTGTGAAGGAAACTTAATCACTCTGCTTTCACCTTTGCAGATGTGGTTTACACCTCGGAGGGGCAATGATGAATCAGGAAAACAGTCCAGGCAGCTGTCTGAAGGTGAGGAAGAGGATTTTTCTTTCTAAGCATTAGGTGGAGCTCATAGGGAACCTTACAATATCAGTTATCCGTGGAAAATATTCTGGGAAAAAGGATGGAATAAAATCTCACTAAGGATAAATGAATTCCTAGGAGCTTCCTGATGCATTTGTCTTTTGCACAGATATATTTTCCATGACAACAGAATCTTCTCTGATAGAATTTCAATGTTTACCTAAAAATGTTTGGAAAAACAATTCCATTTCATGTAGTTTTAACTTAGATTGCATCACTTTTCATATTGGGGTACAAGCTGCCAAACAACAAAAAAAAAGTGAGAAAAAGTTTTGAATTTCAAACTCATTTCAGTCAGTAAAGTAAATGCAGTTGTGCTCACAAATTGTTAGAAGAAATCTGTCTCAGAAGTCTGTAGACACTTATCATGAAATGTCTTAACACCAGCACAAATACCAACAAAAGGAATTAAAATTGCCTTATTATTAGGTAATAGATATGTGATAGCTATGGATGTTTGTTTTCTGATTAGATGATCATTGTTCTTCTGTTTGTTCTTGGTTGTTGATGGAGATACTCTTGAAAGAAAAGTTTTAATTTTAAATCATAACAACATTATTTGCATGAAAGTTCACAGAAAGCAGATAGAATAATTGGAATTAACAAAAGAGGGAAGAAAGAGAAGCTAGCATTAAAATTAGATGTTTCTTTGAAAATGATTGTTATATATGCTTTAAAAGAAAATTGCACCTAAGATATCAATTAATGGAATTTTATTTCTGTGTTCATGATTCATATGAAGAGCAGTAGTAGCAGAAAGGCAGCAAGTGTTAGCCCAGTGCCAATCTGGCAATTGAAACAGTCTATTGAAAGAGTCAAAGGAGTTTGAAGGTTTCCAAATGCATTGATTGGAATATGGTGACAATTAGCATGACACACAGAAAAGAAAGATGGGCTGCATATTGGCAAGTGCATTCTTATTGACAATATTACAAAGAGGGGCATTAAGGGATGTCAAATTATGACACATTCAGAGTAATATATCAGGGAATGCTACATAGACCAGTAGATTTATATCTCATCACCTAATGGGTCCACTGTGGAAGAGAAACTCTGTCCTTCTCTTGCAGAAATTTTTAAGTGGAATGCTAAGATAAGTACAAATGAAATATGAACAAAAATGCCTGTGTGTTTAAACACTAGAGCAGGAGAAAAGGGTTAAAGGAAATGGCTCCCATTTGTCATGGAAAACACTCTCCCCAGGTCACTGCTTCCAGGATGATCTTCCTAGCAGTAAAACTGAGGAATGTGTTGCTCACCTGAAGACCAAAAGGCTGCATTCTGATCAGACGTGGATGAGTGATCAGTGGAAGTTCTGTGTCCATACACCAGGAGCAACAAGACTGCAACATATCACACAGCAATTCTTTTCCTGTTAGCTCACCAGAGAAAAGAGACTGTGACATATATACCAAACATACTCCAAAGAAAAACAAAGCAGAAAAATTAATCAAGATTTTTAAAGGCTGAAATTCTCAACCCTTTGAGGACCTCCCCATTAAGGCCAAAACTGGTTTGCTGTTGCTCATCAGAAAGACCCCAGAGATGTCCAGGTGAAGCTTTGATAGTCAGTGTCCCTCAGCACCTCTTTGCACAAATGATTCTGGGTTGAAATGTGGGTTCACCAGCACCCTGCTCACTGGGTTCATGGCACCCTGCTCCTGGTGAGGGTGTCTGTGTATGAGAGGCCACGAATAATATGAAGAAAGCACTGCAAGTGGGAAAAATGCTGGTGATTTGAGTCAGTAAAAATCTTGTAAATCTTGTAAATAATTTTCTCCTCCCCCTTCCATATGTTCTCATGCTTAATTTTTCTTGAACTGGAGTGAGGCTTTGTCTGGCATCCTTTTCAAGCACTCCAGACTATGCCAGGAAATATGGGTAAGTGCAATAGCCTTGGCTGCAGTTAAAATGAAAGAAAGGAGATCAAACACGTTGGTTTGTTGCTGTTAGAAGAACAAAGAACTTGTGAGAAAAATGTTTTGCAGTCCAATTTTTCAAAAATGAAGTAGTAAAAATCTTTTTTTCAATACAAATATGCCTATTTTCTGTGAGAGAAGAATGGATAATTTTATTTTATCTTTTTCTCTATGTACAAATCCAGATTAAATGTCCTCTAGAAATACAATTCTGAAGAATGACCATGACATTTTTGGTGCACTTTAATACTTAGCACAAGAGAATAGAGTTCTCAGTAGCCAACAAAAATACAAATAGAAGAAAATTTGCTAATGAAAAGCTGAAAATATAGAATTATCAGAATGTCTGCTCACAATTTGGAAGGCAAAATCCATGAGCAGGGGATTTCATAGGGAAGCAATCAGTGTTTAACAGGACAAAACAAAAGAAAGGTAAAGATAAACTAATTTCCAGGAAGAAAATTCTCAGCTACATAGGTCTTTATGTGATATCAAATATCAAGTTCTGGTTTTGACCTCTAATCTAAATGCTATTATTCCTCAGCAGTTTTATGGCATTCATCTACACTTTCTGAGAAATGTCTTTCAAATGTGAATAATAAAGCATGCATTACTATGGATGTTCTCCTTAAAAAAGCTCTGCCTCAACCAGTTCATCTTTTACTTTCATATTTTACATGCACATTTTATCTCTGTTAAGCACAAAGATTTTTAGAGGGAAGAGAAAAGATCATAAGCCCCTCTTGGGAGTGAATACACTTAAAATGCAACAATAAAGGATGTTTTCTCACAGAGGATCCAAACATAGAATTTAATTTTTATTTTACAAGTTAAATCTACACCTGCTATGAATCATAGGTACTGTTAGTCACTGATTGCTGGGGTTTTTTTGATTTATACTAGCTGACAATTCGGCCCTTAAAGTGTTCTCATGCAAGCAGGGCTGGTAAATCCACCTACTATTTAGTTTCCCTATTGATTGCATTGCATAACTCTATTTTCAATTGTTTACAGTTTTGCCAGACTTTAAATATTTGGTCTGGAATTGCTAATCATGATTCTGTGCTTTGCCCTGTATAATTCTGGCAATGAGGGTAGTGTTTATTTGCCATCAGCTTGAAAATTTAGCTACATGGTGACATATTATGAGCATTAGCAAATTGCAGTCCATGCAGCCTCGTTTTATAGTTCATTTAAGCAGTTCAAATCCTGCTAGATTCTGCTCACTAAGGATTAAACAAGGTTCTCCCTAAAGTGGCAGTTCTGCAAAGTTCTGAACTCTTCTGAGACTTCAGTTGTCACATGGAGGAAGAAGACACTGCACAATTCAAGCCCCAAAAGCACAAGGGTTGCAACCCTGATTGCACTGAGTCAACAAGTGTGGAGAAGAACTCAAAACCTGGGACTTCAAGCTAGGGAAGTAGACATACAGATTAGATATTAACTGAGAAAACTGAGAACTGGGAGTTGATGACTGGGAAGTCTGTGCAGAGACCAGTGCAGCAGGTGGTCAGAGATGTTTGAAATATCTGCAGTATAGAAAAGAGCAAGGCTCAATGGACAGAGATTTCTTGTACAGTTTAGAAAAGAAGTTGAGGTTTGGGATTCAGAGGTCCTGAGGGAAGAAAGGAGAATTATTGGTGTGACATGGAAGGAAAGAAAAGAATTAAACCAGGACTAACTAAGACTCCTTAGTTAGAAAAACAAAGTAGACAGTAGAAATAGAATGGCTGGCTGGTCAAGGAGGCCATATTTGGGACAAGAGAAGATTTTTGCTTACAATGTCATATTAGAATCATAGAATGGCTTGAGTTGGATGGAATATTCATGATCAGGTGGTTCCAACCCCAATTCCACAGGCAGGGTCACCTTTCACTAGACCATACTGAAGAAATATTTATTTAAAAGCAGAGCTGAAGTGCAAAAGTACTAAAGAAGTACTTTCAGAAAGGTATTGGTGGAAGTACTCTGTGGTGGATTGACCTTGGCTGGCTTACATATGCCCACACAGCTGCTCTCTCATGCCCTCTCATCAACAGGATTTGGGGAGAAAACAAGATGAAATAGCTTGTGGGTCAAGATAGTGGCAGGGAATGTAAAAGGAAAAACAGACTCGAATTGGGGGAAAATAATTTAATTTATTGCATATTAAAATATGAGTAGATAATCAGAAGAAAATAAAGATTACAGCAACACCTTTCCCTCACCCTTTCTACCCAGGCTTAACTTCATTGTTTCATTCATGTCTCCTCTAGCTTCTCCCTGCCCCTCTCCACAGCAGTGTGTGTGAGGAATTGGGGGTAATGGTCTATCCATAAAAGTCACTTTTTGGCACCCATTTCTCTTCATGTTTATCTCCTGCTCGTGGGTCCTCTCCATGGGCTGCTGTCCTTCAAGATAAACCTGCATCATTCTGGAATTCCCCAGAGGCCTCAGTTCCTTCAAAGAACATTCACCTCTTCCAGTGCTGGGTCCTCCACTGCCTGTAGTGTGGATATTTGCTCCAGCCTGGTCTTCTTTACAGTTTGGAGGGGAACCTCTGCTCTACTATAGTGTATTCCACAGACTATAGGGAAATACCAACATTAATGCCTGGAGCCCTTCCTCCCCATCCTCCAACCTTGGTGTTGACAGACTTGTTTTCCGCATGTTTTTCTCCTTGCTCTTCACATGGTTGTGGGGTGTTTTGTCCTGTCTTAATTAAACTTTTTCCCAAATATGCCACCAACTTGACTGCTGGGCTTAGCTACATCCCACAGTGGGTCTGCTGAAAACTCCTGTGTTCAGCACAGAGCAGCCCCAGCCTGATGTCACAGAGGCTATCCTTGCAGCCTCCCTGCAGACAGCTCCTGGACATGGACATCCAAATGGGTATGCCTTGAGAAGCACATTTCAGAACCAGATACAATCAAAGATCCCTGGATCTCTATATCACCATGGATGCTGTCCTGATAAGCTCATTGGTCCATCCAAGTTTACCTGATGGGGTAAAAGTCAGGGCATTTGTCGTAGTCATTGTACCAGAGCCACCCAGCTTGGAGCAGGGTTGGAGCTTATTCAGTCTCACTTCCAACACAGTCACCTGCATGACCTTCTCTTGGAAACCAGAATCTGGAGAAGGAGGAAGCAAGAGAAAGAAAGAGCCACACAATCAACGAGGTTTGAAGCAGTTAAGGGAGTGCATAATGAGAATATGGGCTATATATGCTCCTCTTTTACTCACAGCTGTTGCAGCTCATTTCTTCACAAAGTAGTTGCATAGTGAGTGGTAAATAAGTGGCAACCCTTTAAAATAAGTAGAAATATATGTTAACCTTAAAAATGTTTTGACTCTCATTGCAACACATGCACTCAGTATAACCACTGCCAGACTCATAACCTCCTCTGTATACCTTTAATAAGAGTTTAACTAGCTAGGTTTGATCACCCTTTTACCTTTCTCTGGATACTTATAATCAGATCATGAAAGTGGTTGCTGGAAATACATTCACTGATGAAAAAAGTTAGTTTTCCCAGAACTAACATGAAATCACAATCCTACACAAACCGAATTGCTGGTATAGTCTCTGTATTCCAGTGAATAATTGTGAAATCTATTTTTGCAACAGTAAATCTGCTTGTCTGTCTAGCCTAAAACAATAGCCCCACACATTCTGGTAAAAAGGTGTTACTCTCTTTTTGCAAAGGGCTTTTTACATAGAGAGGCTATTTCTGCTTTATTTCTCCATGCTACTAAAATTAAAAGAAAAAAAAATCTGTTTCAAAAAACCAGTTCTCAGACATCTGATTTCCAAGGCTAACAGAAATATCAATATGATCAATCATCAATAGATTATATCAATCCTTATTTGGATTACATTAAAATCTAATAAACTGCCTTACTTCTGCATAGACAATAGTTTAACTTTCCTGAATTCACTGTATTATTTTCTTCAAAACCCTTTCATCCAAACATATTCTCACCATTTACACTAATTGTATTCATTTTGCTGTGATGCAAACAACTATGGACAGGATATGCTGGGAGCTGTTCAGCTGGAAAGTAGCTCTGAAAAAGGGAGCCTGAGGGTCCTGGTGGACCAGACTGAACACAAGTTACCAGGAGGTCAAGGGGGGTGATTCTCACCCTTACTCAGCCCTGATGAGGGCACAGCTGCAATGCTGGGTCTGGGACATTGTTCCCAGATACAGCAGATATACCAGAGAGAATTCTGTGTAGGGCTGCTAATATCAATAAGGGACAAAATCATCTCTCCTATGAAGAAAGCCTGAGAGAGCTGAGACTGCTCAGCCTGGAGAAGAGAAGGCTTTCAAACCTGGTCAACAGATAAAGGAGGCAATTATGAGAACAAAACTGGTCAGTCACACTTAATTGATGAGTGTTGGACTGTGGGAATGTTTATTTCATTAACGTTATGTGATCAAAAACCTTATTAAACAGAGTGTAAGGACTTTATCAAATGATGTGATAAGGAAAAGCAGGAAGCCATAGAGAAAACAGTCATAAAATTGAAAAAACATGAGGGAGACAAAGTCAAGAAATAAACCTTGTCAGTAACTAATTGATGGACTACCAAGAACTGCAGGCAAACCAGGATTTTGCTACTGATATGGATGTAAGCCTGAGCATCCAGGATGTTGGAGAGGGGTTCAGTTATATGGAAACAGATGAGGAAATATGCAGGGCAAAAGGATAGAGAGATACAGATGGAGGAGACAGAAAAGGTTATAAAAGGGGCTGGTTGAATGTAAAAGGACGGGTCTTTGTCTAATGGCCATGTTCTATCCTATCTTTTTATTAATTTTTTTCCTAACTACCTCTCTACAGTGTTACTTTCTCTCCTGTAGGTATATGTTCTGTGAAACTGTGTGAGATCTATATATGTGTGTGAGTGACAGCTGGGGTCACACTGGGGTGTAGGTACCCTTGCTCTGTGGTGTCAGCTGCTGGACTGAGAATGGGGGGTCTCAGCATCAGTGACTAAAATAAGTGGGGTCTTAAAACTCTCCCCATTGGAGAGGGAATGGCATGTGTCCCAAAGCCAGCTACTGGGAGAGATCAGAATGAGTGAAGTGAGTGAGGGGCTTGGCACTGGTGGCAGCAGCAGGAGCACAGACACAGTCTAGTGGCACAGTACCTGGTGCCACCTCTGAAGGGGCAGAGGTGGAACTGAGTGTCTGTATCTTCCCCAGTTCAGGCAAGTGTGTGTGTGTGTGTGTGTGTGTGTATGTTATCCACTAGGAAATCTCAGGCTTCATCAGCCAGATCCCAGGCAGCCACCCCTGGTCCAAGCTGGGGTGTCAGGTGACTGGAGGGTCCATGCAGGTATTTAGGGGGACCTGTAGTGAGCATCAAGCTGGAGTGGCAAGAGGGTCTGGGGACACATGGAGCAGGTAAGGGGACTTGATATCCAGGTGGGGGTGCCAGGAAGACAGAGGGTGTCTGCCAGAACTCAGGACACTTGCAAATATGTGTGTGCTTGTGAACCAGGAGAGTGCTCTGTGTGTGCCTGCACTAGTGAAAGCTTGTCTCCACCAGCTGAAAGAAACCATGCACTTGACTGCTGGAATTAGTATTTTATGTGGCTTCTGCAAGTGTTTGTTGTTGGAAGCAAAATCTTGTAAGCAGTAATTTAGGGTGCATACTTAACCTTTGCTAGATTTTAGAATTTTGGAGAATAATCCTTTTGGAATTCCAGAAAAAATATTATCTATCAAAGCAGAGGTTTATTTAAAAAGATATGTTCTATCCACACAAAACCATAAGCAGCAAGCTGATTGCCCTGTTCCTTCAGACGTATTGCCTTTTTGGTTTTGGGATCACAGGATTATTTTCTTACTGAAGGATCCTTTTTACTGACGTTCAGCAGAAAATCTTGGTTTATGCCTCTTGTTAAGTTTCTTGAATACTGGTAAACATCACTCTCTATTTGTTCACCCTCTGTTCTAATTTTGTTAAAATATGACTGTACCTCCATTCAGCCACAAAACAATTGAAGTTAAGCAACATAAAAGAGAATATATGTATTCTATTCCTGATTTCAAGTACATACAGAAAAAGAAAATCACTCTTCTTTTAACATGGCTGTAATTTTTTGATAGACATTTATGCCAGAAAGGGCAAGGCTTGTGCAAGTGGCTGCATTTTAAAACAAAGGAACTAATTTTCTTAGTGGATGGAGGAGAAAACAGAACTCAACTATTTGGGATCATAGTGTTTTGAGCAGAACAATGGAGAAAAAGCAGTGGACAGACTTGACTTCTACAATTAGGGATGATATTTCTGGAGTTCTGTCAAGGGAACGATAGCTGTGATTTATAACCTTTTCATAAATCTAGAATAAATTCCACTCATTAAAATCAAGAGAGCATTAGAGAGAGTTAAGCAATATCAAATAGGCAACCTATTGACAAAAAAGAATTAGGCTCAGAATAAAAGATTTGTTAAATATAAATTAGAGGTTCTCTGAAACAACCACCATAAAATATAGGAAAGTATGCTTCCACAAGCATAATAGGAAACAAAGCACATACATCATATGTGGCAAAATAATTATGAAATGAAACTTTATCACATGTGGCCAATGTTTCCAATTATTCCTGTAAAATAAAGCCATTTTTTTCCATTAATGATGTTGCAGATAACTCACTCAGAGGATCATTACTGATAGGAGAACTCTCCATCTCTTTAATGAGGAGCTCACAGGCCTTGAAATGATACTGAAGTAATTATAAGATTGGCTCCAAAGTGGGAGTGAAAACTTCCATGAAGATATACACCGACCTAACATGGAATTGAAGAGTTCCCCAGAGAGTGAAGAAATGTAGGATGGCCTTAATGTGCTTTCAATTCTTGCTGAACATTTAAATTGTAAGTATGTGTTGATAAACTGTTGCTAGTTTTCTCATTGGAAAGCACATTCTTTTGTCACCCATGAGAAAAAAATTATGAACAAGTACAAATACATGTGTAGAAGTGAAAAGGCTTGCATTTGACAGCAAGATAATAAAAAATAATGCATTTCATTTGTTTATTGCAGTTTAAGAATCTGAGTGAAGAGACATGCAAGCATACCTTCTGTAATTTAGAAAGCTTTTAGATCAGCAGAATAACTCACAGTAACAACCTATTGTTTTAATTATTTTACTCCCTCTGTTTCTTTACATATAACCCTGGAGTAAAATTTGAATGTCTAAGGCACAGAGCAACAGACAAAGCCATATCAAAGGTTTCACATGAATTTGTTTTCATTTCCGATATTGATACTTAAAAAAAGTAGAAACATGAAAGGAAACAGAGGATAGTACATGAAATTGTTGAACAAAATGGTACTTAATTTATTCAGGAATTACATAAAATATGACACTGATGTCATTAAGTCAAGCACATCAGTAAAAATTGTGCATAAAAGTGTGTTTGAAAGACAGGCTGCAACTTCATTTCTAACTATGCATGTATAAACATGCAACAGACATAAAACAATTTCCCCACAACAGTTTGTGACCACATTCTATCAATATTTCTTGACTCTATTAAAGACCCTGTTGTAAGCATAAGAACATATTTAGTCTTTGCTAGTCTAAGAATCTCCACCCTTTTCTGCCACCACACACAGCACCAGCCTTGTACCTTACCGGTTTAGGAAATGGAATTATCACACTAGGAATACAAGCTTAGAGACTTTATTTATATAAAGCAATTAAAATCCAAGTAAGAAAAAAATTACATTGGACTACCTTCATACTCTATATAATAAAGAGGACCAGACCTGCCTATGTTCCAATGTAAAATTTTAACAATATCAGAGCTTCCAAGATGGCCCAAGCTCCATTCAGATGACCTGCCCACATAGTGCAAAGCTCTCATAGCATTACTCTGAATCAGAGCTATAATATTGCACTGCGGGAATTAAATGAAGTGAATATCCATTCATTTTTATGAGAATACTGCAGGTGTTAGGTTTGGAAGGTTAAGTTTGAAATAGTATGTCGGTAAGTGATACTGCAATGACCAGACTTTCTGGTCAGCTAAGCAGGACAGCAATAGTAGGGGAGATTTTCCTCTTCAATCAAGAATTTGCAAGGCCAGCAACGCATGCAGCAGCAAAGCATACAGCCTCATTGTATGTGAACTCTTGGTAGCCTTAAGATGCAGAACTGAACACTGCACAGCTTGGGCCTAATTTACTGGGAATATTACTACAAGTTAAAATAGTGCCATGGGAAAGCTGAGGTGTCTGGTCCTTTACAATAAAGACTGCTCTAATAAATCAGTGATAGTATCAGACATCTTATATTGTCATGGATTTTAAAAAAATGCAATAAAAAGTATGCTTGAAAGAGTTAATGAGGGAATTCAAGAGCAATAAAAGATCACAAGACTAGTCCTTTAGTCCCGCCAAAGAAAATGGTGCTAAATTGTAACCAGGTGTTTTTATTTCCTGATTTACAAAGTATTGCAAACTCAGCACTCTGTGCTAGAGAGGGCAAGATGCAGACTCACATACACAGAGCATTCATTGGATTTATCTAACCCTCAAAAACCTTTAGACTTCCCAAATTAATTTCATCAATTCCAATTGATAAATATGTCCCCAAACATACTGAGAGAGCTGGCAAAGGACTCATCAAGCCACTCTCCATCATTTATCATCAGTCCTGATTAACCATGGGGATCACAGATGGCTGGAGGTTGGCCAGTGTGACACCAGGGTCAAAAGGATGATCCACGGAATTGCAGACCTCTCAGCCTGGTCTTGATACTGGGAAGGTTATGTGACAGATTGTCTTGAATGCAATCACACATCATGAACAGTAAAACCACGGAATCAGGCCCAGCCACAGTGGGTTTAGCAAAGGCAGGTCCTGCCTGACCAGCCTGATCTCCTTTTATGACCAGAACACCTGCCTAGTGGATGAGGGAAAGGCTGTGGATGCTGTCTACCTGGAATTCAGCAAAGGCTGTGATACTGTCTGCCCCAGCATTCTCCAAAGTTGGCAGCCACAGCCTGGACAGGTGCACTGGGTTCAGGACTGGCTGGGTGGCTGGTCCAGGGAGGGGTGGTTAATTATTAAGCCAGTCCTGCTTAGTATCCTTCTCAATGATCTGGACCAGAGGATTGAGTGCACCCTTAGCAAGCTTTGCAGATGACTCAAAGTTGGACAGGAATATTGATCTGCTGCAAGGCAGGGAGGCTCTGCAGGGGTATCTGGACAGGCTGGATTAATAGGCTAAGGCCAAAGGTAAGAGGTTCAATAACGCAAAGTGGGTCCATTTTTTTTCCCCTCTTTTTTTTTTTTTTGTTGCTGTTTTTGTCTTTTCCAACATTAATGGTTGAATGATTTCAGGATTCTAAGATTCTTGGAAGTGATGAATAATAATCAAAACCTGTGATGACACAGGTGATCAGATAAATATTGCATAACTTATTTCTCCATTAGTGTTATATAGTTTTGCATGTACAACCATTTTGTTCCACGGATAACTAAATTGTACTTCAGCCTCTGAATGAGAATATCTTTGAACAGTGTGACTCCCTAGCATCAGACTGGGTAATGTGCTGCAGTATCCATTCTCAAACTCCATTGAACTATTTTCAAATGGCTTCTGGTAAATGAACAGAAGTACAGAAGCATTTTAGAAAACAGTTGATAACTTCTTCTATAGAAGTTGCAAGAAATTCTAAAAAAATTGAGCGTTAACATTTTCCTTAGCTAGGGCCTTTCCTTATTTGAAATTACTCTGAAGATTCTTTGTTTTGGGGTGGTTTTTTTGTTTGTTTGTTTGGTTTTTTTTTATGGCATAGTAGGTGTTTTGTTTCCATTTAAACTGCTCAGAATCTAAAACCACTCAAATATAAAGAAAATTTTACTCCTATCTTTGCAACCCCACCATGTTGCTTGCTGGTAAACTGGATGGACATGTCTTCTGTATATCCTGAGTCATATTTGATAAGCCTGTGCTTATGTCCAGGTAAATGTCTGGCATATCAGTAAACATCAGACTCCCATTTAGTACAAACTCTGGTTTGTACTAAAGTCAGGTCTGATTGTAATGGAAGGTTGGACACTGCAGTTTGACTCAGTCAGGTCCTTACAGGCCATGTAGACACAGAGATAAAGAGCTTGCAAGTGTGTTAAGGGCGAACTGACTTTCCAGGGCACAACACAATCATCTGCACAATGGGTGCCTTCTGAATCCTCAGAAGCTCCAAGTTTTCCAAGATTTTGTAAGCCTGGCAGATATGTTACAGCATTTGCAGGGTATCTATACCATTCTGAAGCAGACTAGAAACCATGGCATCCTGCAACATCTCACATGGCACTAGTAAGCAAATTAATCAAGCCTTTAATTACTATATCTCAGTGGAATATTTAATGTGGTGCTCAGCCCTGTCAAGGGATAAAAATTGTTTAGGCCATGTTCAGAAGCACATCTGTAAATGGAAACATTAAAGAAGAAAACAACCCCTTAACAGACATTAGATATCAGTTGGAAAGCAGTTCAAGTGAAGTAATATTTAATTCAACTCTCATTTGTTTCTCAAATTTTTATGAGATTGGATTCTTTAGACCAAAATATGTGCATTGACTACACAGAAAGACATAGGCTGTTTTGCACTGTTAGGCTGCTAGAAATATGGCTTCATATTAAGGAAAAGATCAAATAAGAAGAAGCTATCTATTTATTTATTTATTAAGACATATATTTATTTATGTATTTATTTATTAAGGAGCTGATTCAGTCCAAACACCTTTTTGAACTGAATCCTGAAACTTCAAATTTGTGCCATCTTCATGATGTGAATACAATACTGATATGAAACAAGCTTATTAATTTCATTGTTTTAACACCTGTCAAATTGTAACAAGTGTTGGTCATTAATCCTGAATAAAAATGTTTGACACACTGGGTAAATAAAATCCATTCAGAAACGCATGAGTTTTCCAGTACTTGGAAAAAATGGGTTCTTTTTGTACACAACAGCAAAAGTGATAGTTAAGCAAATTGAAGTCCAGCATCTTCTCTTTCAAAATTTCTTTTCTTTACTAAACCTTCAGCATGGGGAAAAAATTAATGTAATTTTCTTATCAAATAAAAGCAAAACAAAAAAAAATCACAGATATAAGGATTGTTTAGATTCTTACAAAAACATAATGAAAACAAAGAATTCCACAGTTTTGAGTAAAGTCTGCCATTTGTTCCTTCACACAGCATTTGTCTTCTCAAATTTAAGGCACTTTAGACAGAAATCCTGAATACTTCAAAATAAGCATTTTATAATTTAAGAATACTGGTAATCTTGTTTGTTCTGTTCTCTTTGCATTGTTCACCTGAGTGCTATAAATAACAGAAGAACCACTTCTAAATTTTTTTTAAGATAGATGACTTTACACAGCAAATTATCTTGAAATAAACTCTCTTTAATCTGTGAAACCAAGTGATTTATTTATTTTGTTTTTCTTGATTTGGCTGAATTTTTCAAGCAGCTTGAGCAGCATTTACATGTTATGTAAGCATACTTTTTAGCAATGAAATGTCACTGCAATTTCTTTCGGAGGATCATGTTCTTTGCAGCCAAACTGATGTTGAATTTTTTCAGTGAAGGGTTTTCCTTTTAGAGAAATTTAGTTTTCTGCTGGATGTCTTTAAAATAAGGACTATCAGGAAGGGACAAAATATCATTCTGAAAAAAATATTTTGGAACATCAATGGGCTGGCTGCACATTTCTTGTTTGCAATTCCATGTAGTGTTTAATGAAGGCATACATGTGTTATGATACTGCATACACTGTAAGCATCATTTATTGCAGTGGGAAATTCTTCAAATAAAATGATGACTGTGAAGCACAACAATTTTTACACTAAACTTTTGCAGAACCAACTTATTCCTTTTTTTTTCCTGAGACATCATCCATCATGACCTTTTGCATCTCTATGAATAAAAAGTCTGTGCTTTGTAGCATTAGTCAGGAGCACAAGGAGGTCACAATCTCTCTCTCTTTCTCAGTCCTTCCAGATAATCCCTGTCTGATCAAATAAAACATAAATCTCTGTGGTAAAGTACATAAGACAAGACCTAATGGGGAGTAATAAACATTCCTCCTATAAGCAAATCATTCTATAATTTTGCACTGAAAGTTTTCTTTGTGTCCTCCTCTTGATCATCCATCTCAAGAAGTTGTCAGAGACAAAATACAGGATTAGGTATTTATTAAGTTGCTGTGCACCATGCACTGAAAAAGAAAGTTCTTCACATGACTGCTCCTGCAGTTTGGAATAAATAAACTTTTGTCCATTTTGAACGAATTTTGCCATTGTTTGACAATGTATATTGTGATTACTTGTTTATTGATGAGAAAACTCAAATATCTCCCAACATTTAGAGAATTCAGCATCAGCTTCAGACAGTACTCCTGACATCAAAATTTTAAGGAAACACTTAGACTGAATTAAAAGCAAATTTAATTCAGTTTTTTATTCTACTATGAGTATTTAGATTATAATAACTGGCTCAAATTTCTAGATTTCAGTCACTTCATCCTGCTAGCTCTAGAAGAGACAAGAAAAATTCTAACATTTAAATACAATGAAAATCTAGATTTTATACGAATGAGAAATGAAATACCAAAGAAGCAATACTAGTATTTAAAATAAATATAAGGAAATCCTTGTTTGTTCTGTTTTGCAATCTTTGATCCTAATGAGACTTTAAAATAGTCAGATAGGCATATATCAAATGTATCTGAAAATCAATACTTATTTGATTAACTTTTTTTCCAATTGCTAAAATAATAATGGGCTGCATTTTATTTTTTTTTAATTCCCAAGCTTTGACTTATAGTAGGATGCATATATCAAGGTATTAATAAGCTTTCATCCACCAAAAGCACTCAAAACAAGTCCTGAAAGTAAAAGTTTACAATGTAGCAACTCTAGACATTAAAGGGTACAACCAAGAATTAAATAGAGGGCTGCAAGACACTGAACAGGATAGACTACCCTCATTAAGACAGAGCACATAATCAACCTTTATGGTGGTCTGGAATTCTTCAAGTAAGATTCAATAGAAAATAATCTCCAAGTATTTATACACCTACAAAAGATCAGTGTGCAAAAATCCAGACCTGCTAAAGCAGACTCTTTGTGCATATATTGTAACTGCTGACTGGACTGACTTCCTTGGGACTACAGAACTGTGGCATATTCCCAGAAGTGCAGTGCTTACTTACATTTTGGGGTTTGGCTCCAGAAATCAGTTGTTTCAAAGGTATAGCCTTCATTTACTGACAAACTTCATATCACACAACACATGTTTTTCAGTTCCTCCCCTTTACACTTCCTGTGTCTGGGAACTGACTCCTAACCCAGCATCATGTTTTGGTTGTGGTTGGTTTTTTGTTGTGTTTTTTTGTTTTTCCTTTTCCCAAATAACATAGTATTTAATAAATTCTTGATTATTGACTTAAAAAAACTCATCTGCACACTCGCAGGGGAGCACAGACACACAATATCTTCTGTGAGCTCAGACAATCCCCTGCCCCGAATGGCACAGTCACACAAGCCACCATTTCATCACAGGCTCATCTCCACAAACCCAAATGAGAACAGGGACATCGTAGCAGGCAAGGAACCCAAATTAGGACCTCAGAGGAAGTGACATCCTATCTGAGACCCTCCCAGATGTGTCCTGGAAGAGGCTCAGCCCCAGTGTACATGTGTGAAACCCATCAAGATGAGTCAGGGAGAGAAGAGTAATGGGGGTGGCTGAGTAGGTTCTATCCAAGCCTAGCTGATGGAGGGATTTATGTCCAGACACAGACAAATTAGTAGACCTCGATCGCACTCAGGCAGAGAGGGGAGGAGAATGAGGCCATAAATGCTCTTTGTTTCTATATGAGAGCTCAGTTTCTTTCTCTGTGTACCTTGCTGTGTGTATGCATGTAAGGGATCTACATGTGTGCTCTCTTTGTGTGGCCTCATTGCTTGCTGGAACTGAGACCATGGAACTGCAGCAGACTTGACTCTACTGGCAGCTAGATTCTGCCCTGTTCACTAACACTGGCTTTTGGAATTGACCTGTTAGCTATATTTTTATAACAATCCATCATTAATCCTTTGAGGGGCTTGTACTGTCATCTGGATTTTGTTGTCACTGTTGAAATCTCACCACTACAGTCACAAGCTCTGTTTTCTTCCCCAGTCTGCTCTCCTAGAATTAAGCTTCTTGACTTCCTCAGATGTTTGGCTGGGCTTCTCTCACACAAAATAGAAACCTCCAGGTTTCTTGTACCCTTCTTTTCTGGAAGCTGAAGCAGATGTTTGATGCTCTGATACACCATTTTGGTTGTTATCACAGCCAGCTGATGTGAAAATATAAAATTACATCAAAGTGACTGAGTACTATGGAAGAGAAGGTATAACTAATGCTGTGGTTTATTCTTTTTATTCTGAACTAAAAGGCCTGAGCAGAGCTTCTTTCCAAGACTACAGAAAAATGAAATCCTGTGTGGAAAATAACCACAAAAATACTGCATTTAATTAATGTGTGGGAACCCTTTATGGCAAATATGTTTGAGAAGGAATGAAAATTCTCCTCACCAGGTTGCAAGCAACTCTTCTGTTTCAAATTTTATAATTAATCGTGACTGAAATTATGTGTTTTATAAGCCCCAGCTCTATTTTATTGGTTGTTACTACTACCGGCTGTGGGTGGATGCCTTTCATGGTAAAGGATATGTTTTCTGCTTACCTAGAGTTCTATTTCAGCTTTCAGGTGTCCTTGCCATATTGCATTATTTATTCAAGAGAAAATGATTAAGAATTTCCCTTGAAGAGTTTTAAATAACTTGTTAAAAACTGAGTTATTTTCTTTCTTTCCCTTTATGTTTTTGGCTTTATATTGCTCTTTGTAAGTACTTTGCTCCATAGAGGTTTCTCTATTATATATTGAAATTTAATTTTGGTATACACTCTTCCATTCAACCATCACCTTAGGAATTCCCATTTATATCACTTATATTGTTATATATTCAATTCTACGCTGTGTCTTTTCTCTTGAGCCCAATTACCACTGAAAGAAAATATATCTGTTAGGAAGTGGGACTTTTTGAAAGTGTCCTGTCAGCTATATGGAGAGAGGCCAATCCACTGCAGGTTTTATACATGTTCAAAAAAATTCATGTGTGTGTATATATATATATGTGTATGTGCATGTAAAAGGAATGTAGGAGGGAGTAGAAGAGTGAAAACAGGAATCAGTAAAGATGAATGACAGGAAATAATGTGTATGTTTGTGTGGGAAGAAGAGAATGAGGTAGGGGGAGGAAGAGGATAATATTTCAGCATTTGGTTCCAAAAGCTTTTCCTGAGCAAGCAGATGCTCTTTCTCTTGCTATCAGCAGGGATCTGAGTACATACAAAGTGCAGACCTGTTCTGACAGATTGGGAAAGAAGCTGAACAGTTGAATTAAGTGATGTTAATGGAGGGGAAAAAGGTCCTTTTATCTTGACTCATAAATCTAGTTCTTTTCTCATCTGTGCAAAGCAGCCAGTTTCAGGAGTCCCTTCAGCTGGGCTTGATGTTGCAGCTCATGTTACTGTTTCCTCATTAATGCTGGAGTTAGAAACATGAAGGTTCCCAGTGTAAAGCACATTTTCCTAATGTACAGTGCCTATGCTAGAAATAAATGTTTGTTTACATGACAGCATGGAAATTCTAATATATACCACAAACGTTCTACAAAATACATATACTTAGTAAAATACCCTACATTATACCTCAGCAAAATTAACCAAGGACTACTGCTCTTCATGCCAGAATGAGTATTTTGTCTTAAAATACTAATAACTTTTCAACTTCTGTTCCCTGGGCAGAAGTTTGCACAACTATCAAATATTTTTCCTTTGCCTTATTGCTAAGAAAATGAAATTTGGAACACAGCTGAAGGAAAATAAAGGCTCAGGGTTTTAGGACAAAACAAAAGACAGAAAACTTAATACTATTAATTTTCATGCAGTTTTAGCATTACACAAGCACCTTAAACTGAGGGATAGAAGTTAACACTGTGTGGGGATAGACATGAAAACCAGAATTTAAGGTGCTGGAGAATCATATTAAATTCTTCAAAGCTTGTGCAAAGCAGCATACAGAATTGTGGCTATTTTTCCATGTGAATATAGATTTTTTTTAAAATAGATTCCAATCAAATAATACACCAAACTCAAGATTTGACAGTGAGCTGTTCACAGAGCACATATTGCTACCTGGTGAATTGTCAAAACCTAAAATATGTAGCTGAATCCTCAGCACGGAGGAAAAGTATTTCCCAGGTTAGGCTGAAATCATGGAGAAGCCAATGAGTTTGTGATTATAACATCACCAAGAGCAGTGTCAATTATAAAACTTGCTTTAGCAGTGTCTTCTTCATCTGCATCCATCTGTTCTTGGTATTTCAATCATTCTTATTGCTCTGCCAAGACTGCAGAGAGGTTAGAAAACGCTATTCTCACTCTGACTAATGCAACCTGCCCAGCATTATGCAGAGTTCCTACAGTGAAGGCAGGAATTTTCTGTGTTTCTGAATCCAGTCTTAGGGCATAAACACTGAAAGGTTTCTTGCAACCATATGTAAGGCAACATGCAAGGCAAGGCCATGATCTACTATTGAAAGACACTGTGCAGTGGTCCTTTGCCCAGAGGCCATCACACCTGGGAGATAGAAGTCAGCTGAAAGCCCAGTAAACCTTTTCATGGTAACAGCTCCAACACTGGCTTTGAAATTGTGCAGCTGTACATCATGCAGATGCAGTAGCTCCTTATGAAAGCTCCTGTACCTTGATGAAGCTTTGTCTCAGCCATATTTTATTATTATTATTATTATCTCAGCCACTGTATTATAGAATCACTAAGTGGGAAGAGACCTTCAAGATTATTGAGTCCAACCCAATGTTCCTCCATCCAGAATTAGATAGGAATCCAATTCCACAATGTGCCATCAATACTTCTGGAATATTTTTTGTTCTTGCACACAACATGAATTTTAACTGTTTCATATAATGAATTTACTTAATAGCTTTCAGATCAGCATGAGTTGGAGAGATACTCAGATCTCAGCAAAATAGAGATGTTATTTTGGCAATTACTGAGACTAGATAATGGTTTTAAAATGAAGACTGGTATTTTGGTAGCAGGAAGTAATGTCTAAATTAATAAACAATCTATTCATTGCATTAAAAAAAAAGAGAGTTGAAAGAAAGAAAAATTGTAAGCTTCAAGGATTCATTCCTGAAGCCTTCTCAAAGAAGCCATCCCTAAGCCACATCTTTGGGTCAAAATATTCAGAATAAATGATGTTTGAGTGACTATATAGCAATATATGTTTGGTAGAGAGAGGAAACCTTGAAAGAGTCCCTAGGTTTCAGAGAAGGAACAATGCTTTCCTAGTGACACATCTGGATTATTTTGTCCAGTTTGGGGCTCCTCAACTCAAGAGAGATGTGGAGCTCATGGAGTGGGTCTGGTAGAGGACAATAAATATGATTAAAGGGGTGGAGCATCTCTCTGATGAGCAAAGGCTGTGAGAACTGGGCCCATTCAGCCTCAAGAGGAGATGACGGAGAAGTGACCCCATCAATGCCTATGAGTATCTGAAGGGAGGGTGCCAAGAAGCTGGAGCCAGGCTCTGCTCAGTGGTACCAGGCAACAGGACAAGAGGCTATGGGCAGAGACTGATGCACAGAAAGTTCCACCTGAATACAAGGAAGAACTTCTTTACTGTGCAGGTGATCAGGCATTGCCCATAGAGGTTGTGGAGCCTCCCTCACTGGAGATATTCAAGAACCATCTGGACACAATCCTGTGCCCTGTGCACTAGGATAACTCTGCTTTGGCAGGGAGGTTGGACCAGGTGACCCATTGTGGTCCCTTCCAACCTGACCCAGTCTGTGATTCTTTGTGGAGGTGCACCTGAAAGAGATGAGATCTGTTTCGCAACTCTTTTCTCTTCAGGTTTCTTAGACCCTCATTCAGGCAAAGTCATCTCATTCAGTGACTAAAATAATTGCTTTGTGAAGGACTGTGTAGAGATACATTGCTTTGGATGAGCCACTAATAGCCCTGAGTAACACTAACCTGCTGATCTCACAAGCAAGAGCCTCAGAGGTTCCTGTGAACACCCAAGAATAACCCCTCAAATGTCATTTCTTTGGCCCATGCAACTCTCAGAACTTGTTCTAAGATCCTACAGGTACAAACCTGTTAGTTTAAAAAACACTGCAAATGTGATAAGGCCCAATCTTTCTTATAGGAAAGAAGAACACTGCCACTAATACTCTATGACAAGGTACCCCACTGTCTGCTGAAAGTTTGCAAATCCACTTCAGTTTTATTATTCACAATACTTCAGTCTTTCACCACCCCTGCTACTGCCTGCTGTGGGAAGGGCTGTCACAATCTAATGGTGTGAAGAACCAAGTGATATTCCACATTTCTACTGACTAGTGGGATGTGGATTTCCCACCAATAGTCTGACATTTCCAGGTGCTGTTCTAAAAGACAGCTTCTTTCAGACAGCAGAATTGTGACTTTCATTGATACACTGACTTTCATTGACACTTCCAAGTTTTAAGGTCATGGCAATTGAACCAGATAGAATCAAATTTTTTTTTTCTCGTCTGAGTTACAGTGTTAGAGGTAGATGTGTGGGGGTCCCACCAGCATTGATACCCTACATAAAGTCCCACCATGTGTTCATTAGCCCTCATAGCCTTCCTCTAAATCATTAGTCTACAAGAAGAAATAGAATGGAGAAAAAACTTCGTGCTGTTTTCTAACAGGTTTAAATTTAGTTTCAACATCTGTAGTTCTTTCAGAAATTTCCTACATTAAAACTGCTATGCTTTAAACAGGCATGTAGGAAATGGCTCCTCAGAATGTTAAATGGCTCTACTTTGGACAGCCACCAACCTGCTTCACTTTGTGAGCACAACTCTCCACAGCTGTAGGTAGCTTGTATCCAATAATGTCCTCAAGCAAAATAAACAGGCAAAATGAGTTATTTCCTAGGCAAATAAATGGTTTAAGTATATCTCCTTATTCTGACCTCATTTGTGGCTGTTTGTTGCATAATGAAATTTCCTATCAAAAATAGTTTTGTTTTCACACAATGAAAAATGGTAATATCATTCCTCCCAAGTGAGAGACCTCCAGTTTGGTTTCAAAATCAACACAGACCTTGGAATACCCTAGGTGAAACAGCAGCTGAGCTTAATGCTCAAGTTTGGCCTTACACAGTCATAGCCACTGGCTCACCTCTCCCTCTATTGCTTCAAAGCTAACCAAGGAAGAGACAGAAGCAACCTCTGGATTGAAGGAAGAGTAAATACATAGAATCTTCTGAAAATTGTAACAATTCAAAAGCTGTGATTTAGGAAATTTCCAGGAACCATAAGTATTAGGAGTAAGTTTGTGATGATAAAGGAGGCTGTGGAAGGGTGAAAATGTCAGCACCTCCAGTTTTTCCCCAATAGCAGGAGGATGAAAGATGCTGTGGCTCTTTGTAGAGGTGAGAATGACACCAGCTGCCTTCTGTCTGCAGAAGCAAGACATACATGAGCACAGTGGAAACAGTGTGTTTATTTCTCTGTTCCAGATTCAGAGCTGTCAAACACAGACCCCCAAATAGTCCTATGATTTGATTTGTGATCCCTTATATTCTCTTATTACCCCCTTCCAGAGTTTTCCGTTTTAACTCACTCCTTTCCTAGAGAAACATCCAACCCAACTGACTTTTTTCTCCATTGGTTTTTGTTTTGGGACAGCCATTTTGGCATTTCTGACATTTTCCCCATGTCTCCTCCCTGATATTCCCCTTCAAATCTCTATAAATTTTGTCTGTACCTCACACAACTCCCCTTAACAACCTGCACAATCCATCTATTCTTTATGATAAGTAACTTTTTTATTGTCTCATGCCTGCTGATTTTTACACACAGCAGTTTCCTCGTGTCATGCCCAGTAGTTTCTCACATCCTGCTCAGCTATTTTAGCTTTAGGCCAGAGTCTGGTCAGTGACCTATTCATCTGTCCCCAGCATTAACACAGGGGTTCAAAAATGTTTTATAAATCCATTTTCCACAAAAAAACCTTGAAAGAAAGAAGCATTTCTTCTCAAGTGTGGACTTAGCATACTTTATATTGCCTTGGCTGAGCTGTCAGGCACACACTCTGTTGCTTTAAATGCATTCCAGCAGTTGTTGTAGGCAAGGATAATTTTTCTGTAGTATATGTATTTGTTTCATTAATTTAATAAATCCGGGTTTTTTTACTAATTGTTTTACCAATTACAACACATTTTTTCATAACACAGTATCCAAAGGATAAGAAGCGAAAAAATAGAAGTTTAGATTTGGGAATCAGCTTGAGTTGAAGGACACCATGAACAGCAAACCCTGAACGATGAACCTATGAATACAAGAGAAAAAATTTCTGTCCCACTCTGCACTTTTCCTTTCCTTCCCTTCCCTGATGCTTGACAAGGGCCCTGCAAAGTCCCAGTATTTTATGCAGGCAAAATTTGTGCCTTCAGTTCCTGAATATGCAGGGAGTGTTTCTGAAAGTGTAACGAAGAAAGAAAATATTTGATATGGGAAATAGCGGGAGCAAATTATTGAAAACAGTTAAAACATTATTAAGACCTGTTGCAAAAAGGCAGAGAGATAAAAACAGGGTAAAATCAGCCTTACCTTTGAGTAACAAACAGCTACTAATAAGCATCTAAAGAACAAACAGTACACACATTTAAAAAGAATCACATTTGCATTACCTACAGTTCCTCAGTGAGAGAATTACAAACTCAGGAACATAGATGGGGAAATAGTTAAGGAGATTCATAATTTTTTTCGCTGTTATCTGAACCTGAAACTTCAAAAAAATTTCCCAAGCTTCTTCTCAGTAATGCTGTGTGGGTAAGGATTAAATTATACATTTGGTTCACTGCCCAAAAAAAAAACCTGGCAGAGATGGAGAACTTGAAAATCCCTTTTTGTTCTGAATGTCAGCTTTTCTTTATAATAATGAACCATTTATCTTCAAGTAATTGAAACAGGAAGCTGGTGAAATAGTGTCCTCTTGTTTTGCTAGATTATCTCAACTAGCACTTAAATGTGATTTTGCTCCCTTGGATCACAATACCAAACTTCAAATTTTGTAATATGGGACTCCAGTCACCCTTTGGCTGCTCAGAACACTTTGAGAGCCAAATCCTAACCTGGATAGGGTTCTGGAATTGTGGAAAGAAATGTAAATGGATTTTACAAGTCTTAATTTTTTAGAAAATACACCACCTGAGTGCATGTTAAAATCATTCAAACTGTCTTGAAAGACTAAAGCAAATTACACATGCAGACCTGTCATTATACATATCCTTAGTCTGTCCCCCATTTTTAAGTCACAAGAAGTGAAATAATTTCATATAAACAAACATATCCATAGCCAAGATGCAGATTTTTCAAATTGTGACATAAACTGAAGAAAAGGTATCTTTGTGAAGGCAGGCTGAATGATAATCTGTAATTACTCCAGTAGTCTGAGGGCAATTCTGAAGAGGGAAAAGGAAGGAAATAAGGATAGGACAGCAAAGGAAAACATCCTCAAAATATTTTTTTTGAAATATTCTCAGTTCAGGAAGAGTTGAACAAAATGGGGTCCTTTGATGATCACAGTAGCCTAAGTGAAGAACTACAGACACGTAACCTGCAAAAGACTTTGTGAGGTCACTAATTCCATGTTCCCTTCAAGCACTTAAGCCTAGAAATTAAGCAAATACTCAGACTGAAATAAAAAATTGAGTTCTGAATTGTCATAAATATATTTGTGAATGCATTTTGGACTTTCTCATTTGGGATCAATTAGTTGCTACTAGTTCTATGAAAAACATCCTAAAGAGGAAAGGGCTTTAGAGAAGTTGTGATTAATTGGTTTGTTAACTGTGTCATATTAAGGCTGTATCAGTAACTTAAGTCCCTACTTAAGTACTACGTAGTTAATTTTGCAATTAAGGTTATATCAGGTAACTCTCTTCCCACACCTCTCCCACATCTGGGTGAAAAACCGGATGGGGACTGTGGGGGAAAAATGCTTCCCACTCCAACATATGTAAGTCTATGGGACCTGATGGGATGCATCCCAGAGTCCTGAGGGGATTGGCTGATGTAGTTGTTGAGCCATTCTCCATGATATTTGAAAAATCATGGTAATTAGGCAAAGTTCTAGGTGATTGGAGAGAGGGAAACATTATATTTATCTTTCAAAAAGGGTAGAAAGGAGGACTCTGGAACAGCTGGTTCTTGTGCTTGGGCAGATCATGGAACAGATCCTCCTAGAGACTGTGCTAAGGCACAGGAAGGACAGGGAGGTGATTTGGGACAGCCAGCAAGGCTTCGCCAAGGGCAAGTCCTGCCTGACCAACCTAGTGGCTTTCTACAACAGAGGGACAACATTAGTGAGTAACGGAAGGGTTACAGATGCCCTTTCTACGGACTTCTGCAGAACCTCATCTGTCATAGCATCCCTCCCTCTAAATTGGAGAGAGATGGACTCAGTGGGTGCACTGTTAGGTGGGTAAGGAATTGGTTGGATGGTTGCATTGTCGCAATAGGACACGAAAGGATGAGGCAGGGACGAGGTCCGAGGTCAGCAGGGATGTTCTCTTTATTTTAAAATCTGACTCCAATACATATACAACTGTACAGACGGACGAGAGATTGGTCAAAGCTGTTACCACCTCTTCAATCTCACTGGTGAACATCACCATCACTCAAGAAACTCCTCCTTGAGGAGAAAATATGAAAGCATTTCTTTAGTTACATAAAATCTGTGAGAATCTGAGCTCCAAGTTCCGTAAACATCAGAAGGCAAAATGAAAACATTAGAAAGCAAAGTAAAAACATGGAAAACCAAGGGCAACTGGTTGCATCCAGAGGCTGGTGACCAACGACTCAGAGTCCTGAGAGACATCAGTGAGCAACCTGATCTAGTGGAAGGTGTTCCTGCCCACAGCAGAGGGGCTGGAACTTGATGATCCTTAAGGTCCTTTTCAGCCCAAGTGACTCTATGATTCCATGATTTTATGCTTTTATGATTATATGATCTAACCTTAACATGACAGCAGATATACCGCACAGGAGGGTGGATGATTTGCTGTATTTGTTCTCCGCACCCCAATCCAGGTAGAGGTGAAGTTTTAACCTGCCCTCTAGACAGTAAAATACTTTTTTTAAAAATTTATAAAAAATTTGTGGGGGTTTAAGGTTAAGAAACTTCAGGTGCTTACAGAAAAATATCTGTGTGCACTGTGCCCAAGCTTTCACATTTATATGTGGACATACAGGACTCAAATAAATTGCCCATACACAGGTATTGAGTGCTATTTTCCATATCAAATGGACACCAGCTGCCTTGGTAAATAAAAAGGCTGCAAGACTTTTTCAGGTCTTGATGCATATTTGCCAAAATCATGTAGATAATTCAAATACTTTGGTAAGTGTTACTAGGTGTCCATGCATTGACAATTCACTCAAAACCTTGATACCATTGAAATCTCCACAAGTCTGATAAATTTAGTCTGACTTGCTACAGATTTAAAATACATGTTGGCTAACAAGATAAACAAGAACTCCTCCAACTACAGGCAGTGAATCGCCCAAGGGAGCATGCTGAAAAATAAATGCATAGCTGATGGAAGAATGAGTTTCTCGAAATTGTAAAATGATTCATCAAGAAAAATGTTGTTAACAGTCTTTTCAGTTCATGTGTACCTGCTACACAATAACTTTTAAGAACAGATCCTTTCAAAGTAATTTCCAGCAAAACACACCAGTCCACCCCTGTAATCTGATGATGGTAAGGGGAAAGAGCATGGGGGAAAGTTTGATTGCAAAAGTCAATAGTAATATCTGTTTACTGGTTTTTTGGTTGTTTTGCAGAGTGTACAGGAGAAGTGAAATATTTATATATTTATATATTTATATATTTATGTAACACTGTCATGGCATGCAAGCTGAAAACCCTGCAATGGTGGAGAGCTGTTCTACACAGACTTGTTAGGGTCTGTGGCAAAATGCAGGAACCTTGGTCAAAAAGAGATAATGGACATGCCCTAATATGTGAATATATTTCTGAAAGGCATGAAAATTTCATATAGCATATTACGGACTTGGAAGGAGAAAAAAAAAAGGTTTTTTTGGGAGGTATGTGGCTTCCTTCTAATTCAAAAAGCCAGAAGTGCAATTTTCAGAGATATAATATCCTATTACGAACTTCTGGCTTGCTGAAATAAGAGTAACCACTGTTCCAAACAGCTTATAGACTAACCATGATATTAAGTATTATCTGACAGCTTAATGTAAACATCTTTGAATCAGGATCTGTTTTCACTAACAGCTATGTCAAGCTCAAGACCTAACTATTTTGCAGTGAAAAGACGTGAAACCAGATCAGAAGATAGAAAGTTATGAAGGCTGAGTTGAAATGAATGTGCAGAGCCCATAGTCCTTCTCAGGGAGGCAAGAGCAGCTGTGGACATTGCTGATGTGGTTCACTTTCCTCTACAGTGGAATAAGATTGTGTTAATCTGTTCTTCAGTGAAGAAATTTATCACAAGTGAAACCACCATGATTTTAGCTTTCTCTTCTAAGCATGGTCTAGTGGCTAAGGCACTGAACTGGTATTGTAGGAGCTTGTTTTCAGTGCAATGCACAGAGCAGATCCTGTTCCCACTTCATGTTTTATCTTGCTGATCTCAAAGCACTTTGAGACAAATGAAAAGAAGCAAAATACTAGAGAATAAAATATTTGTTGTCACTAACTCTTAGCTGTCCTCTTTCTTCGTAAAATCAGTGTCTGCAGCTGAAATTATGGTTCTCCACAGCACGTACAGATGACATTATTGTCCTTCCCAGCCCAGCTGGTCAGAGCATGGTGCTGATAACACCATGGGTCATGGTCATGGATTCAATTCCTGTGTGGGCCATTCACTTAGCACCCTACAGGGTGCTTCTGACTCAGACTGTTCTGTGATTTGGTGATTTGTGTGTATGTCAAACACTTCACTGGAGAAAACTTTTATTACTTTGTGCTGCTTTGGTAAAAGTCAAGCCTTATTCAGTTTTTCCATTTTTCTTCTCTGTGCCAGTGTCAGCAGAAACACTGAAACCCTCCTGGCTGATCAATGTGTTTATTTAACTTGTTTCAAAACATTTTTTTTTTAAATAGAAAATTAACATGAAGTAAAGGAAAATAGAATACTAGTTACTGCATCCATCCTAAGTTATTACTGGAAAAAAAGTTACTGCAGCATAAATTAGTATTTTTTTTCACTGCAAGGGGATTCACTCTGTTCCCATATGCATTTGAGCTCCATCAAGTAAATAAAAGCTTTTTGCCTTATAGTTTAATTGATACAAAAAATAGCACAGTACTATGAGAAACTGACATCTGTGCTGACGATTAATGCACAAACACATACAATTATGAAAACATTAAATTTCTCCTTATTTTCTGGAAAATGTATGAAGAAAAACTTGATTCTTGGGATCCCAGAATGGCTGGAGCTGGGCAAAAAGGATACAGAGAATCCACAGGGTTGTTTTTCTTTAAACCACCCTTCACAACTGCCATAAGTAATAGAACTTGAACCCAGTGACTTTGCTCATATGCTCAAAATTAAGGGAGCATATGGAATTTGGAACAATAGTGTATTTGGGAGAACTTTTGGGAGTGAGAGGAAATCTATAAGCTAAGAGGATGGATGCTGCAGCTGAATATTAAGAGATTCTTGGCTGCAGCTCTTGACATTAGCCTAGCCATGAGGCACAGAGGAAGAAGCAGCAAGAAGTTAGCATGAGGTCATGGAGATGTAATGGCCTTTTAAATGGAGCAGCAGGACCAGCACCAGCTGCCTGTTCTGGGAGGAGAACAGGAGCCTGAAAAAACTACTCACACAAAAGTTTTCACACTTCTAAAAGAAAATGCAAGACTAGAACTGTAAACCTGCAGGCTTCCTAGGTTAAGATGGAGGCTATAGTTAAAACGGAGCATTTTTTTAATTTTAATTTTTTTTCTGTTGATAATGGAGATTTTTTTGGAAGCAGTCAATTCTATATCATAAGTTTAAATTAATAAAATTTAAAGAGAAGTTTTTAAAACAGTGTAATACCTATGAAAACAATTTGAAAGAGGAGTTTAGATCCTCCCCCAGAACCTTGGAAAATGTTAAATAAGTTTGTAATGAAAGCAGTTCAAGAGGTGTGCAATACATATAGTTAGCAATAGAATGAAGGATACAGGGATGTAAGAAAGGAATACTACAGCACTTAGTGCTTAGTCCTAGATCATATTAATGAAATACCTTATCTTCCAGAAGTTTCACTGCTTTTCATGTATGGAAAAGCAGTTTTTATTTACATTAATTTTTATGTTGTTATTGGCTGGTTAGGTCTGCCCTGTTTTCCCATCTGCCCTGGGAATTTACACAGAAAGAATTGGAAGGGAATCTAGGAACTGCAATTCCTGGCCAAACCCTCCCTGTATCTCAATAACACACAACATTAAACTGGCTGCTAGAACACTTGGCCCTTCTACCCAAGACTGCAAGATGATGTCAAGAATTGTAACACAGAGAGAGAAGAACACCAGCCAGTACAAACAACAGTTATGAAAAAAAGTACGATTACATGGTACATCGTGTCAACCTGATATGGGGAATCACAGAATATCCTGAGTTGAAAGAGACCCACAAGAATCATTGATTCCAACTCATGGCCTTGTGCAGGACAGCCCCAGCAATCACACCATGTGCCCACGAGCATTGTCCAAGCACTTCTTGAACTCTGTCAGGCTGGGGCTGTGACCGTTTCCCTGGGGAGCCTGTTCCAGTGCCCCACCACCCTCCGGAGAAAGAACTTTTATCTAATATCCAACCTAACCCCCTCCTGACACAGCTTCAGGCCCTTTCCTCAGGTTCTATCACTGGTCACAAGAGAGGACATTGGGCCCTGCCCCTCCACTTCTCCTCATGAGGAAGTACCCAAATGTGGAAGTATCCAAATAGAGATGGATAAATATAAAATAAAGTGTTGTTTCATTCCTAGGGGAAAAAAACCCAACAAAACCCCAAAAAACCAACCAATGAACCAACCAACAAAAAACCCCCCAAACAAACAAAAAAACCCAACAACAACAACAACAACAACAACAAACTCAAAAAACCCCCTCACAAAATAAAACCCCCCAAAGCAAGCTACAATAGAAAATGTATCCAATCTTCCATAATCCTTTACAACTACAACTTAATTTTCTTAATTTTCATGTAAGAAGCTGACAAGGCTGCTCCTGTTCTCCTCTTGATCCTGGTAGCTCTGGCTGCTATTAACAGAAAGACAAATCTTTGATCCTAGGAGACCCAGGAGATTGCTTCATATGAGCCACTAGGATTAATGCAATAAAAAGAATGGACTCACAATATTTTTTAAGCCTTCTTTCTTTTCAGCAATCAGTAGAGCACATCTGAAATTGAAAGAATCAGTACATGCTTCCTGTCTGGCTATACATGTGAGTGTCATGCCACTGCCTACTTCCAATGTAAGTGAATAAATTATTTAAAGAATCCTTAAACCATCACACATTCTAGAAAATGGTCATTTTTATTTAATCTGGCATGACTGAACTAAACACTTAGAATATTTATTAACATCTTTTTACCTGTTTAGTTTCTACAGAAGTCTCTTACAAGTCAGAAAAGTGTGCAAGAGCAGAATTGAATCCCATGTTAATCCATCAGAAGTCCAGTCACTAATGGGATTCCAGTAGGCAGTTAAGATCCCTTCACCAGACTAAAATTAATTTGGCTTCTGCAAGCTACACTCATGAATCAGTTTGGGATTTTTTTTCTTTGCTATAGTCTGATTTTCCTCTGTGTCCTTTTCATGGACTGATGATTTCTTCCTGCAGCCGATTGAGTGCCTTGGCTGCAAAATGTTCAATGAACAAAAAGAGAACATCTGTAGTAAGCCTCCAGGCACTGAAATATTTGGGTAGAGATAAGTCAATTGTACATCTGAGCAAGTAATTTCTGCCCTGGCATAGGGATTTGCCTTCCTTTGAACACTGAAAGGAGCTATATGACTTTTAACCTGAACTGACCTTTAAAGAGCTGCTGACGACTACTGGAAAACCTTACAAAAACTTAGACAGGAAAAATTCTCCTTGTGTGTCTTATTGTCCCTTCAAATGTATCATTAAACAGAACAGTTCCATCTAAAATATATAACACAGAGTTTTCCAGTCAGAGAAGTAAAATATCAGGCACTTAAATGAGTCATATGTAAGCTCTAATAGGAAGTGATCATTGTTTTCATTTTTGCAGAAGGTTCCAAAAAGTCTTTCCTTGCTGATTAAGCCAGCATTAAATAAGATTTACAGTGTAAAAATATAGCTTCATTGCCTCAAATCCCTCCTGTTTTATCCCAATACCTACAAAAGCTTGGCAGCTCAAGCTCTGAGAGCATTGTCTACAAGGATGACTAATATCTATCCCTGTTGTTTCATTGTTCACCTTCTTTGTTCTTAATAGTTTACTTTTTCATATTTAGGTCATAAAAATATTGGGCTAGAGGTCATATTTTCATTCTGTGTTTGTCTTGATCTAGGCATCTGAACCTCTATTGAAACAACAAAAAAACCCCCTACTATTCAAGTATGCAAGAAGCAGAGTATCAAAATTTTCACTGAATAAAAGGCAGAATTAATTTACTTCAAATATGCTGTGAATTTGCTGGCTTTTGTCAGTGCCTTAGCTCTACACACAAGGCTTCCTTTATTTTAACTCTGTATGTCTAAACATTACAGCTGCCTTCAGATCCAGGGGACTAGGATAGAAACCTAATGAGCTGTGCTCTGTATTTTTCTTTCTTATGGTGAGGTGCTGATTTAGTCAGGTAAGAGGAAGTTAAAAAAATGATACCATCAATGAGTGTGACACTTGTTCTTCAGTCGTATTATCTGATTATGCAACTGCACAGATCCCTTTTTTTTAATTTCCTCCCTAAATGTAAATTAGTATTGTTTAAGCCCTGGCTCTTTTCCCACTGTAATTTGGGAACCTGCCATAAAGCAATGCCTGTGGGGTACACACATATCCCTTAAAAGGTTGAAAAAAATCACTAAAGTAGTTTTACAAAATAGACCTCCACCCATGGGAATTAAATGGGGGATTGGCATAAAAAGGTGGGGTTTTATATCATGCCTCAGCTTCTTTAAAAGTACTCCAAAGCTGTGTTTGCATTTGAATTCCTCCCCATGGGAAGGCACTACTTTAATTTCTTTAAAGGCAATCCTTAAATTTTCCGGCTTTGATATAAGATCTGCCACAGAAATTCTTTCCCAAGGTAGAATTGCAGATAGAGTGTTAGGTTAAAAAAAGTAGCTCTGAAAACTTTTTGAAGGAAACTCCAGGTAACAAACCCATGGATTTTAAATATTGAAACAATTATGGGCACTGGATGTAATGGCATGTAGCGTGAAGTCTCATATGGTAATTCATTGCTAGACTGATGTCTAACACATACCTTGAGGTTCACTGCCTATTGCACTAAGATAGAAAAAAATTATTGATGTGGCAGCTGTAGAAATTTAGAGCTTTGCAAATAAGGCACTTCTACATAACAGGGTCATATTAGCAGTTTTGTAAATATTTGCTTCAGACAATAGATAGGTTGTGGTAAGTGTATTATGAACTATTAGGTAAGTGTAATTTGGAAAGAAGCAAAGCAATAAAATTTTTAAATAATATATTTTCACATAAAGATGTAGAACAATATACTATATTGTACAATACAATATAGTATTGTATGAAGGATACTGTGTGGTGAGATAATTCAGGAGAAACTTGTTGCCTAGACATGCTGGATTATTCATAGGATCCAAACTCTGGCATTTACATTAGAGTTTAAGGCTGTGAACTTGACATTCCTTGGTATGGAATACATATAAATACAGATGGCCTTAATACTGTAACATAGTACTGTATGTTAGAATGAGTGATTTAGTAAAGTTAGCAAACATATTCTTTCAATTATATGGAAATGATAAAAAAAAATTTAAAAAAACTTGAAAGGTATTTGACCTCTATTGAATTACATGATTGATACTCTTGCATAAATATATTTCAAAATTTGGGGCCCACTCCAGCACAAATGTCTGTGGCCTTCCAGGTCATTCAAACCCTGCTGGCTGCAGAGGAAGCCAAGGGTGTGGGAGGAGAGAAAGAAAGAATGTTAATGGTTAGAGGCTCTAAGACTCCTCTTCAAGGCTACTCTGTTGAATTGGGGCCCTGGTTTTGGTTTGATACAGAAGGAAATACAAAAAACTTAGAGCAGGCAAATTACTTTTCTTTTTTTTTTTTTTCTGTTCCTCATCTGTTATAAGCAAATACTGGCTTTAAACTGATTTTATCAGAGCTGCTCTGATCACCTTCCATTGGGCTGATTGCTGGAGCAAGGTTAGAGAGTGAAGACAATTGCAAAATCTGGTCTTGGTGATAGACCTTCACCCTTTTTATTCAAAGAACATGTGGAGTTGTATTCTGGTTTCAGTCAGAAAAGACTGTTGCATAAATCTGGTCTGCCTAATACAGGCCATAGAACTGTATCCCCATGATTACCCCACCAAGCCTATAATTTCTTTTTGATATGTAAACTTGTTTGGCAATGGCATTGTTATGTATTTGGCTCAAGAACATATGTCCTCATCTTACAGTTAATTTGAATCACTGTCTTGAAAAAACATGGCTGCCTAGCAGATGAGTTAGGGAACTGACACAAAAAAGAAAATAAGTGTTCACATTTATGAAAACATAAAGCAAAGTTTACAGAAAAAGAATTGTTAATTTTACTGAATACTCTGCAACAAGGACAGAGGACAGGTGGCAATTTATAATGTGTATGTTATATAGTAGCTAATTAAATTAGTCAAAGTAGGGGTTTTTTTATTATCCAGGGCCTGGTTGAGTGAAGGAAATATCCTTGTTTTCTGCATATACAGGCTTGGAGAAATAATATCTGTTCTATGAACCTTACGCCATGTAGAAGCTCAACACTTTGAAAACACCCTGTATTTGTATTAGAGATAAAAGTCTTCCACAATTTCATCTGAAGTAGAGTTTAAAAATAAAGCATATGTTAAATAACTACAGTCTTGTTAGCAATTTCTAGATATGTTATGGAACAGATTTATTCAGACTTTCCTATTAGTTATAAGTGCTATCATCATATGGCAGCAGCTGCTGAAGAGTAAAGCTACGTTGTTTGACTCTGTTATTCTGTTAATGGGTCTCAATCATTCATTTTTTTTTCAGAGAGCAAGTTAAGAAAAATAGGTCAAGTAGAAACTGAAAACACCAGAAATCTCAGAACAAAGTCTATTCTTATGAAAGCTTCATCCAAAACAAACTTTGGTGTTCTTTAAATTTGCCTGCTGATATCCTCTCACTATGATATGAATAATTCTTACCACTAATCTGACTGTTACCACTGGTATTCAGTGCTACACTTACAGTAGTCACAAGTAGTTTATTTACTTTACAGTACAACTAAAAGAGCTACGGGTCAAACTGGAGATGTACTGATGAGAGCCAAGTAACTCCACTGATGTGAGTAAGGGTTGCACAGAGCCACATGCAGATGTTTTACATGCATTAGCCTTGCCAGATAAAAACTTTGAGTTCTGGTTCCATCACTGTCTACCACCTGAAGGTTACTGCCCTCATTTCTCTGCCAGCAGGCAGGAACTTTTCTCTTTAACACCCTTCTGGCAAAGTTGGCCAGGTGAACCCTTTTGCAGCTGGCTTTGCCAGAAGTGGATCAGTGACCAGTGTGATGCCATCTGCCTATAGAGGTTCAGGGTCATTAACTTTCTGCAGAAGAGGAGCACTGTCTGTGACTATGACTTTTGTGAAGCTGATTTCTGCCCATGGACAGAGAAGACAGCCCAATAACCGACTTAATGAAATAAGAGACTAACAATTAAATGAGGGACTGAGAGCAGGTTATACTGAGATAATTTCTTTGTAAGAGTGAGAGTAGGCAAAATCTCTCACTCCATTTCTGAGCATTGTTCAGATAGCCTGCTTCCACCTAAAAGAGAAGAACTGTATATCATCAACAGAAAACCAACAGCTAGATATAATTAAACATATGTAATTTTTTTTTCTTAACTCTTCCTTGAAATACAACTTTTCACTGTATCCTACTGTATTTGCAGTCTAATACTAAACTGAAGAGGTACAGACTGGAGTGGGCTTCACTGACTGAGTGTCATCTGCAGTTATCCCACTCTAAAGTCCTCCTTTAATTCACCTTGAATACTGGTTAAATTCAAACCTTATGTTGTATCTATGGTCCCATAAGAAAATATGATGCAGAAAGGGAAGACAATCAAGATAGCATAGCACTGCCAACTTTTCAGCCAGATCAGTGAACCTGTGGTTGGCACTAAAAAGGACTTCTGGTAAAATGAGGGAGAGACGCCTCCTGAGGGAAGGGAAAGGAAATAGAAAAAAATTGTTTAAATAAGACTGGTATATTACTTTGGACTGGATTCAGCAGGCGTGGGACTGAGCTGTGGAAGTAGCAGTTAAGGAGAAGGAGAATTTAAAATGTAAGAAGAAGAATTTAAAATTATCTGTAAAGCTCTGTGAAACAATTCCAGTTCTTGTTATTCTCATTGTTACTTTTTATGCTCTTTGATAGTGAATGGCTTTGTTAGAGGTGTAGGAACATGCTCTTCTTCACACAAGACACTGCTCATAAGTAAAAATTATTGTTCATATAGTAGCATCAGCACTGTCTTTCTGGCTGTTATGAGCAAGCTGACACCTGATCACATAATAAGAACATGGAAGATATCACTCAGTGGTCTCTGGAGCAGGAAGTAATCTGATGCCAGGGGCAGGTGTGAGATGAAAATGTGTTAGAGATATAAGCATGGAAAAAGTGTCAGACCAAAAGCTCTAGAGAGATAAGCATTGCATTTTTCTGATCTAACGTAACTTTCAAAAACATAGTCTTGTAGGAAAACAAATAAATTTCCTGGAATGTCTTTGGTGCATTTATTTTTGTGCAAATTTGTTAGCTCTTTTATTTGTTAAAAAAATAATAAAAGGATGAGAAAACCAGAATCTGTACCTAAGTTTTAGAAAAATACATGTAGCACACTAGCATGTCTCTGTTTGCTATCTAGCATTGTCCAGGTCAGGAGATAAGGAGAAACAAACCACTGATAAGAAAGGAATTTTAAGAAGATTAAATATTTTAAAAGCTATGAAGTAGGGCAAAAGTGAAGCAATTCAATAGTTTAACTATGAGAAGTGTTTTATTACTGATTAACTGGGAGCTGAAGACACCCTAACATATTTCTTGGCCTTTTCAAGGCTGGTTTGGATGGAGTTCTGAGCAACCAGGTCTAGTAGAATGTGGCTCTGCCCATGACAGGGGGCTTGGAACTAGAGGATTTTTAAGGTCCCTGCCACCCCAAACCATTCCATGATTCCATGATACTCAGACCAGCCTTGAACTGATCAAACAATGCTGGGTAAGAGACACTAACAGGAAACCTGACAACCAGCATGTTCATTGACATACCATGGACTGAAAGAGTGATCTGTAGATCTGCGCATTAAACAGATGAGATCTCAAAGCTTGGGAACAACTCACATGATCTCTGAACTGGCAGAGAAGGGACCCATCACACTTTTTCACACCCAAGTGACATAGACTCAGTGACTGTATGTGCAGAGATCATTTAAACCACTGAACTGTACTTTTCTATAGTAAACAGTCTCAAATAGATGTGTAATGAGTAATACTCTTGAGTGCAGCCTTCTAGAACCATTAATCCTTATAACCACCACAGATTCATCAGTGCTTGGCTATGAGACGAAATTGGTCACTCCAGCACAAATCTGATACAACACCAGTTACTTGCCTTCCTGAGGAGTGACTCCTTAGTTTCTGTAAACATGAATTTTGTGCGTGTAATGCATTTCTCTCTGCATTACAAAACCCAGCCTTGTGTTCAGTTTTCACAGAGCATAGGGGCAACAGATATTTAATAGAAGGGCTGTTGTGGCAAGACCTAGGTGTTATAATGCCATAGATCTGAATTTTATTAAATCTATAGAAAATATTCTAGACCAAATAGAATTTTTCTTGATCTTATTTTTATTTTTAATATTGAATTTGTGTTACTATGCAGTTGCTGACCAAACTTTTCTAAACTATACTGTTTACATATAATTTTAAAAAATGCACACCAATAACTTTGCCTCATTAAACTACAAGTTTATGTAAATTTTAGCTGACTGTAATACATTCTAATTGCAATTAGATATTACAATATTCTGATATATAACTCAATTCTTTACAAAAGTTCCTGAAATACAATTGCAAATTTTAAAATTCATCTATTGACATTGTATCTCTATATCTTGGGACATAGCCCACCCTGGTACACAGCACTTGTTATAGAATCTGTATCACATAAATCTGGTAGAAAGCAACACTGGAAATTTTGCCTTCAACAACTAAAGAAACTAAACTATTGAAAATCACCTGGGCTTTCATCACAGAAAAAAAGATTCATGGCCACTAATTATGGCTAATAAAGTTAATACATATTTACAGGCTTTGAGAGAGATTTTTCTCAGTCTTCATTACCTGTGAGAAGATAAACAAAAGGGAAACTTTTATTTTCCTTCTGTATTTCTTCAATTTCACCTGAAAGAAACTCGCATCTTGGATTAAGAATGGTATTTGGTCAATACCACATTGGCAAGTTTTGGGCAGTTTCCCTGACAACTTTATTGCTTGGTGAACACAAATGAGATTCAGGATGGTTCTCTTGGATTTGATGTTTTTTGATATGAGCATTTGTGCTAATCCGTCAAGTAAAGACAGAGCTTTTATTCGTTTGGCAAAAAAACAGCATACCTAGGGCTTGATCCATGTGACATCACTGTTTCTATTTCTAAGTAATTGCTGAGGACTCAGCAAACATGTTCCTATGCTATTTCTGTCCAAAGTTGGTGCAAAACCATTTTTCATCCTAACTTAATTAGCAGAAAGTGATGTTAACAATCTGAGAAGACTATTCTTGCTTCTAATGGGAAAAAATAATCCTTCCAATATGTTTTCTGGTCTCATGAGTCCAGTGTAATGTGTTGCCTTCCACTATTTAATAAGGTAAATTAGGATAATTTCCCTCTTCCATTTGCACTCTTGGGAAGCCTGTGGGTCATGACTGTATTGCACATTTGGCTCAGACCCAAGTCCATGACCTTATCTTGAAAAGCATCTGATCCTTATGTTCCTTTGTCCAAACACTGGAGGCTTGCTGCTCCCATGTTCACACAGTTTATGAAACAGCCCCAGGTTACTGAGCTCTTAGACTGCTGCAGGTTTCATGCCTTGGATCAGTCTGCCCGGGGAAGCAGGGGAGTCACCATTCCTGGGTGTATTCAAAGGCAGGTAGATGTGACACTTAGGGTCACGGTTTAGTGATGAATTTGGAAGTACTGGGTAAACGGTTATGGGATAATCTTGGAGGTCTTTTTCAACCTATGATATTCCATGATCCTCTATCTTCCTCATCAGATAAGGATGCCTTCAGTGATTTGCAAGGCATATATTGGTTATTGCAGCTGTAAAAGTACTGGCTAGCACTGGGCTGCTCCTCAATATTTCATCTGAAACTCATCTGTCACTGAGAAGGTCTCAGGGTTACTCCTGGCCCATTTTGATGAAATGACAACCAAATGCTGTTTGGCAAGAGCTAGCTGCAGTAAACTGGTTCCCCTGGAAATGGATGGAGGGCTGCTTTTCCACAGCTGTGACCCCAGTTAAGGAACTGTTATATTTCTACACCTCAGCCCTTAATTTCCTCATGGTTTCCACCTGTCACCTCCTGCCCAGTCTACCTTCCAGAAGGCATTTTGATTTACCCGACAGATCTGATTGTTCACTGATCTTTTTGATACTGCTTCAAGTTGTGATTGCAGAAAACAGTATGATTTGTTCATGGGAGGATCATGAGTTGGTTAGGGCACAAGTTTGTAGACTCAAGCCCACAGAAACAAAGAAATATACACAAATCAAAAAAGAACAAGCTTTGAAATTTGACCTTCCACTTTGTATATCAAGATACTATGTCATGAATACCAATTTCTTGAATAAAGCATTTGAAAGTAATTGGAATTTGCTGGTTAAATTTTTACATTACTTTGTGTGAGTGACACACAATTTGCTTTCCAAATCTGGCTGTGGAATTTCATCTCATCACCATTTACTTTATTAGATATTGGGTGGTTTCATTCCATGATTGTGACAATGTAAAACCCCATTTCATTCTTTCTCAATTTACAGGTACCCCGGACTTGTAAATTACTATGTAACCAAGAATAACACACCTGGATTGAACTGGACCTTCTGACAACTCACCAAAATTTACCAGGAGGGTAGTAAGACAAGATAGATTCCCAGGTAAAGTGGAAGATTTAATCCAGAAAATGTCCTTACCCCATGAGAAGTCAACCTTTATATAGTCTCTCTTTGGCATGACACTTAGAGTGCCATTCTCTCCAGATGTCTAAAAGCTTGTAGGCATGATTGAAATGTAAAAGGAGTTTCCAGTGTTGACCTTGGATAGCTCTGAATGCCAGTTCCTAGTTTTATGGCAGGGTCTACTGAAACAAGAGAAAGGAGGCTTAAAGACCATTAAACTTCTCGTTTCCCACTCTTAACCCCCACTACCTCTAAAACTCCACTTAGTAAAAATTCATAAGGTGGCATTAATTGTTCAGCCTGTTGGTTGGTGAGCCATACACCGCTCAGACATATGAGATATAAATACAGAACCGAGCAATTCAGACTGAATAGCAACACAAAGCTTTTACTTTTGCAGATGCCAATGGAATACTTCAAAGTAATTTAAGGTTCACTGCAAACTTTTTGACAGGATTAACTCAATCAGAGTAATCAGAGCTGCTGCTTAATCACCGCACAGAGAACATAGCAGCAATTGCATTGCATCTTGTTCCAGAACAAAAATTTATGTATACAAAATAGAAATCATATTTCTAACTTTTAGACAAAATTCTGCTGTTGTTTTTCAACATCATCCTTAAGTTTTAACCATCAAGGCATCTCAAGTGGTGATCAATATGTCTATGTTTCTTAGAGCTGGTTGAAACTTATTCAGTGAAATTCTAATTTGCTGAAACATACTATTATGTCAAAGTCAGAAATATTTCACTAAAGTTCACGACTTTTGAAAGTAATCATATTGTGAGTGGAAAAATGAAGTGATAAATTCTCCAGCACTGTAAGTGCTGGGAAACCAGGCATAAGGGGGATTTGAACTGGAATCTTTGGACAGTGTCCCAGCCATCACCTCCCATTGTAATAATGAAGTAGGAATTTATGTGTCAGTTTAAAAAGTGATAATTCAATACCATTCCAGTGATAGAAAATAAATTGGAAAGCTTTTGTTTGCATGCCAGTGTAGTACAAAATACATTCAGGTTCCACAGGTTTTCACAATATGAAACCACTGTTCTTTGGTCAAGTCTGATATTTTAACACATCTCTTTTGCTCATGGGAAAACTGGCATAGTAATCTTAAAAGGTATTCAATCTGTCAGTTGTTCAGAAAAAGCATGGGGATAAATCTACCTACAATGGTAATGATACAGCTCAGGAGTGAAGAAAATTTTTCATTTGCCAAGTCTTGGGAAGTATGGTATTGTGCTCCATAGGTGCAGTTCCTAGAGTAAGCAGCAAACCAGCACTACAAGGGGTTTAGTCCATTTGCACAGACACTGCTGGTAAACTCATAGCTTTCTGCTAAATTAGTTATTTGGAAACCAGTTGCTGCAGGGTCTGTTCTTTGCCACTGATGTTCAATCTCCCAGGAGACACAGGGTGATATTCTGGATGAAAGAGGCTCTTCTGGTCCTCTTATTTTGCTTTCTTCCATGTATAGAAGGTTTTGCTTTAGAAAACAGTATCTACTGGTTTCATCCCAGTACCACAGAACTGAGTTTTACGAGGTCAGTAGCTTCTTCTGCTGTGTAAAGCTATAGGGCCAACTCATAGCAAAGAAAAAAAGAAAAAAAAAAAAAAAAAAAAAGAAAAAAAAACAAAAAAACCCCAAAAAACAACAAAAAACACACCAACCAGCTCCAAACCAAACCAAACCAAACCACCACAACCACCATCACCAGAAATCCCTAAAAATCCCCAAACCACAAAACAAAACAAACAAACTAAAAAAAACCCTCTCCATCCTGCCCCCCAATAATCCCCCAAACAAATAAAAAAATAAACCCTCCAAAACAAAACAACAACAACAAAAAACCACAACAAAACTACAATGACAAAACCTGATGCTTAACATAGCAAAAGAGATTATGCTAGTTTATGTGTGCCGAATGGCAGGCATCTTCCTCAATGGAATTCCCAAGGCAACCTCAAACTTCTGTCTTCGCCCAAAATTCCAAAAACACAGGGGAAAGGTTTTCTGTTCTATTATTGTTATCTTTGGTTGCTTTTAGAATTCCTCACGGATATGTGTTTTTTCCCTTGAACAGTGGATACTTTTCATGGCTGCTCTTAAGGTGACCTCTGGATGAATACACACTCCTGAATTGCCCTGTTCAGTAACAACTGTGTTGTCCTTTCTAAATTTCAGTGGGGTCTAATGAGATTTAAATTTTAAATTTTTTGAAGAATTTTAGTAATTGTTTACTCAACACTTAAGCTAAAAAACAAAGCAGAGTGGATGAGAAGCAAATGCTTCTGTTCAGGATTTAATTCTTCTCCCTACATGGTTCATGTGGGTAGAAAACTGCTTTCAATAAATCTGCTCCTGAATAAACATGCTTTGCACCTGACTGAGATGAGCTGAGGAAAGGCTGAGAGAATTGGGTTTCCTCAGTTTGGAAAAGAGAAGGGTTTGGGGTGACCTAATTGCAGCTTTCCAGTACTTAAAGGGGACTTATAAAAAATGGAGAGACTTTATCTAAGAGCATGCAGTGATAGGAGTGGGGTAATGGCTTTAATCTGAAAGAAGTTGGGTTTAGATGAGATATCAGAAAAAAATTCTGTGAGGTGATGAGGCACTGGAACAGGTTGCCCAGAGAAGTTGTGGATGTCCAAGGAGTGGATGTGGAGGTGCTCAAGGCCAGGCTGGATGGGGTTCAAACAACCTGATCGAGTTGCAGGTGTCCTTTCAACTTCAGGATCTCCTTCCAGTCGAAACCATTCTATGATTCCATTCTTCTCTGATGTTAAGGGAAAAAAAATGATCCCTAGGGAGACCTGGGGAGTTTGTATGCAGTACGAGCAAGGTGTAGAATCTCTGTTCACAGTTCACCTTCCCATAATTGCTCCTGTCTGATGATGGGAAAATTCCCTTGGCAGCAGCCACAAGAGGGAGCAGGTACGGTGCTATAAAAGCAGGCAGCTGCTCGGTAGAGTCCAGGGCTCTCTTGAATTCCCTTTCAAAGCAAAGTAGTTTACCAGTCTCTCCAGTAAAACTTCATGACAAATGTCTGCTGTTACATTCCCCCCCTCTTTTCTTTCCTTCATGGAACAGCTCTTTATTTGAGATACATTGGCTGTTTCCTGTTTTTTTTTTCTGAAATTCTTCCCGGAATTAAAATTATTGTCTTTGAAAGACTTCCTGTGTTGTGGTGAAAATAGATGGGGTTCTCCTAGCTGAGTAATGTGTTTTTTGTGGTGGTAATGAAGGCAGTGAGCTATAATTCACTGGATAATTAAAAACAAACAAACAAACAAACACTTGAGAGAAACAGAAATATTAATTTTCAATGTTATTTGAAATATATATTCCACTTGGAAGAAAAACACAATGTTTAGAGCTATGATATCACTAATGAACTTATTTATAGAAAATAAGCAGAAACCATGATAAGAAGCTCATTATTTCATTTTATTTTGAAGTTTGTTTTTCTAAGCATGAGTAATACAAGTGTCTTAGTGTTTTTGTCTTCTACATTTTCTCTGTAATAAGGGCATTATTCCACAGCAAAAACTCAGAGTTGAGTTCATGAAAAGTTACAAAGTAACAGAAGTAGGCTTGAGAGAAAACTATGTGTGAAAATTCAAGGGTATTATGGAAGGAAACTCAGAAATAAAGCTGGTTTCCTCCATGTTCTCACTGCAGTCTCAGTGAAGTATTTATGTGTTTAATACTGAAGGGTTGAGAGGAGCCCTGAGAGGAGAACTGCTAAAGCAATCTCCTGCATATGTAGCAGGGCTTGCTGCTCACAGGCACACAAACCCTGCTCAAGCTGCAGCAGAGGAGGGGACACAGGGCACACCTGCATTGGGACAGTTCCAAGGGAGAGCTCATGGCATGATTTACTACAAGACCAAATCTTTACAAAGCTGTTAGTATCATCTGTGTGCACATTATAGCACAGCTATACTGTCTGTCACACCAATCAGTTTCAAATTCGTTACATATGTCTGTGTGCAACTTTTATTAAGAAATTATGAACAATACTTTTGTTGAGATTACACCGTGTCACTGAATGACAAAATGTAGGATAGCCATGAGATTACAAAACCTCATTCATGTCAAAGGTTTGATTTAGCAAAGTAGTTAGTGACACTTCCCAGGTATGTAAATGTTTCTTTGTCTGGGATAGATGAACAGGAAAATAGTTTGTTTAGTTGAAAAATACTGATGAAAACAAAATTAGGTTTTTTCTTTTGTCATTTCTATGATTTATAAGACTAAGCATCTGAAGTCTTTAATAAAACTATTATTAAAAAAATTATGCTGGGTCTAGTAAAATCTATTAATAAATTCAATTGATTCTAAGTTTCTTTCAGCAATTGCCACGAAGAAGAAGCTAAGGCCTCATAGTATGGAAAACCCAAAACCCAGACATGAATTTGCTAGACTTGCTAACAAGACTGTAGTCTCTCATATCAGTGTTACCCATCTCAGTGCACCGCCATAAAGCAGATGCTACTTAACATCAAACATCGCCATTACAGAGGCTTTCAAACATGAAGTATTTGTTTCTTTACATAATTTCTAGAAGTGACCAGGCTATTCTCAGCTGCCCAGCTGCACAGTGTTTTCTTTTTACTGAAGCCATTTTTGTGGCCTCTCGATGATCAGTTTTTGATTTGGCCTTAAAACTGATCTTACCATCCAGAAACCTTGTATTACCAACAACAACAACAACAAATTTAACAATAATACCAAAATATTATGTTCAATTTTCAGTTGTTTAAATTTTATCTCTTGACTGTAATGCATGATGAAACTTTCTAAGAGATATTGCTCTGCCTAGAGGTGCATATAAGAGTATCGTGTGCAAATCTGTAAGCAAAATAAATTAATGAGTGGCTTCTTAAATGCCAGAGATTTTGTATATTCCTTTTCATATGTGAAAATGGGTTACAAACTGTATGAGCCAAAAGTGGGGAAAACATTTCTATTCTGATTCATTTACATTTTATATTCCCTTTGGATAAGCACAAAAAAGCAAAGGAAAGGTGGCACTCACTCTCTGCCCTGAGCCAATTTATTCTCATTATAGAAATCTTCCAAGAGAGGGAAATATTATGCACCATGTGGGGGAATATGTAGAGAGAGAACACCTTACATAAAGAAATGAGTATCAGAATCATCTCTAACTGTCCTCTGGTTGACTATAGAAATGGCCCCATGACCCTGCTGCTGCTATATATTTTTTATGTATGTTATTGTCAGTCAGGAAAAAGACAATGCTGAGTACTCTGAGGTACTAGAATTACTGTCTGAGCATTTCACATAGATTTTGTTGCTATTTGTTTTTATTCTGAATTTCCTGTTCAATTTAGTGCTTTGGCATCTTAGTGCATCGAACCCTGGGGTGCCTCCAGGCTATATCCTTAGCCCATTCTGCACAAGAAATTAAATGAAATGAAGAAAATGATTGCTCTCAGCCAGCTTGTGCTATCTGGGAAATGGGATTTCCACTACCCCGCTGGTATGAAAGATGAAAACAAAAGGTTGACCAATATGAAAGCTAAAGCTTGAATATATTTTCAGCTCAACTCTTTTTGTGGAACAAAATGTTCTTTCAGAATTTCTTCTACATATTGACTTATCCGAGTAAACAGCCCTTAGTTAATAATGCAGAACACATGGTCCTGTTTTGATAAGCACATCCCCAGGGATTTATGCCATTCAGTTTGAACAGAGCTACTAGTCATATATTTTTGTACCAAAACCTGGGCAGCTCATGTTAATTTATGGTCAACAAAGACTTTTTGAGTCCTTTGCTAATCACTATTGAAATGAAGTGTGAAGTACAGTGATTTTAAGGGCTCTAAGAGGCCTACCCTATCAGATAATGTTTAAAATTGTCATTCAGGTTTGGGGATGGAAATGAGAAAATCAGAACAATGCTCTGGATCTCATTTGGGCAAAAGGGCAGAGTGCACTGGGTCTATTTCAATTTCATGCTCCTTAGTACCAAGATGCTTATCAGAATGCCTTAGCCTGGAGATGGGAGTTGTATTTTCTTTGGAAACAGAAGGAAATGTCAGTTGTACAACACTTCCTGGGCTAGCTAAAAAGTGGAGATAAAGGATGTGGCTACCATAAAAAAGCCAAAATTTATGTAAAGTGGAGTAACATGCAGTAACTAATAAAATGGGCTGTGGCTAATTCAGCCTATTACAAGATTCTGCCTGAAATAATCCAAGATTTCACAGCTGATGGACAATGCACCTGATTCAGTGCCACTGTGTCATTGGAAATCATTGCCTTAGAAATGTGATTAAAGGATACCTATTTTTCACATGCACAGGAAAATTCTAGTAGAAAGTGCTAGAGGTGAAGCATTTAAAGTCAAAAAAACATTCACATTGCTGTTGCAACTGAAAACTCTTAAAGAAAGCACATTTGCTATATCACAAACAATCAACAAACTTCTACATGTTCCAATACAAACTGTGTTTTATTGCTATGAGCTTTTGTCTAAGTGACACTGAGCAAAATAGAAATACAAATCCCTCTAGCTTAACTCCTGGTTATGAGAATAACTTTTATTTTTCTCTGATAAATGGGAAGCAAAAAACCATGAGCTGGTGATGAAATGGAATGAATAGTAGAAGGAAAGGTGTCAATTTAAAAATAAAAATAAAAGTGGGACCATGTGGAGAGTGGCAACAGCAATAATTATTTGTATAACAGAGTTTGTCTATCTTGCTGTGCAGGAATACAAGGTTTTAGACTCTTTCTGTTAAAAGAGAAATTCTTCCATAATTCCCACTTAATGGTCATCACTGCAGCACCTCTTCCCTCCCCCATCCCCCAAAATCCCCACATTCTGGTCCATATATTCCTATTTTTTTCCAACTATAATGTATTATTCTTATATATTTTCCCTTCTTCATAATGCTTAATAATGTTCTTCAAAGAAAAGTTCCATGGAAATCAGTGGACATAAGTCTAATGTACTTGCTTGAATTCATCTGGGAAAATAAATTGCAAATCTACATCAGGAAAAAAAATCAGAATACTATGTAATCTTCGGTTTTCATTCATTGCAAACTCTAATTGCACAGTCTGTCTCTTTTTTCTCACCAAAAAATGGAACCATTTTTCTTTTGCAGTTTGGGAATATGATTAGTCTGTCTAAGCACTGATAGCACAAATACATTTTCAATCTGCAGATAATTTTCTAGGAAAAAATTAGAACCTATTCTTAATCTGCAGCTTTTTACAACTGAACTGATTTAGAAGCAATTTGAGTGTAAAATACATAATATTACTTCTGTTGCACAGAAGAAATGAATTCTTATTATTGTAACATTAACAGTAACCAAAAAAGTAAAAAAAAAAAATGTTAAGGACATTTCAGTTGAAGAATTCAAATTTTCACACTAACCCTGTAATTCCTGTTTCACAGCAGTTTTAATAAACAGTTTTCTTCCTTATACTGTGCTCTTCTGTACCTACTGTGAGAGACAATAGACATCTGGGACTGAAATGAACACTAACCTGCGGGTCAGCTTGTATATGCTGATTCTTAGGATTATAACAAGGACTATTCCTGAATTTCAGATGGAAATACCCACTGAGATCTCATAAAGAACTATTTAAAGCCTCCACAATAACTTTGCAACAAAAAGGTCAAATAAGAATTGCAAGCAGAGAAGCTGCTGGAGATCAGCAATGAGATTGAAAGTAAGGAAACCGAAACAAGCCAAAGACAACAAGCATGTTATCAGCCTCCCATCTACTCTGAGAGATTTGATAACAACTTTGAAGGTCCTCTGGCTGGTCTGCAACTCTGCTCCTTGACATCTATAGGCTGTATATGTTTAGATGATTCAAGGTTAAAGCAAACATTCTGCAAAGAAAATACATTTGTTGCTGGGTTTGGTAGTCAAAATCATTATGAATTGATAATATGTCATGTTTCATAGACTCTGTTCACAGGAGCACCTCAAACCCAGGTCTGACTAGACACTCAGATCTTTTAGGAGATGTGCAGCCTCCTTACTTCATTCACCTGCCTGCTGCTAAAGTGTGATGCACTGAGCCACCCAGCCCTGTATTGTCTCTGTGCGGGTGCTGCCCTGTCCCTTCCTGCTGTTTTCATTCAGTGGTAGCTGACATATGACATAGACAGATTCACAGACATGCAAAGCCAAAAAATAAAGACCAGATGGTCTTTGCAAACTCTGTTTGCAAAGCAAGAAGTTCCTGTGCGGTATTAGAGAGGTATAGAGTGCCACAGTTCCAAGATGAGACAACCATCATGTTTAAGAAGTGTGTGGTGCAGTGCTGCACTCATTCCCTGGGAAGATACAAGCTCTCCTTAGGAGCAATGTAAGTTTTGTTCTAGAAAAGAACCAAGAGCTGCTAGAGCTGGAATGACTAGAAATCATACTTAATAAATAAAAGAGTACCTCAAAAGCAAAATACAAATCTTGACTTCTGAGCTATTATTGCCATGCTTCATAGCTTATGCTTACATGCAGACAGTGAATGCAGTTTTAGCTAAAACCTTAGAGTAGAGGTAAATTTTCTTTTATCAAGTTTTAATTCTCTTAATGAACTAATTTAACATGATTTTTTGCAGCTTCCTTCTATCCTAACCAGAATATCTGTATGTAGATGACCATATTTCTCTAACTTACTAAGATGCAAAGCTAAGCAAGCCTTTAACTTCATAGGATCATAGGAAACACATAGGACATGATATTTCTTGAAATAAGCAATAATAAAATAAGCAAATTCATTTTGATTTTATTCAGGATGTGAGGAGTTTGAGCAGCAGCTTTTGTAACTCTCTAATTAGTGGATCAAATATTTCTTTTGATTTTCCATTAGGACAATAGGCAAAAGTTTAAAGGGGGGGAAATTTTTTGCGGTTGATGTAAAATCTTACAGAGCACAGCCCCTTTCAAGAGCAATTACTGCTAATGCAATTTTACCAGAAGCCAGTAGGCTATGCTCATGCTCTGATTTTCCAGCTGAGACACACCTGGTCATCATTCTCTCTCCATGCAAACAGAGAGGCTGCTTTGTTTCAGTGATTCACACAGCTCTGTACAGCTTATCTCCACAATATGAAACCTTTACTTGTTCCAGAGAACACATTTCATAACATTTATTCCTAACACAATTCCCATCATCCATTTTTGTAGAGACAGTGACTGGAAAGTACTGTGTCCTGACTGACTATTACAATAGACATAATTATTGCTGGGATACTAAAAGCAAGCGGGCTTCCTCACTTCCAATTGTCCAAGCAAGCAAATTCTCCTTGGCCAAGATAATTAAGTTGTCTGTCAGTTTTATCACCTCAGTGACAGGCTCTCCTCATTTTAGCTGGTATTTTTTAGGCTAGGTAGGAATTTCAAAGAACAGAAGCCTCGCAAGCCAGTGTAGAAAATAATTTATATCTGTGTCATTTTCTGAATAAATCCTAATCAATTTTACTGTAAGATCATCTGTGCATGGGATCTTTCAAGAAAATTAAGATGATTCAACTAAGGATTTTATTTTCATGTGCATGTGCTTAAACAATTTAAATATCATGGAGATGAATTCAAGTGTGATGTAGCTAGAAGCTGGAATGGTGTAAAGGATAGTTTACCCCTGAGTGCATGCATCTGTGTAATTTTAATACCTTTTAATTGACTTCACAATGGCAAACAATTTACACTAATTTTCCTTAATTTTTCCTTACTTTCCTTACTGTCCTTAATGGTAAAAAACTTAGATTCATACCTGTGAACGGGTCTGTTAAATTTCCTTTATAAATTTTTATTCTTCTGTGGTAAGCTTTCAGTTGAGAGGTGTCCTGAAGGGGGAATCAATTCTTATATACTTCTCTGAAAGACCATTTGATTGGATTTCTACCTGAAGGTTTTACTCTTTTCCAGGATTCACGGAAAAGAATTTTGGTACTTCATGCTTACGGAGTTTAAGAGAAAACATTGGGAAAAATGCAAATATGGCTGTTTCTGTGATTGAAGAGTGAGATGAGGTGGACTTGTAGCCTTACTTTCAACACTGTTTATGGTCTTATTCAAAAATGAAAGTAAATGGAGCATAAGCTGAAGTCTTCTCCACTCCTTTCAGGATTTCTGCCCTGGAGTAGCATTAAAAAAAACCTCACAAATGATTTTGTAGTGTTGTGATACAAAAGAAAAAAACAATGTCTGCATTTCTCTTGCAGGATTGGTGCTGCCAGTGCTGATGGTTCCCCTTAAGCCTTGAGCACAAAGAGGTTTGGCCCTGCATGCCACTGTCCTGCACCTGTACTTCCTGATTCTGAGAGATGGCAGCACATGCGTGGTGTCAGAGGAAAAGGGATTGAAGATAAGCTCTATTTTTCCATCCTTTTCCCTTTCTCCTCTCAGCTCTTCCCTCTACAAGAAGTGCGAGTAGAGCTTTTGTTTGCGTGAGGGCAGGGGTGTTGCAGGGGGACTTTGTATGCTAACAGATGGAGTGGAGACTCAGTGTCACCCGGACTTTGACTTTCCCCTCCCAGACTGCTTCCTGTACAATTAGATCATTTGCACAGTAGGGACGAAAAAGTTTAGTGATAGCAAGTTTTGGAGTGTGTATTGTGTAGGATACACAAATGAAATGGCATTCCCTATCAGTTACATCAAAGAAAGGGATGAAGTGGGTGCACAGTTCCTGACATGCAAGTTGAGGGGAATGGACAGTGAAGGAGGTGAAGTGAGACAAAGCTGGGTCAGCACCAAGGCAAGACCCATCTGCCAGTGGTAAGGATTGAGTTGCAGAGTCTATTTCCCAGACTCAAGAGGTGTCAGGCAAAAGAGGGTGCACTTCACACAGCGGTGTCTGTTGGGGCAGAAAAGCTGAGCTCTGTAACAGGGCAGACCAGCATTGTATCCTTTCTCACATCACAAGATAACCACATAGGTTACCCTTGAGAATTTGGGGAGTTATTTATTTATTACCCTTTAAAGGACAAAAAGGAGTTCTGCCAGCATGTGCAGCACTGCTTGCCACCAGATTTAGGCTAAGCTAACCTGTGTTTATATCTCACAGGGAGACAGGTCTTTGGACATGGGGGGAATTCCAACCTGTCTCGCTCCAGGGAGCTGAGACAGTCCAAAAACATTACATCACTTCTCTGGGTTGCTGTCTGCTAGAAGTACAGCGTTGTCTTTGTGATATATCAGGATGCAGATTTATATTTAATGCATAATTTACGGGGAAGAACAAGGCTAAGCAAATAAAGAATGCTCCACCAACTGAAACATTCACAGCTGAGTGAGAAGCTCCTTGAAAAGCCTTCAGTATAAACCAGCAACATGGCTCAATCAGAGCCTTTGCAGGCAATACTATCTAACCACTGGGTAAAAGGTTTCAATAACAGAGCACTGGCAGAGTATATTGACTGTTTGTCATTGCACCAAGATGACTTCAAAAAACGCTGTGCTCATATCAGAACAAGCCACAAAATGCCAAGGAAATCAATAGGTCACTTACACACCTCCAGAGCCAGCAGTATTATGAGAGTCGCACTGAACTGATGGTTATTAACCCTGCAAAATTAAAAACTCACTTGAGTTCAGCACTTTTGGTGCACCAAGGGAGGCAAACGTAACCCAAAGAAATAAGTTTATAGCAATTTAAGGATTTATAGTTGTCCTTCTGCTTGTCTCAAAGGTAGATAGAGGAAAAACAGCCTCTTAAAGATTATTGTTAGGTTGTTTATCATGAAAGTTTTAAATTTTTATTGTAAATCATTTTAAAATGATTTACAATATCCTATCCTTTTTAGTTATATTAGATGTCCTAGATTTTTAGGGGCCAGTAAAACCTTAAAGACTCACAGTTAAATAAGGCTACTCTATAGGACATGAAGAAGATGATGTTGAAGACAGAAATCTTAAAAATCTGAACCTCATTACTGTCTGTCAGTTTTACAGAGGGCAATGGCAGGTATGAGTTCTGAAGTGTTGGCTTGGAAATGCTACAAACTCTCTCTCCTCTCATTCCATTTAACATACCTGTACAACTTCTCTGGGGAATCTGTCATGCTCAGTAGACACAAGTGCTGGAGATACATTGTGACGTGCAGCTCTACATCATTTTCTCTTTCAGTAAATTAACTTTCTGCTCATTTCCAACCAATAAAACAAACTGCCATAAACTACCCGTCTCCAGCTGTCCCAGAACCTAAAAAGGGTAAGTGCTGTGACCAGGAACAGCTGGCTGAACTAAACTTGGGCACAATAAAAGCAATATTCATAGGCAGAAGAAAACATTTTGGACAAGTAACCAACACTGTAATAAAATTTTTGCTTGAGGGACAGCTGGTCTCATTTCTTAAAGTGACAGGCAGCCTCAGCGTGGTTCTGCATTTCTCATTACACCATATGACAAGAAACACCATAAAAGTCTTTAATTTATGACCAGCCATGAGATTGGACCTTCTCCTGGCAGAATCAGACCTGGCTACAGTTATTAAAACTTCTGTGCCTTGGTTTGCAATGAACTCAATTTGAATGCCCTGCTCTGCAACGAATGTCATGGACCTCTCAGAGTCAGATTCCCCACGAGCAAAACTCTACATAAAATCACACGGATATCACAAGGATCCACACATTTAAGATCACTCAGTGGGTTTTTTTCCATAAAACTCTTCAAATGTCTTTTCAAACCATTACAACTTTTAACATCCATGTAATATCTTATGGCAAGGAGTTCCAAAGATTGAAGGGGTGTTATTTGAAGCAGTCTTACCCTTTTACTTATTTTTGAGCTTTTCTAGTATTGTTTCTTCTGGTGTACCTAGGTTTTGTAATATATAAGAGAGTGTCTTGTTGCCCTCTATTCAACTTTTTAATGCTGTTGATGGTTTTGCAGAATTTTATAAGTTCTCCCTCATATCCTTACAGGATGGAGAGACGCAGTATGTTTGTTGACCCTTTTGATGAAAACACATCATTTTGACCATAATTTTTTTCCTTTTTTTTCCATTCCTGTTCCAGTGTTACTATATTTTTATTTTTTTTTTGCAATGGGGTGACTGGAATTATACCTGTTTTTCAAGATGTGAGCTCCCCATGGATTTGTAAAGTGTTTCAATAATGTTCTCTGCTTTATTCTCTATTTCTTCTCTAATAATTTTCAACACTCGATTTGCTTCTTCACAGCTTCTGAGCACTGAACTGATGTTTTCTTAGAAATATCTGTTATAACCACAAGGTCTTTCCTAAATGGTAATGATCAGTGCAGAGCACATCAAAGAAATTTTTTATTTCCATGAACAAAAGTTTTTGTTCCATATCTTTACATGTTCAGAACAGTCAGGCTGGTGATATTAATTTTTAAATTTAATTTTTAAGTGAAAATATCTAATGATTTGATTTAGTGAAAATAATCAAGATTTCCAAGCCCTTTAAAAAAATCAACAATCTTTCATAGTGTAAAAAATAGTGAAGATATGCAAGAGTAGAAAATGCGGCTTCTTCTCAGTTCAGTGTCTGTATTTCAGAACAGAAGCTGCAAGGACACAAGGACTTCCAACAACCCCCCCCAAAACAATCTAAGTCTGTGGTTTGGTTGAGTCATAAGAACTACCCAGCATTTCCATGTCAGCTTGATGTTCATTGTGAAGCCTAAATTATTAAAGAAAAAAAAAAAAAGGAAAGAAGAAAAATAAATTGTAGAAGAAGAGAAGTTTAATAGAAAAACATCCACCACTGACCTGCTCTTCGGAAATAAAACATCACCATGACTTGAACAGTCTCTAAACAAAACCTCTGACTTTTGCACCCCTAGAATTTCTTGAAGGAAGAGAGGCCATCTCATTAACTCACAGAGGTTTTGCTTCTACTTTCAGCACTCTATTCAGAGAAGGTGTCATCAATCAGCTTTCTATTAATTTGGGTGGCTGTATCTTGGCAGCAACATTCAAATTACTCAGGGCTTACAATTTAGAAATATCCTCACCACTATATTGAATGGTGATTTATCATTACAGCAAGGAGATGTTAATTAGAGCAGAACTACAGGCCTCACAATTTAATCATATTTTAATGGGTTTTCAAGTCCTACTAAAAATATTTCCAAAAAATATTTGGTGACAGACTAATGTAATTAAAGTGATGCCTCAGTTTTTCAAACTTTGAAGGGTCACCAGTTACAAGCAATGTTTCAAAATCAAATCTCATTTTATAACACTCTGTACCATAATTATGGATGAATAATGGAAATCGATACAAAGGCAGGAACAGAAGCTGTAGAAAATTATTCTGGTCAAATCATTCATTAGTATGATCTTTTATGTAGAATGCAAAGATGAGCAGCAGCTGAGATCTCTATTGCTTATTTTTTTTTAAAGAAAACCTTTAATGAAGCTGCAACCAGAAATGTATTTTCATAACTGTGACCTGCGATATTGTATTTCTTTAAGTACATATCAATTTCAAACACAAGTCTGCTTGGCAGGATGAATAAGGCTCTCCTAATAAATCATCCATCCTTTCCACTCATGCATGAAATCAGTGTAACATGCATGAAAAAAGATAACAGATTATTACACTAAAATGAATAAGGTGTACTTATATTTTTAAGGAAATATGTTGGAATAGGATTGCTGCGTGTGCTTAATGCGTCTGCTTTGTGTTTGATTCTGCAAGTTTTATGGAATAAGTTTCAGTCTGAGTGAAAGCAAAGACCAAGTTATGGTAACATGGCATACACAAAGTGCCATGGGTGCCAGCTTATTGGACTACCAAATTTGGAAAATTAAAAACGGGTGGGGGAAGGAAAAGAGCTAAAATGCAGAAGTGGTTTAAAAGCAATAAGAAGGAAAGATAAACACATTTTAAACTGTTTTTTGCTAATTACGCTGTTGTCCCTGTGTCACCCGATCGCTTTGCGATCCGCGGGGCTGCGCTGACACCTAGCGGTGCCCGTCGGGCTGCCGTGGGACCCTGGGGTGGTGGCCAGGTGCTGGTTGTGTCCCCAGGAAGCCAGCATCACCTTCATCTTCCAGAAACGTTCTCCAAAAGCTGCAGGAAACACTGTTGGAAAGGGTGCGTTAACCGCCTTCGGCCACTCAGTGGAGTGGCTCCATGTTGAACACCGGGATGAGCTTTCATATTGAGGGAAACACAGCTGGAAGAGGTAATGGGAGAGCTCACCCGCAGAGGTGCAGCAATGCAGAAGGGACTACAAGCCAACAAGGAAGCCCTTCAGCAGAACACAAAGTGATCTCTTTCAGATGGCCATTTACGCATGCACACAGAGCAAACAGGCCGAGCTTATCATCCTACAACAAAATCCAGCATTTCTCTGTGGTCACTGTACCACAGTCCAATGTTATGTCTGAAGAAATTAAGGGAAAACTGCTGAGCCAACCCATGAATATCCCACTTAGCTTGAAATGCCCCTCAGATCCTTCACTATGGCCAATGCAAATGAATTATGACTCTTCAGTTTTACCAGTTTCATACAGTGAGATGTATCTGCAGGTTTAATCTGGAGGCTTTTGTGAAAGGTGCATTACATTCAGGATTTCACTATATTGAAAAGTTTAGTAGAGCAAACCTTTAATAAGTGTCAAATATTTGGAAAAAAAATCCTTCAACTACTCCAACCTGTTTTCCTCTTTCCATTAAGTCTTGTCTAGAGAATCAATTACTTGGCATTTTCTGGCATGATTTACTGGCATTAGGTATTACTGGCATTAGATACACTGGCTAAGATATCACTTAGCATTTGATGAAATTAAGCATGGATTATGGACAAAATCCAAGGACTCAGTTAATTTGAAGGATATTTTACCTATGAGTTAAGGAGAGTCAAATGAGCATTTCATTTAGTAATTTAATGGTGCTCTTTCAAATACTGTTCCTTAAAAATATAGAGTCTGAATCTGTTCTCAATGATTATTATATATTCATTGAACCACATGGAAGTGCTGCATCATATATGCTGGAATAGGTGAGATCAGAACTCTACTTGATAAGAGCAACCAGAGGACGACCTGGTTAGAAAATTAGGTTTGGAGAAAGTTGTCTACATATCAGTGTCTGTAGATCTACACCTATATGCAGTGAATTCCACAATTACAGTAACATTCCCTACATGTTATTCAGAACACTATACAAGCTCATCATGCAGCTGCTGTTCAGACAGGACATTATTCAGTAGACCTCCCCAGCAGCATACCTGTGGATTATGAAGCCTGTGATACTATTAGGCATGCTAAAGAAGAAAAAGGGATTTATAGGAGCACAGTATTTCTGAATCAAATATGAGTGAATTATGTCATCCCTGTGAAGACTTCGGAATATATCCAGTAATTTCAGCCAGTTTTATAAAAAGGCAGAATTGCCAACAACATTAATTTCATGTAAGTCTCCTGAAAATTAGAAGAATTTAGGGCTTCCTCCCACCTCTCCCCAGCAGAAATGTTGGCACATTTCTGCCCTGTTGGTGCCTGCCTGGGAAGATAAACAGGGCTGACACCACGTAACCTGCCCAGCTAAATGTTGCCAGGAGGCAAGCAAGGATGTAAGGAGAGGTGGAGGCAGAGCAGAGAGTCTGAGGAGCCTTTGGAGTAGGGGTGAAGTGGGTTGGAGCTGACTTTTTGCAACTACAAGTTTTATAAGGCCTGTTTGTTTCTGGAGAAACTCTTTCTGTTTGTATGCAAGTGATGGAATCGTGCCAAGCACAGTCAATTTCTCATGGTTTAAAACAGAAGAAATTACTACTGGATAGAGCATGGGATAAGATGGGAAACTTGGGGCAGACACCTTTCTCTCACTCTAATTAGACAATTTTCATAGGTTTTAATGTCTTAGGATCATGTCTTTCAGAGAAAATCTTCAGCTGTTGAAATATTTACTACCCTTCATTAAGATCAGTTCTCAAATAGCTTATGTAAAATGATAGGTGGTTTATATTTATTAATTGAGGAATGCTTTCTTGTAACAGGACAGTCTTCTAGGATTGATCAAATGTACCACAGCTTTACTGGTTTAAGATGCTGACAGTACACTACTTACAGAGGTACTTTTAAGATATGAAATGCCATATAAAGTTTGGGTGTGGTCTATTGTTTTAGAACAAAAATATACATTTAGGAGAAAAATTACTTCAAGCAAGAAAGGTGATGAAAAATTATTTCTAACTATTGGATGATTATTAAAAAAAATTAGGGGGAATATATTTTTGAGCTAACAGGCCACATCTTATAAGAAATAATGGAGTATAAAGTGAAAGATTTTGATGTAAAGTAAGAATCCTTCCTAAGTTCTCTTCTATTCTACATTGTACTTGGGCAGATTAATGAAAGTTGCGATGGAAAAAAAAAAGTGAAGGAAATACTTCTCTTCTGGTTTGTCAGTGCTGAAAATATTTACAGCATATTTTAGCAGCTGAAATGCTGAAAATATTTACAGCATATTTGAGCAATGTGAATAGCTTCTGTGAATGAATTTCCAGATTTGTAGAATACATTCTTACAGCTGACCTGTTTGAATAACATACAATTTTACAAAATCTGCTCCCTTGTTACTTTTTTTTTCCCCAAGGTAAATTTAGCATTGTTAATGAAAATGTTACAGATATCACTTAAGCAGAGAAGGGACAATTAAAAGTAGCTATGTTTTTCATTTGATGATTTCTCTTTTGTTATTGGTGTCTTTAGAAGTGAAGGGGGTGACTGTCCTTCTCCCACCTTCTTTTGACTAACCTTTGCAGAATCTTCTAAAGCACCAAAGAAACAAATGTATTGCTTTGTTCATGGACCATACCAACCTAATGTTCACTGAGATCATTTGAAAAACTCAGCACTGTGTCTACTGAGGCAGACCAATTCACAGATTTTTCTGAGATGTGCAGAAGTGTACAGAAATGATACAAAGATGGACCAATGTCATGTCTGGAGTAATAACCTGGTTCTGGGATATTTTACTACAGGAAGCATCTTTAGATTACATGAGAAATATTAGTCCAAAAGGCTCTAATACCACTCCAAACAACCCAATACTTTTTTTCCTTGCTAACATAATTTTGTAAATCCATTATGGTGCTGTACTAATAAGTCTTCTGGTGCAGAGTGGAAAAACTGATATAATTTGTTCAGACCTGCGGATGGAAGGACACATCTTGAAACTGTGCTGCAGATAGGGCACAGCTCTGCTCTGATTTCAACCAAATATGCTGGGAATCAGCTACTGTTGTAAGATTTTGGGGTTGGTGGGATGGGTTTTTGAAGGGGATGTCTGTGCATATCTCCTTTCCTTTTTGTCCCTTTACCATTGACTTGGAGCTTTGTCTGAATTTACTGGATTGGAATACATAGTCTAGCAATGATACTCAGTATCTATTAAAATAAAGATTTCTGATGTATGGAAATTCTTCATTTTCTTTCCATTTTCTTTAGGCTACCTGATAAATTCTTTGAATATCTGTCTCAAACTGCCATTAACCAGTGCTCAGTTTGACTCCTGCTGTGTTCTGTGTATTTTTCTCCCAGCAAAACACTCTGGCCATTGTGCAAGGGGCACTGCCATCCAAATATGTCATACTTCTTCAGATAGTCCATGCCAAAATAATTTTAAGTTATACTTCAACTAAAGAATAAATAAACAGTCTAAAATTTATTTCAGTAACCTGGTTCCTATAACTGCAAGAACACGTTCTGAAACAGCATTTGTAATTTTTTGTGACAACAAGCAGTGGAAACTGTCCCTCATATATTTCTAATAATATCTGACTTTTCAAGATATACTGAAATATCTGAATTTTCAAGATATGCTGCTTTGACTCCTTTGCTAACTAATCTCAGCAGTATCCTAGCGTGTGGTTTGCTGGTAGGAATGCTAACTAACACAGATTGTTTACAATACCCAGTCATAGGTACTACTCACTCTGATATATCAAGTCTCTGCCAAAAAAATCTGATTTTCTAAAGTAATCGGCTCACATGGTACAAATGCAACACAGTACTTTGCTTCCACTGAGGTTCCTAAATGATCTCCAGAAATATTTAGTTCTTGCTCCCAATATTAAGTACAGAGAACATTTGAAATCTTGATCACATTTTTTAAAAATATATAACAATAAATGTCATCTCTTTAAGAGTAGGTAAGTTATTTAGGTTCCTTAATAAAAACACTGAATTCCTTTAAATGCGATATCATGCACCTTTGTACTTAATCAGAATGAATCTGGAAAACTGTAAAGCACTAGTCAGTAAGAGTAAAGACTGTTCATAATATTTGAGTGAATGTTCTAGCAGGGACAACAAAAAGTTTAGAAAGTCAAATAAAATTCTAGATAAAATTATTGAGCTTGTTCTATGAAAAAGTGAATAGCACATTACGATAATGCAGTTCTTAGACAATGATATAATGCTGGGTTTTGGTATCAGGATCTTTATACTAATATTTATATTAAATGGACACAAATACTTGTGGTTCTATGGCTCTAGCAGCATTTGTCTCCAGTCTCTTCAGGTTCACTCTGTCTCAGACACGACTCATGACTTCTGGCATGTAGAAGTCCATCCAAATGCCTTCAGGAGCTCCAGTCTTCTTCCACAAAGTAACTCCACAGGAATGGGTGTTCCCTTCTCCCATCCTTAACCACATTTGAAGACATCTTTATATAACTTTATTCAAAACCTGAAAAGGGAACTCAGATTGTTCCTTGGCTTCCTGGAGGAGCAAGTTTGACCTTTTCATGTCTATATTTAATTTAAATATTTATGCAGCAAAAATAAATCCTGAGTGTTTTTGCTCTGTTTTCTGGAAACTTGAAATGTTAGGTTTATATTGTCCTTGATTTTGTCTTCTTTTTCCTAGGAATTGAAGTAGCTGGGGTTATTCTGTCTGGGTATGCTGCTTGGCTGTAAACAGCCCTTTGGCAGCCAGTCACTAGTGGTGTTTCTGAGGGCTCATTCTTGGGGCCAGTCCTGTTTAACATCTTTATCAATGATCTGGATGAGGGGATCAAGAACACCCATATTCAGTTTGTAGGCAACACCAGGCTGGGCTGATCTTCTGGAGAGGCAGAGTCTCTGCAGAGGGCTCTGGACAGGCTGGATCAATGGGTTCAGGCCAGCTGAAAGAGGTTCAACAAGACAAAGTGCTGAGTCCTGCCCTTGTGTCCCAGCAACCCTAGGCTGCACCACAGGCTGGGGGCAGAGCAGCTGAAAAGCTGCCCAGGGGAAAAGGGGAGGTTGCAGCTGCCTGGGGTGCTGGTCAACAGCAGCCAAACATGTGTGCCCAGGTGGCCAAGAAGGCCAGTGGCCTCCTGGCTTGTATCCAGAACAGTGTGGCCATCAGGACCAGGGCAGGGATTGTCCCCATATGCTCAGCACCAATGAGGCCACACCTTCAATCCTGTATTCAGTTCTGGGCCCCTCAGAACAAGAAAGAGAGAGAAGGGCAATGGAGCTGCTGAAGGGTCTGGAGCACAAGTCTGATGAGGAACAGCTGAGGGAGGTGGGGTTGTTCAGTCTGGAGAAAAGGAGGCTCAGGGAAGACCAGGGAAGACTTTACATTAGGAAAAATTTCTTCATGGAAAGGGTTGTCAAGCTCTGGAACAGGCTACCCAGGGAAGTGGTGAAGTCACCATCCCTGGAGGTGTTTAAAAGGCATGTAGATGTGGCACTTAGGGACATGGTTTAGTGTGCATTTAGTAGTGTTGGTTTAATGGTGGGGCTTGATCTTGGAAATATTTTCCAACCTAAAGAATCCTATGACTGTAAATATATTAAAAAATTCAGAAAAAATGTGGAAACATGTTGTTTTAACAAGATATTGGGGGAAAAAAAGTGTTTGTTTTTAAAGTTCCCTAAAAAATAAACCAGTTTTAATTTTATGGAATGAATTTCTTCAGTGTGGTTTTTAAATAGATTTTAGAGAGAATGATTTCAACAAAATGATCCACTTTTACATTCTATACATGAATGCAACTTTAAAACTGGAAGTTTATGTAGAAAACAAAAAATACTGTTTTGACCTTACTTCAGGAATAGAGGAAGCAAAGAATATTAATCACATGCAGTTTTAATATATTTTCTAATGTTTTATATTATTATTATTTTCATTGATTAATGTTCCAATAGCAGTACCTATAACTTCTCAATAAAACCAAAAACATTTTCTCTTATTTTCTGCATATGAGGAGAGTACAGAAAAAATGGGCACAGAATTTGCATAAAGGGGGTCACTGGTGCTGGATACTTCATATTTGGAATGCTCTGTGTTCTTGTATGATCTGTAGTTCTGAGGCCTTTTCAAAAGGCTGACCTGAATTACAAACTCCAACTTTAACAGCAAGGGAGAAATCGTGGGTCTTTTGAAGTTAATAGCCAGACTTTCAAGGTTTTCAAGGGAGCTGGTTTTTCATCACAGATCTATCTAATGTAATAAAATCTAGATCATCTAATCCCTAGTCCTGGAATTTAAGCACTGGACTTCCTTTTTACATTGATCACTGAATAGTTCAGAATTATAAAGAGAATATTTTTTCCCCTATTGATGTAACATCTCAGGGACTGGCAAATCTAGGTGGTCTTACCACCCCTAAGGGAACTGAAAATTTTTAATGGAAATTGGAGCATAGATGAATGAGCTAACAGCAGGGTTCAATTTTAATGACAGCAACAAGGAATTCTGTAATTAAGCACATTAAGGCAGAACAACCTCTTTGAATTTCAGAACATCTCTAGTTCATGCTCTAACATCTGTTTTTCTTACACTGCTTTAATCTGCACCCTCCCTTCAGGCATCTTACACTAAGGGCTTGACAGACTCCTAGCTGACAGTAGCTGGCATCCTTTTAATTGACAAGGGAAACCACTATTGAAAGAGATTGGGAAGAGCTTCCTCTCTTCCCTCAGGGTCTAAATGCTCTGCTTTTGCAGAGCTCCTGCAGGACCTGCTAGCTACAAACCCAACCTGAAAACACAGATCTTGCAGAATCCAAGGAAAAGCTCACCTGAGCTTCCCATATGCCTTAGACCCTTTTACTTCGGATTTTTGCCCAGTGTCCCAAGGGGAAGGGGGTTGGTATTTTATTTGTCATGCATCTGTTATTTTAGCAGAAAGTGAAATAATTTCTGTTTTCACAAAAAAGGAAGCATTTGTTTATGTCCCACTGGAAGTAGACACAAATGAGAGTTTATCTAAAACTTCTTGTGCATATAGCTATGAGAGGTAAGAATACATCTGTATTTTTTGCTGCATCAGGCCCATTGAATGTACCTTGGAGAAACATAAGCATTGTATGTTTAGAAGAAACACAAGAAAAGTGTTTGTGTTGCTCATAAGGAATCCCAAGAAAACATTTTATGCCCCATTATACCAAATACATTCATAAATTTTGTCATCCAGTTCTGCTGGCTTTCTTTGACTAACCCTCATCATATGCATAAAAACTCTGTTTAGGCTGTATGCTTCTGGTTTAGGAATTTTGCTTTCCTGTTAGTATTTAATGCATCTGGTGCCATATAAGTAAAAGCAGTGGGTTTTTTAATCACTTGTTCAGCCATTTCTATGATCTCAGTTATTTCACTCAGCTTGCTGTCTATGATTTATCCTTCTTCACTCTATTCAGCTTGTTGAATAGCCATTACCTGGTGATCTGCTCAGATTAATGGTACAGATGCTTTCCAAAGCAGACTCTTTGATGTCTGTTGTCAATGTGCTACATTTTCTGTGATCTGTTCTCATATCCAATATTCATGGTTAGGTGTTGCTGACTGAAACTTCAGTTATATTCATGCATGGCTTTCAAAAAAGACTGAACTCCAACTTGTCAGGACTATTGTAACAATGGTGGAATGATTATGATTAAAGCTAAACTGATATTTCCACTTCTGCAGCCAGTTTCCTGGTTTTATTATTTAGGTCTTCCAAAGAATGAAAATGGATTACCCAGATGATTTTGTCTCTCTATTTTCCTTTTTTTTTTTCTTTCCTAAAAAATCTCCAACAAAACAAGTTCTCTAGCTTCATTAATCTATTCTTTCTTCACTTCTAAAACAAACCAGCTTCTGTGGATAAAATGCTAGACATAGTAACATGGTTTGAAAAGCAGACTGGTAAAGACATAAGACATACACTGAACCTTGTTATTAACAGACTTTTGAAAACAGAAGCCTTGCTGAGATCTCAGAAGCCGTTAATGGCACTGATATTTCTCATTATTGGCTCAACTCTGTATCCTGTTTTCTAGTCACTTTAAATCCAATACCTCCCACAGTCCAGTGTGGGCATTGAGCTCATTGCAGATTAAAAATGTAAATCAGAGAAGCTTCTGAAACAGCAGTAATTTTTATGAGGTACATGAATTGCTTTGCTTTACTTACCCACTATACCTGTTGGTTTTGTTTGCTGAAAATTAAAAAAAAAAAAAAAAAAGAAGACTGTCTTTTCAAAACTCTCACATTTTTTTATCAGAAAGATATGCTCTCAGGTACCATATTCCATCAGAGATTGGAAGCCTTAGGTTTAATAATTTTGAAAATTATGCACAGCGTAGTGACAAATACAAAATAAGTGTTACAAACCACTTTCAAAACGAGGCACACGTACCCAGGAAGGACCTGCTCAAGGGGAAATTGTTTCCTCTGGCAGCTTATTCCAGAACCCTTTAGCCTGGACCCTGCAGTGTCCAGCAGTCTCCTGACTCTCTGTCCCCAGCAGAGGACCCCCCAGCACCGACAGCTGCTGGGCACTGCTTTCCCCCACCCACCTGCCTCCAGGACGGTGTTTGTTTCATCAGCCTGCAGGAAGCTGAAAGCACAGATAAACCACACTATTCTGCACACCTCTGTTTTGAAGAGCTGTCCAGGATAAGTAATGTTGGCCGGTGTTGTGAGAGTCTCTAATTATTTTTTTGCTCAGAAACCACATGCAAACTAGTTGGCCCTTGCTGTCTCTTGTCATCTGATGTTACAAAGCAATCTACACTGTCCGTGAGCTTCAGAACACATACTGACAAAAGAAGCAGTTTCCCTGGTAACAAGGACCATATGAAAGCTCTCAGAACATATCCTCCCCAGGAGTTAATTTGTTTCAGATGGGAAAGGTGATTACTTATAAGAAAAAAGAGAAAACAGCTGAGCTATTAAAGGATGAAATAGTAAAGAGTAAGCAGTGTTATTTGTTCCACTTCCACTGTTTTTATTTATATGCATGATATATATATTTATATAGAAATATATAAATTTTTGTATGAACTATCGTTGCATAAGTGCTAATAAAACACGTACTGTATTTGGCAGCAAAGAACTTCTCTGAGGTCTTCATTACAGCACCAAAAAATGGAAAATCATTTCTCAAATGTAAATTCAGATATTTCACAAAGATTTCAAGGATACAAAGAGATGTAAACACCACAGGGCACATGAACACAGATCTGGCCAAAAGATTAGGCTATGACAGGATTGTGAATATTAAAGAAATAAAAAGCAGGATAAATAGTGGCAAAAGTCACAATAACATTCACAAACAAAACTGTGTATGTGAGTATAATGTTCTCATGCAGATAACTATTAGAAAAGTAGACCTCTTCTCCTCTAGAATAACTGAAAAGCTTATTGATCTGGATGGTCTTCCACATGGGGGGTGTAGGTTGCTAATGATCTATGGCCCACTAGGCATTTCAAACAAATGCTCTGTGACTGTGATTGAAAGGGAAAACTGCCTGAGCATCCATGAGCTGAAGAGTAAATGGTGTCCAGAACTGGGCATGGCAGAGGCAAGGAACGTCACACAACTCATGGAGCGAAAGGTGATCAGTGCAATGAACATTTCTGTTGATCACTGATTCAGGAGTGGGTATTTGCTCACCTGTTTAACCATCATATCCACAGAGGTCCTTTGTCAGAACATTTCAGTGAAGAAGCATTCTGCTATGCTTTATAAAGACCCATCTCTAAAAAAAAAAAAAAAAATTAAATGATTAAGACATTGCTGGAAAGAGATGCAGCAAGTGAATCAAATGTCTTTAAAATGAAAACTATGACTACCTAAATGAGATTATTGAAACCAAGAGGTTTCTTTGTTGATACTTCAGAGGTTTCCATCAGCTTGCTTTTTTAGGTAGAGTTTTTTATTTTTTGTTTCTGTAGGGGATTTTTTGTTTGTTTTGAGGTGGTTTTTTTTTTTTTATTTCGTTTTGGGTTTGTTTTGTTGCAGTTTGTTTGTAGTTCTGTTTGTTTGTTTTGCTGGTTGGTCGATTTTTTTTTTTTGTTTTGAGGTTGTTTTTTTTTTTTTCTGGTTGGTTGAATTTTTTTTTTTTTTGAGGTGGTTTTTTTTTTTTTATTTCGTTTTGGGTTTGTTTTGTTGCAGTTTGTTTGTAGTTCTGTTTGTTTGTTTTGGGGTTTTTTTGTTTGTTTTGGTTTTGGTTTTCATTTTGTGGGTTTTTTTCATGTTTGTTTAGGCTTTGAGTCTTTTGTTTGTTTGTTTTGGGGTTTTTTTGTTTTATTTAGTTTTGGTTTTGGTTTGTTGCGGTTTGTTTGTAGTTCTGTTTGTTTGTTTTGCTGGTTGGTCGATTTTTTTTTTTTGTTTGGTTTTTACAAATGTATAGGGAGAATCACTCCTAAAACTACAGATTGACGTCGGTCTTTACAGAACACTAAAAATGTTAGAGTTGAGGCAGGGGAAATTAGAAATGCCTTGATCTCTATATTTTTGTCATAATTGTGATTATTTATCTGCCATTTTTCAAAGGGAAAATAGCAGTAGTGACTCCTTCATGAAGTTAAATACTTTTCTTGTTAGCTCTTAACAGCATTAACTAATTCTAGATTTCATAAAGAGTGTTATTATTCTTTTCATTTCAGATAATGAAAGTATAAAAATTAATATTTGTTTGAGAAAGTTATAAATAAGCAGCTAATAATAATGGATATATTTCAAACCATTTTATTGGAAAAATATACATAACAATGTCTCTTTAATACCTTTGTTCCTGAAAAAGAAGTAAAGAGTTGACTGTTCATACAATTTTGCCATATATCCAAAATGTGTGAAGGAATTCCTATGAATCATACTTTCCGCAGTGTGCCACACCTCAAATTAGCTGGAAACCTGAACTGAGCTCTGGCAGGAGTCTGTGATTTTCTTGCAGAAGAATTCTACTTTCAGGGACTATGTGGGTATTCCAGAATTTTCTCTTGGTCTCGAAGTGTTTCTGGTTACAAATCAAGATGTTCCTTTTGTTTTCAAAAGATGTGACTGACTTGGAGCACAACTTTGAGGAATGTCTGAGTGCCTTTTCTCAATTTTAAAAGTGATTTAGACACACTACCTAGAGACAGCTAGACCAAAAGATTCAGAAGCTTGCACCACATGGACCCATACTGGGGATTCACAGATTGTTCTGAGTTGGAAGGGACCCTCAAGGATCATCAAGTCCAACTCTTAAGTGAATGGATCATACAGGGATTGAACCCACAACCTTGGTGTTACCATGCTCTGACCAGCTGAGCTAAAGTGTTCTGTAATCTAACTCTCCTAGATCCTGAAATAAGTGATGACATGTTGTGGTGCAGGAATGGTGTTCCCCAATTTAATGTTCCCACTGAAACAGTCCAAACCACGCATCACTGCATCACTCGCTCGCTTCCCCGTTCCATTCCCCTTCCCCCTCCTCCCTGCAGTGGGCTGGAGAGGAGAATTGGAGGCACAAATGGTAAAGATCACAGGTTGAGATAAGGAGAGTTTACTGGAAACAACAATGAAAAAAGAAACAAAAGGTAACAGTGACAATACCAATAACAGTGTTAGAAGAGAAGCCAACATTCCACACAGGAGTGTTCACCGTGCAGAGCCCAGCAGTACCTGAGGGCCCACTCCACACTGCCTGACCAGAAGGGGCTCCTTCCCCTCCTGCCCCTGCACATGCCCTGAGGTGGCACAAAACAACCCCCTTGTGCAAGCCGTGCCCCTCCTGGCTACTGACAAAATGAATCCCATCCTGGCCAGAAGCAGGACATGAGGCGTCTGACACCTTCCCATTCGCTTTTCTGTCAAACTTTTTCTACCTGTTCCCACACTGGTGGTGTCTCAGTGACTTGTGGCTGGGTTTGCTTTTATATTAACTACTGGAGATCATTTGAAAGTTTAAAATATTTCTTTCCTTTTTTTTTGTTTTTGTTTTTGTTTTGTCATTTTCCTTCCCCCCACCCTTTTTTTAGAGTACAATCTCTCTAATACTAGTCCATACAAGTATTTAAAAAGTGTATTGACTAATGCACACAAAACTAGAAATCTGACTTCTTTTTCCTTTTCAGAGTCTTTCTTATTACTAGAAGCCCTCTGAGTCTTTGTCCTTTTCCTAGGAAAGATAAAATCTCCCATATGTTTATCTTCCCACTTCAGAGTCTTTACCACTGCACAAGTCTGTGGGCTGAGGAGCTCAGTCTCCTTCAGGAAGATAAAATCACTTACACTGTCATTTTTATGGCTGTGCTTTCTGTTTCTGAAGGGCTGCCCCTTATACAGATGACCTCTCACTCCTAAAATAATTTGTGACACATTTTTCATTTCTGTTCTATAGCTGGTAATTTTCATTCCATATCTGCCTTCTCTCCCTCACCCATTACTTTTGAGCAATGAATGTTAAAAGTCAGTGTCACAATTAGCAATTTCATTGTCCTGCAACTTAATACTGATGAGCTTCTTCCTGTCTTCTTTAGGCTTTTATTTGTGCTGCAAAGTGGAGGATCTAAAATATAGATGAAACCAGCACAAAGAATGGTGGCAAATCAAAAAAAAAAAAAAAANCAAAGTGGAGGATCTAAAATACAGATGAAACCAGCACAAAGAAAGGTGGCAAATTAAAAAAAAAATAGGTTCTGACTCCCAATATTTGTACAGAAATATTTTTATTCTTATACTAAATATTAATTATTATTGTTTCTTTTGAGGATTTATTCTGTCTTAACTAAGTATCTGGAGATTTTCATATAGTCCGAAGTGAACCAACACACACTTTTGAACTGAAAACTAATTCATACTCTGATATGAAGTTATGAAACCTCATAGTAAAGAAAATCCTCTACATTATTATCTAACTATAGCTTTTTTTTCCTCCCCAAATTGATTCAAGATGCATTTTATCCCATTTTTCCAAGGAGCAGACCAAGAATATATGCCATTAGAATAGCTGTTGATACCATAAAGCTATCAAATAAAGAACATAATTTCAAGCTAAACAGTGGAATCCTGTCACAAACTAAACACTCCATCTGGTGCCATTTAACTGAAATAACTTCTTCAAGGCACCACTCCCATGAAACATACAAACTTCAAACAACATTATTTTACTACAAATATGGGCTATAAAACTTGATAGAAAAAAAGGAAGCCATAAAGCCCTCAAGTTCCCTGTGAGCCTGAGCTAGAATCCAGATCTTCCTGAATTAAGTCGCTTTCAACATTTTGCAACAGATGACTGAAGGTCCCAGTAGATGTAAGTTTTATTTTCATAATTCATTCTCAGATTGGCTGGGAGCAAAGTAGCAACCTCCACATTTTTGGCAAGAAAACTTTCTTTACTGGAATAAAGGTCTGCCTCTTCAATGGGGTGATTGGCTTGAGACCAGGAAGAAATAATATCTGATTTCCCTTACACTTGACTTCCTCTTTTTATTTTCAAGCTTTAGCAAGAACACTCTCTTCTTCCTTCAAATCCTCCAGTCCAGATATAATTGCTCTGTTAGCTCCTTTTTGATCCAGTCACATACCAAATATTTTATATCTGCTTTACTAATATTGTATTTTTAATGACACCAAAACCTGTGAGCTTTGGAAGAAATTTTTTTCTGCCTAAACTTCCCAGTTTTCTGGCATCTGAAATTCTTTTACCCACAGGAAGATTATTACGCCAACATCATAAACCTGCATTTTATTTTCCAGCATAACAATGAGTTTTCTTTTCTTTTACAAGATTTTAAACATTCATCAGAAGTCTCTGGTCAGTGTACAACTCTTGTCCCTACAGTGTCTTTTCCTTGAGTATTTTTCTATTCTAATTATGAGCCAATCTATGCTGTAGACCTTTTCTTGCTGCTAACCAAATTTATTCTCACCACAGCCAGCATGATAGCCCTTCCACACTAGAATCCCTCATATTTATTAGTATTATAAAGAAATGTGAAGGGGCTGCTACAAAAACTCAGCCCTCATAAACTAAATATGAGTGTTCCTGCACTAACCTGAAACAAAGCACAAAATATTTTTGGTGTTAGTTCATAAATGAAAAAAATATTGTGTGCAAATTGGTTTTTACACTAGTATGAGCAAAAATGAGAAATATTTAACTACTCAGAGAGAAAATCTCTCCATTTAAGAACATGAGATCTCTATAGACTTTCACAGATCATCCCAAACATACTGCTATCTACAACAAATTTCCCCTGACACAGATCATCTGCCTCATTTCTCTCTGAAATAGAAACTGAAAAAAAAACCCTAATGGAAATTCTCTGGTGTAGGAGATTAAACTAGAGAATTTATGGTCTGTTTGGAACCTGAAAGAAGCCATGTTTTACCTGAAAGTCATGAAAGGGAGTGGACTTGGAAAGGAAGAATTTACATACTATGCTAAAAACTTTATGCATTGAACCTGAATGAGAACAACTTTCTGAAAGCTGCAACTTTCACAGGGGTCTGTTATCCACAACATTAAAGTAGGATGGTTAACAAAAACACATCTATGAAGTAAGGTACAGATAAGTGTGAAAATTTAAGCAAAATCAGCAACAGCAACAAATAAGAGAACTTTTGAGAAAGTTGCAACAAACTGAACGGAGGGTTTTACATTACATTACTGTTCTCAACTTTATCCCATACAGCCTATAATAGAGAAGAGTAAATTTGTTATTAGGCACCTTCATGGTGCTACAGGGGAATTACATATAATAAAAAACTAATAGAAATTTTAATAGTGGTGACGTACCAAAACCAATTTTAAAATGCTTATAACTGTATTTTAAATTCCCTAGTACTTGCAGGGATATATCTAAGTTTTTAACAGAATGAGATGCTGAGGGAAGCTCTCAAGGGTTCCTGGAAGCAACTTGTTAATATTCTGTCACCAAATTGAAGCGAAATTGAGATTAATTTTTAAGTCTCTAATGCAACTCGTACTTTCTCTGGGTAGAAAAAAACATCCCCTTTAGAAATGGTCCCTGGTAGTCATGAAAACAACTAACAAAGAGTAATTTATTTTGCTTTTGGAATGCACAGCACTGGTCAGAATTACATTATCAAAATGTTTTGGGGATACTCTAACCCAGGCACCTACAAGGTCCCCATGTATACACCCCCACCCCTTACATGAACTGGAGCTTCTGCAGTTGTGTCACTAGAATGCAAGTGTTTCTTCATCCTCGGCTGAAGGAAGGCTTGTGGGGTTGGTTTGTTTGTTTTTCATGGGTAAACATATTCAATAGATTTTCTGTTCTAACTTCTTGAAGTATGAGGATGGTAGGTAACTTTAACAGAAGCTGGAGGAGAAAATGTATGTTGCTGCCTGATGGTTGTACAATGAGAAGATTTAATGCATTAGAGCACTGTCTCCTGGATGCATCTGAATATGCAGATGATCTTTAAGACTTTGTGATTGACTTTGAAACAACTTCATGCTTTCATTCCATTTTAATGTGTATTCTATATGCCTTTTATCTGTACGGAAGGAGGTCTTGTCTGAAAATATAGGCTTCATTCCTGTAAACACGAGGCACTTAAACAATTGAATAGTTTCATTACTTTCTGGAGAACAGAAGAATGTATTTGGAGTGAAGCATTCACATCTACAGCTGCAAGAAAGCAGGTTAATGGAAGTGTTATGGTCAAGCATTATAAACTGAATTCTGTTCCAGCAGAAAAGACTACATCGTGCCAGAGCAGTGGTATGAAATTGGAACTTGGATTTTGCTTGCTATTTTTCCTCAGTACCATATAAGCCTAGCTATTGACAGGCCTCATACACCATTCTAAACCTTAGAGATTGTTTTGTTTTCACAGATTCTGCCAAGATGAAAACATCAGTGGAGGAATCATATTTTTCCAACTAACACAATTTTTCTATATATTTTTTTTTGTGCTAAGGCAAAGTGTGAACAGTTCAGAAAAAGTTTAAAACATAAACAAGAAATAATAGTTTAAAGGAAAACACTACAAAGCCAAGATCAATAAAATACCCTTAACAGATGACATTCTTATAATAAAACCATAGATGTTAAATATTTACTCTTAGCATAAAACTCACAGAGTGTACTCTGAAGTTACTCATCAGCCAATACTGGTATTTTTAAGTTGTCCTGCAATATTGTGAGAAATTTAAAAAGACAATATATCAGAAGGAAAAAAAAATATTCACCTTAAAGGTAAAGAAATCTATGTGTCCTTGGCCACTGAAAGTGTTCTGGTAAAATTAGGTAGCCAAAACCCCAAATATGTATTTAAATAATTAATTTCTAAAATATTTCCTAATATAGTTCCTATTGTGCCTTTTTAACAGTTAGAAGACACAATTTATTACTTAGACAGAGGCAAAACAATCTGTTTCAGTAAATAACATTAAATTATGTGGGGTTTTTTCCCTGTAAGAAATACACAGATATGTTTCACATATGATTTTGGTTGTGGCTTATTCCAACATTTGCACATTGTGATGGAACTCTCTAATTTGATGTAGAAAATTTTCACAAAGGTGTAGTAAATGTTCAGACTTTTCAGCTGTAACTACCTTGAATATCAATAACAATCTGGCTTTTAGCTTAAATGGCAGTGAATCACCTATATGTTACAGCTTACACAAGTGAACATACAACAGCTGAAAAAACAGGAGCTTAGTCTGCCTCTCTGCATTAAATTATAAGTACCTGACTACATAGCACTATTTTTATTAGTTAACTAATAATATAACAATGTATTTTTTGAGAACTGTTATCTTTAGCTTGAGTAAAGCATGAACAATTTTAGTTCAAAAGGAAAATGAATAAATATAATAGAATATCTTTTTTCAGGGTTATTCCTTTGTCACACCACAATTAGAGACTGAGCATGTTTAATTGATCATATTGTGGAACAAGCATTGCCTGATACATCTGTAATATACTAGCAATGTAAAATTATTTTGTTTCTCCAAATAAATGGAATGTATGTAGAACAGGAGTCTCCAAAGCCTGAGTCTAAGTTTATGACCATTAGAACCACCAAGACCTCAGTAATACTTAGATTTAACTGGACAATATCATACACTTTTGACTGTCCAACCTTTGACCATGCAAATACTTTGGGTGCACAGCTGGTGCATCATATTTCAATCCATCAGTGTTTTCCTAAATACTTTAACCATGCTCCAAAGAAGCGACATCACACTCTCCAAAATTACTGTGTAGTAGGGAATGAAATGATAGGAACTTTTGTTCAATGACAGTTTCAACTGATAACTCTGTGCCATGCATGACCACAATCCATCTCTGTTTCTACTGGTTTAAAGAAGGTTAAACTTTGTAAAAGCTTGTAAGACCTTTGTAAAGACAAACTTCAGGTGTTCACCGTATGTAAAAAACCCTTCAAAGTAAATGATGTTCAGCAGTGGTCAGTCCTAAAGGGAGAACAATCTGCAAACACCACTTGGACAAACTAAGTTTTAATTTTACAGGTTCAAGTAGATGTGACAGCAGAAACACAAGTCTGTTTCCTGTGCCAGTACTCCATAGGCTTCACAAGCATCATATAAAGCAGCGGACTCTTGAAGCCACATTTCTGACATTCAGAGGAATCGTTCTCTTTAGATGTCAACATACAAGTCACAAATACAATGATATGTGTGACTTTATTTTTCATAATTTGCTATTCTACCTTTCACCAACATCTTTTCACACCTTCACATTTTCCTCCACAATGGGCAAAAACCTTAATTCTCTTAAGAAAAAAATGCACATGCAAACAGTCAAATATCAGACCTATATAGATGATTTTAACAACAGTCAGTAAATATTATGATATATTTGGTATAAGCTGCAGATAAGTGCAGCATTTTAACTAGCAACTATGATCACACCAAGGAATTTGGTTTATGGCATGAGATGTATGACATAAGCATCCTGTCTGCAGAAACAGGAATAAACATCTGATGAAGTGGTGCCTCAGAGCTAATGAGAATTAGCCATCTCAAATCTTAACAACTGTCAATCAGAAAAATGGAAATCAACAATCAAAGGCAAATCCTATAGCTATCCTACCATCCTGTAGTTTCAAACACTTCCAAGGAATATTGGAATTTCAAATACAGGCATTTACATCTGGGCAAAACATACAAAGCCAGGCTATGATGTTCATACAACAAATACAGCAAAGTTGTTATATCTTCCTTGATGTTACTTAGCCCAGAAAACATGCCTGTTTCATCCTAATATAATTAAGATAATTTCCTTAGTTTGAGAATTTAAGGCTGTCCTGCAGTTGAACTGGTCCAAGAACTAGAGAGTAGCCTCTAAAACTGGGGCTGCAAATCCTGTGTATGGATGGAGAATTTTAAAATTATTGTCACTCTCCATTGCGTTTAAAATATATGTTTTCATTCAGTAGAAATGCATTCTTATAATTAGTCCTTTGACAAATAATGGCCCAGAAAAAATAATTGAGAAACCAAAAGTGAGCTTCTTTGAGCTTGAAATTTGGCAAAATTCTTTTAAGATCACCCTTAGGAACACGTGTGGTGATACTCCACGTGGCCCCAAGAGAACACTGAGAGATTTGTTATTTCACTTTAGGCTATCCTCTTTTTGCTGGAGATTGAATTTTAAAGATGAAAACATTATAGTTTAAGGACAAAGGTTCAACCTGAACATCCAGTTTCCCTGTGGGTTTTATTGAAATTGTTTTTGTGATCTTGTGCCTAAAAATGAATTGAATGCAACACAGCAGGCACTGGGTAACACAATACTGACATTCAAAAACAATTAAAGTGGCCCCAGCTTTATTAATAACTAGGGAATATTGTGTTTTCTAAAACAGATGCTTTAGTTATACCACAGAAATTTAATACAAAGCAGTTGTTATAGAATCAAGGCATATGGTTTATAATGGTGCAAATTATTGATCATTTTCTTAATGTAATTTGCTTTGTTTGACCATTCACCCATAGTCTTTCAAAAGCTATATTAATTATTTAAGCCTGAGATTATAGCTAATTTGTCATTAGTACAAGTCACAGAAATAGATGTTTTGATGGGCAAAGTAAATTTTATCCCACGTACCGAAGTGAGAAATGAATTTAAGCTGGATAAAGCCACAACTCTTCAAGGTATTTGGAGGCAGAAAAATTCAAAGCCCAGCAAAACTTTATGTACTCAAAATCCATGAGAAGAAATAAACAAAACAAGACAAAATGTCTCCCCATAAGCAAGATTGTGTTTGGAAGTTGGAATTCCTGACATGTTTCCCCACATGCATTCTGCAAATATATTCCTACTTCAATAAAAGTACACTTCACCTATTAACACATCCACAATTACATCCTATCCTGCTGTCATGCTTCCTTAGATAAGCTGGCATATCCAAGAGACAATCAAAATATTTTGGAAGGTTTGCTAGCACTTAATTTAAAATGTATCTCTGTACAGATATTGCATTTTCACAAGACCTGTATCATTCTCCTCTATAATTCTCTTCCATGGCTTTTTTTCTCTCACATCAAGCCTGAACTTCTGTCCTTGGCCTTCAACTGGTTCTTCTTTGTCATTCCATTACAGCATGCCTGGGTCTCTGAGCCACTTTTTCACAGCTTCTGTGTACCTGTTTGTCCTGGAATCAGCCCCATGCGCTATTTATATTAACTAAAATAGCTTTTTAAAATTAAGGTTTTCTGTGCACTAAAGCTAATTAATTTCAACAAAGACATTGTTGTCTGCTCAAATGAAAACACAGCAACATGCTTTGCATTTTGGGATGGATTCTTCTGATCTGCATATTTAGACTGTAAAATCCTCATGGCAGGAGCTCTGTCTCCATCTCTTCCTGATTCTGTGAAGCAGCACAATGTTGGCACCTAGCAAATAATTTTTTATAGGAATAATAAGCTATGTTTTGCCAGGCATGATCTAATGGTGTCTTTTCTAAGCTTGTGCGGCAAGTACGAGACAAAAAAGGTGCTTTTTTCTTGAATGAAGATGGTTTCTCAGAAATATTCACATTTTAAATGGTAAAAAATGTCATCTTATTTTTCATTTAACCAAACTTCTTTTTCAGACTAAAGCTGTTTAAACAATACAGCTGACCTGATTCTCACCTCAGATAACTGGCAAAAGAGGCACTTTCAAATCTGGAACTTCAAAGTGTTCCAGAAAAACCTCACATGGCTTGCTGCTCACATTTAGAGGTAAATTAGACCATTAAAAAGGACACAAATGAGCTCTAAGCACAGGGAATTCAGAGCCTAAAGTTAAAATTGTGATAATTAAATCATTATAACAATAGTAAAATTCTTCCTCATTGATTCTCAGGCTTTGTACCTTTTGACTGCCTGCGACTGTTCAAGATAATAAAGTTAAGTACATCCATACGTATTTGGAAAATGTGGGCCTAATTTCATGTTATGTTTTACAGCACATGGTGGAGTTTTTTCAGTGCTGAGACATCCTTTTCCTTCCCAGAATCCAAACCCTCTATGTGTACATAAAAATTACTGATTATTTTCCCTAATTCTCTATTAATATGAGATATATCTAAAAATAAACCCTTTAAAAACCCGTCCTAAAAAAATATTCCCCGTATCAGTGCTAGAGGCACAAAATACCCAAGGAAAGGCTGCTCACCAAGAGTCCTTGCTTTACTTTTGGCGTTTTGCTGGTTTCCTCTGCCCCTACACAGCCCTCAGGAATCTGCCACACAGCAAAGCTCACCCTGCAATGCCAGCCACACCATGGGAGAATCCACATGTGTATGGAAACGTTTGTAGGAGAGGTTACACAGCTGATAGCAGAAGCAGGGAAAAACACAAATGCCGCTTTGTTCAGCCAAGGATTTTGCCAGCCTTCCTATCAACTGCACCAGCTCTTGTACTGTTTGTAGGCAGTTAATGACAGCTGCCATTGATATATTCATTTATACACAAGTGCATATAAATCAATACTAGGTAAGTACTTTAAGAATAGAGACATTGGGACTGTCAAGACAAATAACTGTTTTACTCTTGACTTTTAAAAGTGCTAGGTCAGTGAAACAGCATGTTAAAAATCCCTTCCCAAATATTTTATATTATTGCTTCAGAAGATAGCAATAATCCTAGAAAACCTAGAGCTACCAACCACCATTATCATCTCAGCATAGCAGCCAGTTTCACAATGAAAGATTTAATAAAACTAAGTCTGTCAGAAATATTTTTAAGGAAAGCATTGGCCAGACATATGTTTTCAGGTAACGCTTCCCATTCACATACAGACTGTTCCCTCATCATGAAAGGATTTTTTATACATATAGCTATTTGTATATATTGTAGCTTTCATACATATGTATGTATATTATAAATTTTAAACCTGAGAAATGCCTCTTCATATGGAGGGAGACACACATTTTCTACTAGAAGCTGTGAAGTTTTAAGTAAAACATTCAAACAAGTAAGCCTCATTCACTCACAAATATATGAAGGATGAACCTGATCTTGGAATTTATATGAAGCTTTCTGAAGGCAATGAAAAATCTCCTATACATTTTTCAGTGTTCTTTTCACAATTCTTTTCACCATTCAACCATGTTGTGCTCAGACCTATACTGAAAGAATTTTGGTGCTAAGCATACTTTAGATTTTGCTCTGAATTAATTGATGATATGTAAAGAAGTCAAGAGAGAAAATTATTCACAATGGTTAACTGAACACTGCTAAGCTGTGATTTCTTGTTCTATTGATATTCAGAATTGTATACCTCTACTTATAAACTCTTCCAATAAATTCCAATGTTAGGATCTGGTTTTAAATAGTAAGTTCACCAAATGGATTTTGGCCTGAGCCCAAAAACTAAATCAATAGTTGGAGCAGTCATAAACATGCAACAGATCTTTTTCTTGCTTACCAGTGATCTCACACAACAACTGAAATTATGATTAATGGCAATTTCTTACTCTAATGTGCTGAATGCCTGTCTAAAAAGCAGCCACATTACAATGGCTAATTTGGGCATTCATTTGGATTTTTACCTCTTTCAGAGATAATGAGGTCGTACATAAGCTAATGACCAACTATCTTCTGACTGAATTCTTCAAGGGCAAATGCAGCAAAAGGAGCCATTGTTACAACTGGAAAGAATAGCAAGTGTCCATGATCAGTGTTTATAAAGAAAATAAGCAAGCACAGAAAACTGTAGGGTGCTGCTCCCTGTTTCTCCTGGCCCTGGTCACTCGGCCTCCTTCACAGAAGTCCCTACAGATTCCTTTATGCTGGATACAAAAACAAACTATTCAGAAATTCCTGAGAGCGTCCTTTGTGAAGGTTGAGTTGTCTGGTTTCTCTGGTTCACCAAACCACTGATAAGCCTCTGACAACCAACTCAAGAACCCAAAACTGGAATGAGGGATAAATTTATTTGGGCTGTCATGCACAGACTGAACCAGTCAACCTCCTGATCTGTCTGTCCTCAAATTATATAAACATCTTTAAAACTGAAGCTGTACTGTCCTGTGCCTGAACACTTTGAATAGGGGGCAAGGTTTACAGAGAGAAAAAGAGTGAGGTTCCAGATGGAAATATTTCATTTTTGCATGCGTTATTAATTTCAGTGTGAAGCTTATATAAGTGGAGGTAGATCAGGCATTGAATGAGAGAGATAAAATAATTAAAAATGACAGCAGAAAATGAATGGAGACAAAAGAAGAAAAAAATACTTTAGAAAATAAAATGAGTGGAGAAGGCTATGTTAAGAAGAGAGTAATTTCCAAAGCACAATTTTTTTTAAAAACTTACCTTCGATGCAAACAGATTGAAAGTGGACAAGACTGTTAAATGGGAATATTGATAAGAGATCTGATGTTGTAGGAGGTTGAATGACTCCCAAAAGGAACATGACCTCTGATTAGTAGGAGGCAACATGAATTGAGGCAAAAAAAAATATGAGGAGGCTAAGGGCTGGACAACAGAACACAAATAACAAAAAAAAAAAAAAAAAAGGAGAAACAGAAATGAAGGATGAAAGCATGACCGTGACAGCTTGAACTCAGGGTGTGACAGGGAGCTGCTGGGCTTCCAATGCAGTGAAAATGAATTATAGGGAGAGTGGTTTGCACAAAACAAAGAGACAAATATATAGATGAAAATAACAAAGAAACATAAGAGATAGTTTATTTAGAAATTTAATGAATTAAAATGTAGCTCAAAATTTAGCACAAAATGCACACTTTTTTCTCAGATATTTAGCATGTAGGACATTTCTACATAAACTAAGTGTATCACAAAACTTGTTTCTATCAAAATATTTTTCTCAATTTTTCTTAAGCAGAGAATTTTTTCATAGTTTACCATTTAAAAATAAAAATAAAGGTTGTCCAAGGAAAAGGAATTTCAGGAATTACTAGATATCTCCAAAAATGAAAGATTTTATCAAGACCAAGTTCACAAAATAATAAATCCAGAAAGCAGCAATTAGTCTGTAATTAAAAAAAAAAATAAATGAAAAAATCTCCAATTACAGTGAATTTTTTTTCTGAAGAAAGTAGTTTTTTAATTTAATAATCAAATCAAAGAAACAAGTCTCTCCTTTGTATCTTTATAAATGTAAGGGAAAGATGAGTTCCTCATATACTAGGTTTAAGAATGCTACATGAGCTTGTAATTCACTTTATTAATTAGGAATTACTTTTATAATTCAGGAAAGTCAGTGCATGGTTGGAGTGTAGCTCATGAACACCGAATCAAAAAGCTATCACTGCCACGGACCTTTCCCTTCTTTAAAATAAGGCCGGATTATTTTGCCGTTCTTCCTCCACCTTTACTACTCATATTGCATTTTCCTTGATGAAGGGACTCTATCTTGCTAGCTGTCTGTGGAGTGCCAAGCACAGTGAGAATTTAGCCTCACCTGGAGCATCTAAAATAAATAAAGATTATTGAAGAGAAAACCATCAAGATATGCTCAAAGCTGTCCACGAATGCCTTGTACAAGAGCTGTGAATGGTAAATATTGACTTAGTATATTCCAGATAAATCAGAATAAACCCAATGTGCTGTGTAAAAACCCTTCTGTTGAAAATGGATCCATAGTAAAACAGAAGGATCAATTTATTTTTTCACTGTCATAATCTGGGACCAGTCTTAATCCCAAATCATAAACTTTTAGTCTTGTCATATTTTTAGATGTTAGCCACCTCAGCATATTTTTAACATAAGCATGAGTTGTGAGATTGGTATTTTAGCATGCACTATATCTGTATAATTGCAATCTATACTATACTTTTCAACCCCAAAATTGAACTGCAAACCTCTGTGGTATTGTTTATGGAAAATTCCATATGTTTTTAGATTTTTGACCTAGCTTACTTAATGTTTTCCAAACAAGAACTTCCCAGACTTTATCAAGAGAGTTTTTAGGGCAAACAAACAAACAAACAAACAACAACAAACAAAACCCACAGGAAAGAAAAAATACATTTCATTGGGTTGTTGCTTTGTTTTTTGTTCTTTAAGTTAAAGATCTTTAACTCTGTTAAAGTACAGAGGAAAAATAATTTCTTTCAATTGCCACTGTGCTGAACAGCCATCTATATGGTAGTAGGTGCCAGTATCTTCTGTTATAAGTAATCTGTGAACTCAAATAAACAGCAATTTATACTGAGGAAGTTATCAATATATAAACTGAACTACACGAATAATTTTATATAGAGATAGCAGTAAAGAAGTGCAAGTGCAAGAAAGACCTAATAGTTTCTAGAAATTGTTTCCTTCATCTTGCTGCAATCCCCAAAATTGTTTTTCTGTGAAGGACAAATAAAAAGACAAAGTCAGAGTCATAGTATAAGAAATGTGTATTAATTTATAACGTAGCACTTAATGGCTTTAGTAGATGGTAACAGCAGGGCTTAGAGCCTTGTGAATTATCAAAAAGGGTTAGTTTTTCCACTGAACATGTGCATGAATAAGCAGTGGTGGAAAGCTGAAGAAAAATCTGGAAGCCTCTGATCTCAGGTTACCAGAGTCCTTTTCTTTAAAGACTTACTTGACCTTATGACAGCATGTCAGCAAATTAGATTTAGGCAATGCTGTTCCCAAGAGCTCTAATTATGTTTCATATGTATATTCTGTGCTTCATTAAAAAAACATGCATTATAACTGCCTTACTGTACACTAATTTGCATACACATCAAAATAGAATCTGTACAACCAGAATCTGCAGAATGGCTTTAATTTTTCTAAAGCATTTAGACATTTCATAAATTCTCCTAACTATTATTCATTTTTGACATGCATTTCTTGAACTGTCTGAGCAAGGATAATTTACTTTTGTTTTTGGAAGTGGCTAACACAGATAACTAGTCTACTCAAGAACATCTAATAAAATGAAATATAATTCTTTAAAAAAAATAACTGAACAGATTGCCCTGGGTGTGACATCTATGGAGGACAAGAATACAGTAATGAGAATGGCTTATGCTTGCTATTCCTCATTCACACTGAAAATTTGTCATAAAAATGGATTACCTGTACTGTTCTGTACTGTTTGCAATTCTTGTCATGTCATGGTAATAAGACATTAGAAGTTTAATATATCCTGTGGAATACAGTAGCATATAAAGATGTGTAGATATCAAAATATTTTCTACCTCAACTTCTTATCTTTTACTGTGTATATTCCAGGTCGACAAATCAACATGCTGTCTACTGCTTTCAGGTTTCTGGGAATAACAGTACATGCTTGCAAGGACCACAGATATATTTCCTTCCTTGACAAAAGGAAAAAGCCTCACTGAATGTGATAAAGATCTTGGGTGGGTGATAAAACCATGAAGCAGCTAAAGTTGGTGGAGTGTTGTATTAGTGGCCCAGCTGTTCTCACTTTTATGAACTCCAGAGGAAAATCTGCAAGCTACTGAGTGCTTCTCAAAATGTAATGTCAGTTCTTGCCTTCCACTGACCACAAGGAGACTCTCTGCATTTTGTCGAGACAACTTTGTTTTCAGCTTATTTACTAATAAAAATTCAATGTTCAGGACTGAACCAAATCAAACTAAGGAATCTGATGGTACAAAAAAAAAAAAAAAAAATCAAGAGAGCTGCTTCATATTACATTGTAACTCACATGGCATTCGATTTGAATGGCCATACCTTAAACAGGAACTCCAAAGCTGATGGAAAGGAGTGCAGAACTGTAGAGGAAAGCCATCTCTCCCTCTCCCCCTCTCACCTCCACCTTCCCCTTCCCAAGGTTTGCAAGCTAGGATGCTACAGCTTCTGTCACTACTACTATGTTGTCTGTGGGTTCTCTGTTTATGGACTGACACTGCAGTTATTTAAAAGACTGTTAAATTAACGTTTGTGAGACTGGGACTGAACCCACAGCTATCAACATCTACATTTTGTGTGCTTTTAAATTCCCTTACAGTTACTGAGTTTTCTGAGCTGCCCAGTTCAAATGAAACTTGTCTGAATAAACTCAAACTTGAAAAAAAAATCAGAAGAGATATTAGAGTAAGGCCAAAAAAAAGTCAGATCAAAAGGAGGTTTTCTGTGGCACTTAAACAAAAGCAGTGCAAATTTATGTTAATATTAGAAAATGTGCCACAACATTATCCTATAGAACCATTTCCCTAATGTAAGAAAGTGTGTGTGTAATCCTTCCAAAAATGTCATTAGAAGAGAATTTGTCACCCCAAACTTCAGTTACATTTACAGTAGAATATTTGTACAAGCTGTTTGCTGAAACACATCTGATTCCTCAGTAAAGAGAGGAAAGGCAAGAAGCTCTAGACTGTATTTACCATGGCATACACTCAAGATAAGCCTTAAAATTACCTTTTGGTGTCCAAACAGTGTGGTTTCCCCATCAAAAGGTTATTTGTTATAAAAGAGCTTTATTTGGCAAAACATTGAGAACATTCACTTTTCAATTAGAGCAGCAAAGTTCTGAGCCCAGAGTTATGGCATTGTACAATGCTTCTTTTCCTGATTATAAAAGAAACAAGTGCAGCAGAACCTATTTCATCCCCTGGGAATTTCCCATAAGTCAGTTATACTGTGAAAAAATAAACCAAGAGTTGTGACAGTGAGTACACTTTCTTAACTTCTTGAGGACTTTTTAAAAAGTTATAGAGCTTAGCTCCTGATATTTTTTCTTTGATTATTCTCAAAGTGCTAGAAATTTTAAAAATGGATTTAATTAATTTCATTTTCTTATATATTCATATCCTTATTTTTACCTCCATTTTTTATTTGGAGTATTTGTATGTAATTTTATTAGTTAGGTGGAAGTGGGTCAAGTGTAAATTTAAGGGCTTTTTTTTTCTCTGTCCTTGAAGGAATGGGACCTTTTGTTTAACTGGATATTTTAATAATTCTTGCTGCTCCCAAGTGGATATTCTGCTGCATGATTGCAAGTCTCTAGGTAAAACTAATTCAGATCTAGCTGATTGACTGTGAAAATTGTATCCAAGCCTTCCCAAAATAATAGATGAANNNTTGAATTCACTGGTGGTCATAGTTGTTCATAATCTGCTAGTACCAAGCAAATAGTTCAGGATATTTTTAAAAAAAAAAAAAAAAAAAAAAAAAAAAAAAAAGAGGAAAGAAAAATGTGACTATCTTCAGGTTTTGGACAAAACAAATTACATTCTGCTTGTCATTTCATATGATAAGACCCAGTAAGCTCATTCATTAAAACAGCCACAGAGCAAATGCAGCGGTTTTGTATGAGTGCAAGGTCAAAACTGTCAGTCTTTATGGATCTGTATTTTTGTGAGAAGGTTGAGGGGTTCATTACCTGCCCCAGAGCTCTCTGTAGCTCAAGAGTTTGCTCTCTCAGAGTTGGATTGGATGCAATGGTAGTTGTCCAGACTGTGTTTATTTTTAGATATCGAGAGTAATGGAAGTTCTGTTTGAAATAGCCCCATGCCTGAGAGTCAAGGGTTTTGCAAGCCATGTAGGCGAGGTTCAACTGTAATGTTTCAATGTTTGAGAGACTCATCTGTCTAAAAACTGCCATAGATCAGTTAGAATCTCTAGGCTGGGCTTCTAGAGGTTTGTTTGCCTGGAAGCAGCATGGCTCCCAGCTAAAGGGCCTTCATATTGAGGCTAAAGAGTCTTTTCTGGAATAAAATAGTTAAACTACCAAAAGCATGTTTTGTTTTGCAGTATGAATAAAACCACTGAATTTGCTTGAGATTCATTTTGGGTAACACAAAAGGAATTTAAAGACAAAATCCTGGGAAAAACCCGTCATATTGATGTTCTATGATAGCTTAAGTAGAAATAATTTAAAAGAGGATTTTTAAATGATGCAATTGATAATTTCTCATGGAATCATCTATCATGCCTAAGGAGTTTGTATTACGAATCTGAAAGTGAGTTTTGGAAGACACACTAAAACATTCATTTGAGCAGAGATAATAGAATTAATCAAGGCAGTTTGCAAATGAATAAACCTGAAACACTAACTAAAAAGTAGTGTCGTCCATCTGATGAGAGTTTTAAGGTTTTCTTATCAAAGTTGATAATGACTCAGGTAACTGAGTTCTTCATCAACATTTAAAAATGGAAGTATAATAAAGAATATTCTCATATCACTGTTCAAGTCTGCGTTGGTGTAATGTCTTGAATGGTACACTGTGAACAGGTTCCAGCAGTAGTAGAAAAACTAGAAAGAAAATATACTCAATATTATCAGCCAGCTGAAGAGAAATTATGTAAACCAGGACTCTTCAACTGGGAAAAGACAGTTAAGAAAGGCCATAATACAGCATCATTAAAATGAATGATGACTAAGACTTTTACAGGCAAAGAGGAAGCAGCATGCAAAAAAATTATTTTAAATACAAAGCAAATGCTTTCACAAAGAAAATAATTAAATCATGGTCCTAAATACCACAAATGTTGTGGAGCCCAAAATTATAAAAGGCTTAAAAAAAGACCAGAGCACTGTCACAAAGGATAGGCCCATCAGTAAGTAATAAGTGTGATGCTCTCTGCCCACTCTCTGTGACAGTTAACACACGAGAGACAGCAAAGCAAATGTTACAACAAAAAACCCACAGAACATCTCCCTCTGCACCATGTCTCTCACTCCCTTTCTTCAAACCTGTTTTTATAGGCATTATGATATTTTCAGAAATGCTTCAAACAGCCATAACTTTCTGGAGAACAGGACTTGCAGTCCCTACTTGAGGCATTTAGATCTTTCCCCTCTGGAGAGCTGACACACTGGCCTGTTATTTTTACTCCATTCCCACTCCTGGTCAACGGGTAGATTTGCCCATGACAGAGGTTTTCTGTAATTTAATTTGCTTTGACAGCAAGAGAATATAGCATAGTTAAGGGATGGGAAGAATATCTTAGAAGAAGAGAACTTTACCTTCAAGCGGGCCTAATAGCATCCTTCCAAAAAGGTCAACAGGAATATGGAGCAATGTCCTGTGCAGCCCTGAAGGACATGAGAGATAATGGACGCAAGCTGAAACAAGAAAGCCGCATACAGGGCAGAAGGGAAAAAGTTTTTGCATTGTGGATGTAATGGTATAAAAGAGACAATTAGGTTGTACAGTTTCCATCTCTGGGGCTTTTCAAGACCCAAATGGCTAAAGCCATGTTCTGACTTCACAACTGAACCCAGTTTGAGCTAGGCATGACTAGACATCTCTTGGAGTTCCTTCCAGCCTGAATTTTCTAGGATCCTATATTTGGCACTATCATGAATTTGATCCACACACATAATCCATAACAGTTAATATAATGAGCAAATAATATAAACAAGATTTAAAACCAACACACAGTTTGAATATGCAGAAAGAGTATATTGCTTGATGGACATATTTCAGAATGAGTAGGTGGCCCAGAGATGTTTCAGTTGCAGATGGTTTCCAAGAGGTAAAGGATGATAAAAATAGATAACTGGGAGGAAATGTCAAAATTCATAAGGCAAGAGATAGTCTGATGATGCTGCATTTTTCCTCCAGTTCTCCTCCTACTTTGAGGGATGTTGTCACCGTAGCTCAGTTATGGATGTTTCAACTTTTGAGTGATGGATGAAGAAATTATGAAACCCTGGAGATTTCAAAGGAAGAATGCATGCATCTGAAGATCTAGGAAAAAAAAAAGAGAAAGGTAGAATTTGTCTATTCTTGAAAAAATAGTTTTAATTTGGCATAAAAATAATTTATAAATTCAATAGAAAGAATTAATTGCTTCCCTTTACTCCTGAAGGTCATAAGAGAAAAGTCTGGTGGAGGGTCTTTCAAGAAGGAACTCTTAAGAAAAGCTTATTTCCAAGAAAACATCACGATGGTATTGAGTCAATAAGATAAGCTGGCATGGGTATAATACAAGGTGTTTTCCAGCCACCTATCAGTTGGCTATGAATTTCTCATTACATGATATAAAAACTTTCTATTCTTGGGGAGTTTAAAGGAATTTTATGTCAATTCTTAAGAGATATAGTGGGAACTGTCACTTGAAACAGCTTGCATGTTCTATGAAGGTCATGCTGGGAAACTGTCAGCTCAGCACTGTATGTGACAGACACCTCACATGGAAATGTAGAACAGCTTTGACACAGCACATTTCCTTGCAAGCAGTGGAAGAAAGTCTGCATCGGTGTTTTCTGTTTCAGAGAGGATACAACACCATGGTCTATGTACCCATGACTGAGGATAGTGGTTCTCACATTCTTACTTACAATCATTTTTTCTTAGAGTATTATCTGCTCCACAAGCAGCTTAAACTATAATACCATTAATATTTTATAAGACCCTTGAGTGAAGTATGTTCAACCACTCCAGTATGTGTTATTAGAGGAGATGGATACTTTTAAAGCTCTCATCCCCACCCCCTTTGTCTCTGACTACTTTTTCCTATCCTACATCTCAGCGTGTCATATCAGTTATGCCCACAGAATTCTTCATGAGGCTGCTTTGTGAAGTGGATCAAAAAAATTATTTAGATTAAAAATCATGCTCCAAAACTCAGGGTTATTTATGTCTGACAGAAGCAAGATGAAAATTTTATTGTAAGTGTTTGAATAACTGGTAGATTGGGTACCAATATTCCTTTGCAGTGCTGCTTTGCTCCTTATTTTCTATCCATATACTTCCTACGAGAAATGGCAAGGTGTGAGCTTACATTGATATATGATTACAGTCTGTTAGACCTTAGTTGGCCACAAACATTGCTAAAAAGTAGATCTTTTTATCTTCAGAAAAGCTGAAATTTCAAACTTTTAAATGCCTATGGCTGACAAATATCATGACCTCTAAAATAGGTCAAGGTAAACGTCTATATTTTTTTAAGTGAACACTACAAAGAGAAATAGACCATAAAATAAACGGACTAATTTTAACAATAAATATTAAATAGGGAAATATAATCTGAATGTAGAGATTTTCCATACTGATATGATAAAATATAACTCACTCCAAAGAAGAAAAAAATAATATTTTTATTGTATATTGTATTTTATGGTCTTTGGATGTATAAAAAATTACAGTATATTGTCATTCAATGTTTGCAGTAATTAGCTGGAAACATGCAATTAAAACCAAATAGTAGCCTAGCCAGCTCTGCTAGGGTACTTCTCTGGGACAACAGTGTGTGCTCAGACAGTGAATAGACTCAGGGCGATCTTGGATAGTGCAGCCAAAAAATCTTATTTACTTCTGAGATTCAAATGCACACATTTAGCAAAGCAGACAGCATAGTGAGGTCTCAGAACTAGTTTGAGAGTTAATTTGAGAAAACCTGAGTATTTAACTGGGAAAACCAAGTCAAATTGTACCTCAAACATTTCAGACTGACAAGAATTATATTATTTCTTGACAGAATTTCTTTAACCAGAATTTCTTTAACCAGAATTATATTAATTCTTGACAGAATTTCTTTAACCAGAAAGAAGTTTTCCTAATTCTTTACTAATATGGTGATGTTTGTTTAGTTATATATCAATTATGTATCAGCTATGAATATTCAGCTGGCATCATCAGTAATGAAGTGGTATAGTTTTTACTGGAAATACCTGTAATGTGTTTTGTGTGTCCAATTTTTCAGCTATGTGGTTAAAGTATAGTATAGTATAATTAATAATAGTGGAATATTCTCAGAGTGTTTCACCTAAAATAGGATAATAAATTTGTCACAATGCATCCTTAAGGGGAATATGGAACATATGGTGATATACCAAAAATTGTGAGGGAAAAAAGAGAAAATGTGAGGTGTCAGTGACCACAAAAATTTTGAGTTCCTAGTGTTTCAGAAAACCGAGCTGGGATAGAAGACTTTCATTTCAGGATGAGCATATACATAATATTACTGCCAAGTGCTATGTGAATAGTGAAACAGGTAAATTGCAAGCTCAGGAAATTTGCCCAAGTAATCCATTTCATAGAATTAAATATGATTGTACTTATAACATGTGATCTCCATGAGGGGAAAACCTGCAATACATTCCATGTGGAATCAATGGCTACAACATTGTGAGTTTATTAAACCATCTTTCTACAATGTCAGTGGTTTGAAAACGCATACAAAACATGGAGAAACCACCCATGCTGAAGAAAAAATTATGCTCACAAATCTCTCCAGAAAAAAAATACTGGTTATTTTAGTGCCAAGCAAGGAACATTTTAGGTGAGCACCTCAAAATTTGCCATAATTTTACTTTATGTTCTGTGTTGCTCTATGCACAATCTGTTTACTAGGCTCTATTCAGAAAGTCAGCAGCAAAATCCATAATTTTTGTCACTTTACAATCTGATTACTTGGTTGGTGGAAAATGCAAATTGAGAACATTTTAGAAACACCAAAAATCATATTTTGATTGTTATTTCTTCTAAAGGCTTGTGTTAGGCTTAATTTCTTTCTCTTGGATCATCAGGAAGCCAAATAGGAACTTGCAGTAAAGATGGTAGCAAGACATTGCAAAGGTCACCGACTCTGCAAAGTCAGCATAACCTTCCACCTATTGATTCTGCAAATCAAGAAACTCAGAAGCTACTGCAAGTAAATCCAAATCCTATAAATATCAAGAACATGAAGTTTCCAATAAATAATTCTTGTCAAAGTCAAGTCTATAAACAACTTGTTAAAACATGTCAAACTGTCAAATATTCTTTTATATTTTCAGTCCCCTTTCCAGTACAGGACATAAAACAAGGACTTCCTGATACTACCCTACCAGAAGGCTGCTGGTCATGCTGGTGCCTTTCCAAAGGTCCTTAAGAATTTTGAAACAGAAAGAAGGATCTGGCAAATTTCTTTATAATACTCACCTCTCTGGCAAGCTATTCAAAGAATATACAGTTGGAAAAGTTATGATCTTGCAAGCAAGCAAGCAGTTAATTCTACCCTCTAGAAGTCATTATGTTTGACAGTACAGTGCCTGTCACAGCTTGCTAGAGAGCTTCTTTCTCAAGCAACCAGCCATGGAAACAGTTGCCCTAATAGAGCAATCAGAGATCATTTAGTAACAGAGCTCTGGTAAAGTTTTAGCATAGTCCACTTTTACTGACAGCACCTACTGAAAGAAATTGAAGCACATTTGCACTAGTTAAATTTAATTGTCAAGTTTTGCAGAGAGGGATGCCTGACAGTTAAGCTTATGTCTGTGTTATCAAGCATCTTTAACTTCCATACAACTCTTGATGCCTTAAGCTTTGGCTTTCAAATTTTCAGATTCTGTGCTGCCTAGGGGTGTAGTTCTGAGCCTCATACTAAGTGCTAGTGAGAGCTTTTCACAGAATAGGTAGACAAAACAAATCCTTTTCCTCCTGAGGATAAAGGAGGGCTTTCAGCCCAACAGCATAAACAATGCCAAACTGAAGGGAGGAACAAGAAGGATGAGACCTCACAACCTGAAGCTGTAATTGAACAATTAAACCCCAATATGCAAATGAACCAAAACTTATGAAAATGTAAGATCTTGTACCAGTTAGCCATTTTGTGACCATTCTTAGTCCACCCTGGGTGTAGCCCTGGTCAGGCTCTTGTCCTGCCCAAGGTGGATTCTGGAGGCATTTCAATAAATACCTACTTTATTCTCTAGCTCTGTCCAGTTTCAGTTTCAGGTCAGCCTTCCCAAGGCATCACTCTTACACTTATGGTGACTAACAGTAGAAAATCTGTATGCTTAATCAAATTTCTAAATGAAGGATTTGCTAAAGAGTGACTACTTCTCACTCACCAATAATCTACCTACAGTCTCCTGCAAGTTGATGTCTGTAAATGACATTGCACTAGTTATTGAGCCTGGTGCCTAGAAACCATTACTTCAGCTTTCTCCCAGAACAGAAAAGATAGAAACTGGTAGGAAGTCAGAAAAAGCCTCAAAATGTTTTTCAGGAAAACAAATTAAATTCCTGAATCAGAGAATAATTCAGCTTGGAAGGGACTTCAGGAGGCCATCTAGGCCATCCTTCTGCGACAAGTAGAATCAGCATGGGAAAAGGACCAGGTTAGGGTTGCCTGCTGAAATGTGCAGGGATCTGACTGAAAGCCACTCACAGCTGCCAAACACATTTTGAGAACAAGCCAAGGAGTCCAGGCCTACTCATTAGAAGGTAATGGGAACTACCTGGGGTTGCATTGTATATGCCCTGAAGATTTTAAAAGAAGGATTTGTCCTATCTACAGCAAAGAACTACTCATCTGTTTGATATAAGAGCCCTCATACATAGTTGATCTCCCCTGAAATAAATAGCTCTTTGAGAGTAATAAGCAGTGCATTAAACTCAAATCCAATTCCTTGGCTTTCAATACTATTGAGCATTCTGCCATCCAAATATTAAACATGAAGCAGCTGCACTATAAGAGTGCCAGAAATTTATGGCCAATAAAGATCCGCCACTCAAGGCTAACATAAACGAAGGACAAGCCATCTGCCTAAAATCCAGAAAACTGTTTAGAATATGTGTCTCAAATCTTTGGGCAGAACATAAAGATCTCACATCTTGATGGTATTTCATATAAGTATCCAGTAGTACCCTAAATAAGAAAAAAATATTTAATCCCACATCATAATGCCAGAATTTACGTTACTTTGCCAATAGAAGTCTATCTAAACTAATTTGTAGCCAAAGAAGACACAAAACATGTACACATCTTCTGCATAAGCAAGGATAATATTTTTAACACAATTTCAGAGTACTTAATAATTCTCATTATTAAACAATTTTAGTTTGTGCAGTGATCTAGGTAATATCAAAGAAATTCAATATATTGTTCCAGAATCTATAGTAGGTTTTCTTTAAATAAATAGTGCATTGCTGTTTTTTGGAATGTATAACTGCATGACAGAAAGAGAATTTCAATACATACTTCTAGAGTAGATGTTATTTTATTATTTGTCAGGTATTTCCAAATTATAGATAAGGTTTCTTTAGTAATTTCTGCATTTAATTTCAGTAGGCAATGGATCTACCATTTTCATAAAGGTTCTTTTTTTACCGTAAAATGAACCAAAACCAGATGATCGAAAATATCTACTATTTCTATCAGAGATAGTGAAAGCATGGGATAAGAAAATAATGTGTAAAAAGTTTATTCAACCCATGGAAGTCAAAGGCCCTGTTGAAAACAGAAGGACTAGTGTTCTTGTTTGTTACTACGAATTTAGGAACAATACTGTCTTTTCAATGAAAGACAATTATAATAGTTCTACAGAAATATGAGAAAAATTATGTTTTCCATCAAATCCTTTACAATTATTCAAGTTTTACAAATAAATCTGAAGAATTTACCACAGGTAAAAAAGAAGATATATATTGCAAAATGATAAAGCAAACCCTGTTCTAGAGTTATGTGTGAGAATGTTGAACAGTTTTATTTAATGTGACTTTTTTTCTCAAAGATTCTTATGCTTTGTGAATGCAAATTATCCACAGTATTCAGATCATCATATAGTCTGATAGATACGAAATACCTCTTAATTTAGCTATTGCCACTAAACAGATTTGTGAACATTCACCTATATCATGCAGTAGTCTTACTTCATGGAAATAAACTATGTTACACCAGAATGTACCTTAAAATGTTACTAAGGGATTTTTATCAGAGAATTTACTCTTCTTCATAAAAAGCTGTTTTTTAAAATTAGTTTTACTACATCTCTTATAGACCACAGGGTGTAGTTATCAGATACAATAAAAAATTGTGTATTTCTGACCCTGATGCAATCAGTCTAACGTGGGCTAAGTTTTCCTGAATAATTTCCTAATGTGATATTATTTATAGCCATTCAGAACACCACAGGGGCTATATCGTAATTAAGGTTTAACATGGCAAGAAGAAAAAGGCCAGATGGCCATCTAGCGCTCACTGTGAGAAAGGCAGGTGATCAAAAAACGCCCCACTCGACACTGAATTTGCATATCTTCTTTAAGAGCTACAATGTTTTCACTCAGGCCTCACGCTACTTTTGCAAAGCTGAAGCCTAAAATTCTGTCTAAAACACTGACAACTGTAATAAACAAGCACATTTCACTTACATGATATCCTTGTGTCTAGACTTTTACAGCACAGCAGGGTGGAGCAGGAGTACTGGGGCATGCAGCTAGGATTTGCAGACTCTCTCAGGTGCTCCATGAATACACTGAATTTTGGTAGCTGCCAAGTGCCTAACACCATTTGGTTATGTGAATAATACCAGCTGATATGCTGATATGCCCAAATACTATCCATAGAATCACAGAATTCTTTGGGCTGGGTGGGACTTTTAAGACCATGTAGTTGCAACCCCACCGCCATGGGCAGGGAACACCTTCCGCTAGACCAGGTTCTCCAGGCAACCTTTTCCAGTGCCTCACCACCCCCAGAAGAGTAAAGAATTTCTTTCAAATATCTAAACTAAACCTACCTTCCCTCATTTTAAAGCCATTACCTCTTGTCCTATCACTTCATGGCCCTTTAAAAAGTCCCTCTCCAGCTTTCTTGTATGCCCCCTCTAGCCACTGGAAAAGTCAAACGAAGATTTCTTGCCATCTCACGTGCATAGACCCTCTGAAGCCTGTGACTATTCTAGGCTGCTCTGCAGGAGGGTTATGCTGAGCAGCTCTGCAGGTCTCTGCCATGAAAACACAACAGGCGCACCCTGGAATGCGGGGTCCAAGAATGTGCTGCAAGACTCAGGTCTGGTCTTGCTCTGAGGACAGCTTCATAGCCATAGCAAAAAGGATTAAGACAGATGTAATGGGATTCTTCAGCTGCAATATGACCTGGTACTGAACCAGAGCAAGTATTTACACTAGATCCGTAAGTTAAACCATTCTTAGGGCTGTCATTACATGTCAGGGTGGAGTTATGATAAACAATTGTTACAATTGTATGTTAATGTTTGCCTGTACTTTCTATAATGGATTCAGTGCAAAAAAAAATCACATTCCACAGCAAACAAAAGTCATTCTGTTTCCCTTGAAGGTGAAAGGAATCTTACTATTGACTTTGGCAACATTACATTTCATATGAAATGAACTCATACATTTCTGCTCATACATATTTATCATACTAGTTTTCCTTCACAGAAACGCAGAAATTATCATAGACTCATAGAACATATAAGGTTGGAGAAGAGCTCTGGAGGCCATCTCTTCCACATCCCATGACCCGCTGGGGAGAAGAGAGAAGCTCTTCTGACACCTGAGTACTGACAACACCACACAGAAACTCAAGCTGAATCTCTCTTGCAAAATAATAATACTTTTAATACACTTACTATTTCAGTGTACTCTGCCTGTCACTGTGTGGTTCCCCATAGAAATCAGTAGGACTGACTGAAATCCTTCAGGAAAATTGACAACCTTTCATGGGAATAGAAATCTTTCATGAAAGTGATTTCTAATGTATCTGAAGATGCAAGAGATATTGCTAAACATCTCATCAGTATGTGTTCATTAGGAATGGCCCTTTTGCTCATAGTGAATTTTAATTAACATTATCTTTGTCCCTGCAGGGAATACTGCCAGTGACAGCTGAGTTCACTACCTTGCTGCCGTGGGTAAACACCGTGATATCTGCCACCAACATGGATCTCTTCTGCACTCATATGTGGCTTCTTGTCCCATCTCTGCCTCATTTGTTAATTATGGCCACAGAGAATTATGCCATCAAGCTTTATTTGAAGGTACTTCCAGCATAAAGATGGAAGAAATTAAGTGACATTATAGCTAATGAGGGACCACCTGAGCCCTATAGCAATTTCTACAGGCATATGGGATCTGGTGGGCTATTCAAGAATGTAGAAGAAATATGTGAAGTGATTTAATTCATTAAATAATTCCCTAGGTTCTCACTAAGTACTGCACATACACAGGTCACAGTTCTCTCCTCTTTTTTCCAGTGTACAATTAATGAGATAGCATACTGGGGAGCAGTTGGATTTAAATTTAAGAAGAGATGCCCCATATGCAAATGTCCTGAAGGCAGCCCAGGCAGGCATTTCACAGGAAAACCATCAGTGTAACCTGGCACTACAGCATTTTTCAATCTATGTAACCACACTTAGCCCAGATAGGAAAATATTATACTAAGACAAAGGGGAAATCTTTTAAAAACTATCTCAAGAGCTGGAAACACATCCTTCAACACATTTAATGAAAGATATGCCTAAGTCCCTGCAACATTTAAAATAACTCCATTACTCTCTGCTCCAAATCTTGTGACCCCTGTCACATTTCAAAGGACCAGGCTAAGTCTTCAGAGAGCTGAAATGGACAGCTCGCTTTCAGTAAAGAAAATAGTAGGATTTGATTGTGATAGGAACACTAAAAGGCCTTATGATTACGTACAGTATATCCAACACATCCTCTACCTCTTCTCACTTCATTGTCTAGTAAGGAGTGGTGTAGAAAACGTAGGTAGCACTGTAGCTCATTCCAGCCTAACCTCTCTGGCATCCTTCCTATAAAACCACAGGAAAAGAAGTAGGACTCTTAACTCCTGTCTTACTCTTAGCATAACCCCTAACTCCTGTCTTATCTTTTAGTATAGACATAGTCCAAGGGCTTAAACTTGCTCCTGCCAAATACTCCATTGCTTGTACCTTTTTTTTTTTTTTTTCCAAAAAAGATTGAAATGAGAAACAAAACCCCTCACCTTCCTCATAAAACTAGAGGACAATGTTCGTGGTAAAACTCTTTGCTTGTGTCGTGGTTTGAAGCCAATCGNAAACTCTCTGCTGGTTGCAACTACATCACTGACTAATGGAGAACAAAAGGAGAATTTATTTTGTGCAGTCTGCTATGGTCCATGTGAACATAAAAATACAGAAATACACCTACAAAGACATCCATCAGAAAAAGGGACCACTTCAATTGTTCTTCAGATGTTCCACTGCACTTGTATTCAAGGAAAGAAAAGCCCTTCAACCGTCAAAGGTGAATCCTGGCATGGTCTTACTTCAGCTTCCTATCTGACTCCCTTATCGGTCGTATATCAGAACAGTTCATGTTCTCTGTATATTTGTTTGTACCCTATACTGCTTTGAAATAGGGAAGTATTTGCATATTTTCAAAGAATGGTTTGGGTTGGAAAGGGCCTTAAACATAATGGATAGCATCTACTAGGCTGCTAAAAGCGCCATCCAGGCTGGCCTGGAACAATTTAGGGCATTTTCCTTTTAGGCAAGAGAGAGAGAGGCACGGAGATATTTCTCTCTTTAGCTGAGATCTGTAGCAGAGGGGACAAGTGAAAATCCTTGTAGTAGCAAGGCTCAGAGTGCCATTACCTTTCAGAATTCTGGCAAATACACACAAATACATGTGATGTAAAATCAATACATGAAAATACACTTGTGAGAGTAATAAAATTATCTTGCACTTGCCTGTTTGCTGAATTTTCTTCATTTTCCCCAGCAATGCATAAAGCTTTCAAAGTTTTAGCTTTCCAGATCTTACTACCAGCTTGACAGAAGGTTATTACATTGCATTTAACTTTCTTAGTTGTTTCAAGGATTTCCTGATGCATTTTGAACTGCTATTAGGTGCCATTTTGCAAATGAAGCAGCTTAGGGGATAGGATACAGAATCTACAATTGCATGTCTGTGGTGGCCATCTACATTCTGTCAATAGTGATTACAGTAAATGAAAATGAATTGGAATTCCAACTCTGCTTGCTAACTGACAGCAACTGCATCAGAAACTACCCTGACAACTGACATTCAAGTTGTGATGCCTCAATGAAATGTGTGAAAGAAGAAGTACCAGACTCCATTCTCATCCTTCTGGGACAGGGTTGGATCACTAGATAATTTGTGGAATTACATACTACCCATAGTCAATGACCAAATAAGGAACTTCACTTTACAGGATTGTCAATCTATCACCTTTCAGGAGCTTTAAGTTCACTTAAAAAAATTAACTTTCGCAGAAAAGGATGTTATTGCTTTTACTGAGGTCACTGAAAGGGTAAGATCATTCTCAGTGATGCTAATGTGAAGGTACAGGGGTGACAGGAGTTAATTGCACAGTTACCACTCTATTATTGATTTATACTCTCCTGACATTTACAGAGAAATAAAATAGAGTTTACATTTTACACACTCTCACAAAATACAAGACACATAAACTACTGCAGAGAGTTGGAATTCAAATTGTTAAAATTGTTATTTGCAAAGGAATAAAACTGAGAAAATATGTAATTTCTCTCTGTTTCTTTCCATGAAGCATTCAAATTATAATTAGGGATTTTGAATTAAAGCACAAAAAACTGAATTAAAGCACAAAAAATTAAAGCACATCTACTGAAAGAGTTTACTCTTCCAATTGGTATGTTCATATACAGGTGTTCTGCCTCTGTGATTGGCACAACTCTTGTAATTAAGGCAAAGAAGAAGGCTGCATATTTCAGCTACACATTTTCACTCAGTCAAAAATAAGATGAAACATGAATAGAAATCTGTGGGTGTAAGCTTACCTGTTTGAACAGTGGCAGTAAATTTAAAGCATATAAATTGCTGTTTTCCCTTAAAAGAGCTTTTTTTGGCAGCCTATTCAATGTGGTAACTGACTTTTGTCCCTTTACAAGTCAGAATAAGAGACTTTTTGAAAATAAGATTTCTCAAGAAGCTTCATCTGATAACTTCTTCAGTCATAGGGCTCATCCAAGTTTCATGTTTCTGAATCCTCTTCCTTGTTTCATATACCACTGTATGATGAATGGTATTGGGAAGATATGCTTCCAGTAGAGAAGAAAATCTGAAGTTCACCTCACAGTACATATTTCCATCCCTGAGGCTCAAACACAATGGCAGAAGATGAATCTGCTGTGCACTAGTAGTTCAGATGCAACACAGGCCCTGGTTCCAGTGCATATGGTTCATATCAAGCACCTGAAAAAAATATGTTTTGGATCCTCTTCCATGCATGCTTTGTAGAACTGAATTCTTGTGCTAGACCCTGTGGAACACGCTGTTTCATCTTTAGGGAGTATGAAGCCTCTTTCCTTTCCTATGTGAGTCTGGCCTTCTCTCCGGAAGTTCTATTTGTTATAACACGAGGAACATCCCATTATACTAGGTACATGAATAAGTAAATGGAACACAGGGAGCCTAGAAACTTGGCAAAATATCACACAGTAAGTCTACAGAGAAAGCAGAGGAAGTAGTACAACTAAACAAATGTATAAATATGTATGTAAACCATCCCTCAAAGACAAATCAGCTGTTTTGTGATGATGATCACAGAGACAATAGAGAAACAGCTGTTTCCCAAGGACTTTCTCAGAGCATTCCACACTGGGGACAAACTTTCCTTTCAAAGTACTCTTTCCCACCATGCTTCTTTTGGTTTACATCTTTTGTATTAAAGAGGGAGGCTGATAACTCTTTAAACAGCTATCTCGTAAGGAGTTTGATGCATTTCCTTTCTTCTAACCAACACATCATTTGGACTTAAATGCTCTTTTTGTTTCCTTTTCTCAGGAAAAGGTGGATACTGCCAATGTTAGCATGCTACCAAACCACATACAAACTTTCTAGGCAAAACCAATCTGAGCACATCACTAAAACATCCTACTGTCAGGCTGGCAAAAGCATTCATCAGTCTTTCCCACCGTGTGAAAGAAAACGCCTGTGTACAAATCAGTATGAGAAAATACACTGAAATTTAACAGTATTATTTTATATAGTGCGATATAATTTATGGAGTGCAGTTATTTTTATGGTGAGCCCAGTATATTTCATGGGGTTAGTGACTAAATTTTACAAATTATTTAGTAAATAAGTATATTGTCTCTTTGCAACCTTAAGTGCTGTGTGATTTTACAGTTCCTTTATTAAGCTTTCAGTTTTATGCAAAATATTTAAATAAATGACAAATTTAAGTTTGCTGTCTAGAATGTAAGAATGCCCATAATACAATGCTGTTCTAGGTTAGACTTAAGGGAGGCTGTACTATTTCACGATTCTCTCTGAAAATTAAAATGTGGAGTTGTAATCTCTAGCTATGTTAAGCAGCAATCTTAAAAGTAACTACTGAAATGTCAAAATGCCATTCTTCTCAAATTTTTATTACCTTAGAAATAAAAATAGGCTTATGTTATTAACATAAATCGGAACATAGTAGAGTTTGATCATGTGTGCTGAATGCCGCTGAGCTCTGTACAGAGTCTGAGGAATACACATGAATCACTGCTCTCCCTGGGTTCTTCCTAGCTTTAGTAGCTCTATGACCATGTGAAAGGCTGAGGTACATATAAAAGGGCCTGCCCCTTCTGGATTTGATAACTACAGAACTTGAAGACAGACAGAGATTTTTCCCCCAGGGGATGACTAAAATTATATAATGGTTTGGGTTGGAATGAACCTTAAAGATCATCTAGTTCTCATACCTTCAACATCTCTAGCACTGTAGTTAACCCAGAATACAGCCACTTACCTTCTGCTGTAAGCTGCCAGCCCTCCTTTGATCTGTATTTTGAACATTATATCTCCTGCTCAGATCTCATATCATAACTTGCATGCATGCCCAGTACTGTTAGAAACATCTAACAGGAAACAAGCTGATGTAATTTTGACACAGTTGGCAGCAGATGTGAGGAACTGGCAGCTTTAAGCCAGCTGGTAGGCAATCCAGGAAGAAGGTTTTGGAGCAAAGGTGGGACTGGACCAGTTAGTTCTTCAGCACTCACTGGCTCCGGCCCTTCAGCCTCAACCCCTTTAGCCAAGACTCGGGCTTCTTCTGCACTAAAGACCTGACCATGTGTTTCTGAGCCAACAGTGCTGAATCAGTTAAAGTGCAACGAGTTACACTGAAACCATTGGGAAGGAGTTGGCCAGATCTTCCCAAAGCAGTGCTTTTCAGCTGAAGATGAATCACTGTGATTGGCATGGATTGAGGAGAATGTGAGGGAATACTAAGAAAAGTAAATAAAACCATGAGTATTGCCACGAGTCTGTGCCTCCATTTAAAAGGTGGTGATTTGCAAAGGGAAAAAGTCAAAATTTTTAAAAAAACAATTTAACCCCCAAATGGGCTACAAACCTATTCTGCAATTTTTTAAGTTCAGTGCCAAGAACAATGCACTCTGGAATGCTATAAAACTATCTAGCAAACTTTAAGACTTAGGCAAAATTGAATAGTCTTGTCTTCTCTTTGTCATTGTGAGCATAAAAACAGCCCAGACAGACCATTTAGTTTTAACCATCATTATTAACAGAGAAATGGAATTTCTTAAAAGGTTCATTAGAACCTTCTAGGGTGCTTTTTACCCATGGAGCCTGACTGAAAACAGAAGTTTTCATCAGTTGATATTGTGGAGATTGCATTATTCCCAGCTCTCAGCAGAAGATGATTTTCATACACCATGTCTACACTGTCAATATCAATGTGTACACACTGTTTAGCAGTATACACACTGTGAATTATACTCACTTATCAGTAAAAGATTATTTTCTTTTTCAATGCCTACATTTTGAATTCAATCTCCTCTAACTGAATCAATGAGTTGGAACTATTTTGTGTACAAATTGTGTATCAGATGCATGCTCACCCTGTTAATCTCTCTTGCAGCCAGTTTCGTTTTTGCTGTGTTCTCGTATTAGTACTGTTTGAATCTCTTTCAACAGCAATGTTCTGTGCTTACCTATCCTACAATTTCCAAGGTATTTCCCTGCATCATCAGGCAGGCAGTCTAACACAACCATTGCAGACTCATAGAGAGAGAAGTCTCCACTTGGGTTAGGATCACTTCAGAGTAACCCATATCCCACAGACCGTGTAGATTAGCAGATTCGTGCTAAAACTGCCATACGTGTAAATCCTTCTGATTGTTTTTGCAGATAAGCAAAATGAGGTTTATTTTAAATCACATGATAAGCATCAAATAATCACAGAACAACACACTTCACATAAATAGACCAAGCAACAAATCCTTAGACAGCTGATCTGCTATAATCAGTGTTTTCACATATGACATATTGAAGTACTTACAGTAACTATGAAATGTTTTCCCTCTCATCTTTTGTTCATGCATGCATTTCTTGTCTGTATTCTGGGAGGAAAGGAAACTAACCATAATTTGCATAGGGTATGTTATGAGTATGTTTTGGGGTTAGCAACAGGATCAAAACTTTATCTCCAAATATGCAGCTACTGTCTTCAGCTGGGGAATAATTTTCATTATACGTGTTCTCATTACATCAGTGGAGCATTTGTACTTCCGAGCCCTTACTCCTGCTTTAGCCTGGCAGGATTTTTAATCAGAAAAACAAACACAGCAAACATGATTCATGCTCTCACACATTCCCTTTAGGTGTGTTAATGACAACGTCCTAGATGATGATGTGCTCCACACCCTTTATTTGCAGGACCAGAGGATGTGCTTTTTCCGGGGAGCAAATTGCTAGAACCGCTGACATGAGTCAGGTGGAGCAAACGGGAAGAGGATCCTGGCTCTTACACCCTTTCTTAGCCATCTATCTGTTTGTGGACTGAAAGGGTCGAGATGGGGAGTGAGGTGAGGCCGGGGATGAACGAAGCATTCAAGCAGCGCCAAACCCTTCTGCCGCCCATCGTTTCCTCTCCCCCTGCGGTATGTGGGACGCCTCGCTCGCGACAGTTGGCACACGCTGGCAGGATTTTGCCCGCTGTCTGATTTACAGGCTGNGCTGGGTCTCGCACGGCTCCCCCGTACCTGCGGCGCGGCCCTGCCCGGCCCGGCCCGGCACAGCCCCGGCAGACAGAGCGGGGCAGCGGGAGCCCCCCGCGCCTCCCGCCTCCCTCCGTTGCTAATGAGGGGAACGGCCGAGGGAGGGAGGCGCAAATCATCTTAAAAGAGAGGCAGAAAATGACCGCGGGCAGCCGCCACGAGGCGGGTTTTGTTCGGCCGCTCTGGCAGTAAACTCGTGTAATCCGCGGTCATTAGCATAATCTTCAAAGATCTTTAGGGGGATAATCTTTAAAATGCCTGGGGTGCTCGCTTGTGAGGCTCCTAAATAGGATATCGTCGGAGGGCCGGCGATACCCTTTGAGGTGTCTTTCTTGGGATTCGAGGGGTTCCTCTCCGCCTTCTGCTGTGGCGGACAATAATGTGATCTCCGCCTGGATGGGGGTCAGGAGAGCACTGCGGCGCTGAACACTCAGAACTACTCTCTGGCGGGCTTTTAATTTACGACAGGGAAAGGCATATATTTTCCCTCGAAGTTTACTTTTTGTCAAGGGTAATTATCTCACTTGCATTTGAACTCTTCGGGGGACTAGAATGAGTTTCCAAGCATTCGATTCCCCTGCCTGAAATCTATAGCTCTTTTGTGTGAACCTCTAGAGCTCTGGAAATGAACAACCCAACCCGCGGTTTGCAGAAATGTTCATTGCAGCGAAGGGCGTGTTCGGAGAACACAAACAGCACCCACAGATAGTTGCCAAGGGCACCTAATACATCTTTGCATTACACCTTGAACCAGTTTGCCCGTATCTCCGAGTTTTTATTGCACGGATCATAAATGATTGTAAAGTCTGCAAATCTTTCATGAAATCCTGACAATTAATAGTTTAGCCAGGGAACCTCTAAAGAAACCAGTCTCTAATGCAGCCCTTGAAATCGGTTCACAGCCGCGTGGTGCCGGCGTAATCTGACGATTTAGAGTTTTAAGAGGTTTATAGCTTTTCTTTTTCTTTTGAACAAAGCACTTTCGCTCTGTTTTTCGAAACAACAAAACGCAGAAACCTTAGTACAGAATGCCAGGTGCTCTCTGATCAGAGGGGGGGGGGGGGGGGGGGG